>OW203747.1:1851655-2225513 GCA_934045075.1 Yponomeuta sedellus
GGGTGAAATTTTAGCCTCTAAATAGGTTTTTAAATTTGTTCCTTAGCACGGGTTAGTGCATTAAAAATAAAAATAGTGTAATAGTATAAAATTTGTTTAGTAATAATAACATGCTATAAATAAACTTACATAAACATCGAACTTTGTCATTTAAAATCGTACCTATTAGCCAGGAACCACAGGCTTTCTCTCAGAGAGAGAGAGAGAGAATAAAGAAAGAGAAGAGAGATTTTCCTCACGATGTTTTCCCTCACCTGAGTATGTTCTTTTTTATGCACTAACCCATGCTAAGGACACTTTGAAAAACCTATTTATATGCTAAAAATTCCACCTATGCCGGGATTCGAACCCGCGACCTCTGGCTATCCGTGCCAGCGCTCTACCAATTGAGCCAGTGGGCGACTCACGGCATCAGTGAATTTTCGAACCTCTTTACAATATTATCTAATTACGTAGGTACAGGCAGTGGGTGGTATTTTTGGCCTCTAAATAGATTTTTAAAATTTGTCCTCACCGTTAGCGAGTAGTACATACTAACTTTTTTTTAAATAAACGTAGGCAATTTTGTACGTACCGCGTTTACATTCTTGTAGCATTACAAACTATGCGTACTGAGAAGAGGAACTTATATTTTTAGCCTCTAAATAGGTTTTTATATTTAAACACCAAAAAATGAAAGAACGAATAATTGAATGAATTTGAGGAAGAAATTATTAAAAACCTATTTAGAGGCTAAAAATTTCACCCATGCCGAGATTCGAACCCGCAACCTCTGGCTATCCGTACCATATCCGTTCCTTAGCACGGGTTAGTGCATTAAAAATAAAAATAGTGTAAGAAATTATTATTTAAGAATTCATAGTTGTAAATTCTTTTTCTGAAGTGTATATCTATTAATTTCTTATCTATTTTTTTCTATTCATAAGGTAGGTATACAATAAATTATATTATTACTTATGTCATATTTCTTAGTTTTTGCATCATAGAATCGAAAATACTTAAAGGCATACATACACACATACATACATATGATTTTTATGTCTTTTACTATTGCCTAAAAACTCATTAACCAAATTTTTTCACATACACATTTATATACATACATACATACATATAGTATACATGTCTTCATATGGGCCAAACACATTACCCTCTTTTTGGGCTCCACCGCAGTCGGATAAGAAAGTATTTTCTAAGAGATGTCTAATGCTACAAGTTACCTACGAGTACGTTATGACTACTAATTCTTTGTATTTCTGCTATGTGAGTTTAATTTTCTGCTAACAACCTTAATGCAAAGGATGGCGCCAGTAAGCAGCTCAAAATCGCGAAGGTATCATTACAAGAATCATCAATGACAGGAAAACTACTAGACCTAAATAAAACAAAAGCGCTGTATGCAAAATGTATTCCAGCCATTCATGAAATCAATTGGTGAGCCGCGTTTGAGAAAAAACTGTATCGAATGATAGACCACCACAAACGGAAGAAGTCAACCGAAACAAGTTTCATTGATTTAACTAAATGAGCGCACTCTTGAAGCTTCACTGTGGAACATCGACCAGTTGTCTGAGCCCCATATGCAGACAAAAGTTATAAGACAAGAGGTCATCTTAGCTGGTCGATTAAGCGCAAAGGCTATACTTTGCAGGGTGACGTCATATCCTTTCCCACAACTACCAATCGGATGTCGAAAAACAAGTGAACGCGTTTACGCGGCGACAGAAGAATTAAGGTATGATTAGTTTGCACAAAAGACACTACGTACATTAAATCGACTGAAGACACTATTGGCTTGGGACTGAAGACTTGGATTAAAATAAATATACAGTACTACACATCATAAAAGTCCCTTCGGGAATCTACGTTCGCGCAGACTAGGAAGAAGTGTAACGAAAGTACCCGAAGCTATAAGAACATGATCTTTAACCGATACGGTTAAGGTGCAGAATTGACTGCCGCGGTAGCGAATTTCGCTACCTATTTCGCTCACGCTAATATTGCCAAACTAATAGTCACCTGCATCAATGACGTCAAATCAACCAATAGCAACAAAGGCGCGCGGCCTGCCATACAATGAAACTATCTGAATGGTCGATCAACTTGCCGCACATCCAAAATTTGGTCATCTGCGCAGGTACATCCGCGCGACTTATTTCTTGTGTAGCACTGTACGAATGATTAAATATGGTGTATATTGGCTTTACCAATACATACAATCGCTCGTAGCACCGGCTGACTGAGTGATCTTAAACGATCACGAAGTTAAGCAACATAGGGCGCGTTCAGTGCATGCTTGGGTGACTGTCTACGAATAGTGGCATTTTTCCGAGCGGTTCCGTGCTTCGCAGAGCACGTTAAGCAGTTGGTACTGGCTGCCGTAGATAGATGGCAGTCGTTAAGCCAAGTCAAGCCTTAGTCAAGCCTGACTGTAAGACTAGTCTTGCAAGCCTCCACCAGCCCGGACTTGGCCCCCGTGTGGAGTATGGCCTATACCTTCCTCAGGGTAGAGACCCGTGCCCCTCGTTGGGGACATAAGGGGTTGTTGATGATGATAATGTCAAAAAGTGTCTGAAACCGGTGAGCATAGATGCAATGACTAACGAACGTTGATGAAGCAACAGAGATCTCTCAGGATTGTAGCAAGTGACAGACACTGGTCTCTGCCTACCCCTCCGGAACACCGGCGAGAGTTTCATCATCATCATCAACCTATCATGTCCCCACCGAGGGGCACAGGTCTCTTCCCTAAGGAAGGTATAGGCCATACTCCACCACGGGGGCCAAGTCCGGATTGGTGGAAGTTCGCAAGACTAGTGGCTGGTTTTCAAGCCACCCTAAGGCCTCTGACTTGGCTTAACGCTGCCATCTATAGAGGGCAGCCACAACTAACTGCTTAGCGTGCCTTGTGAAGCACGGAACCGCTCGGACACATGCTACTAGCGTTAGTCATAGACGGTCAACTATCCATGCACTGAACGCGCCCAGTGTTGCTTAACCTTCGTGATTGTTTAAGATCACTCAGGCAGCCGGGTTTATGTCATGTTAAGTGTATAATGATCCTGGCTACGCCCCTTTGTGTAGCGTAATGTGTACTTCGCTGGAACTAATATCATAGAGGATTTTTCGCCGTTTAGTTGATAGATACGAGTAGGTTTTTTTTTTTAGGTCTCTTGGGTGTCTGAATGAAAACCAGTATTTTTGTGCCACTGGCAAGATTATCTATAATTTTATTGCATCCTGTGGGTGTGGGCTGGTTTTACAGAATATAGAATAACCTCACTCATTTCCATGTGTGTCCTTAGGGAAGGGTAAGTAGGACAAGGGTATTTGACGACCTCGGTGGCGCAGCAGCATGGCACGCTGACTGTAAAACCGAAGGTCTCGGGTTCGATCCCCGGTCGGGTGAAACTAGGAAACGAACTTTTCTAGTTTGTCTCGGGTCTTGGACGTTATCTATGTATTTATTGTGTTACATCTATCGTCGAGTTAGCACCTATAACACAAGTCATTTAGTTGTACTTAGTATAGGGCTAACGAGATCTGTGTAATTATATTATTATATTGGCCTTTTTGCATCTACTTAATGAGATGATTTATACAGCGTCCAGTGGTATCTTCACTCACGCTAGATGGGTGAAGGGACCACTCTGACGCTGTAGTGCCTGGGACATGGTTTTATAGATGGTGTAGGCTTTAATAATAATAAATAATATGGCTCTGTGTAATATGTCCATGAATATTTATTTATTTATCTGCCTCGTTTAGGCTGTCAGAAGTTATGAAGCCGCCCATAAGGCCTCTGACATGGCTTAACGACTGCCATTACATGACAGCCGGCACCAACGTGCTTTGCGAAGCACGGAGGCGCTCGGAAAAAATGCCTCTAGCAGAAGTTACGGGACGGTCAGCCATCCTACACCTGATTGCGTCTATTGTTGCTTAACTCAAGTGATTGATGCCAGTCCCACTGTATGACAAGGCCACGAGCGCTTCAAAAATACAGTCCACTGATAATTTTAGTTTATTTTAATGTGAGTTCCCTTGTTCGAATAGTACTCATTAGTAAAAAAACAGACGTGATGAGGTAGGTAATGTTACGCCTACGCTGTCTAGGTAGACGTCCTGAGTAATTAACATAACCAGTCCTTTGAACCCTCCTTACAATCGTCAACGCTTGAAATGACAGATACTCTTGACTGGACAATTTATCACGGCAACTTGGTAGAGCTTTCGGTATTAGGTGCTGGAGTTCAAGGTTCATTAAGGTCAAATTATACGTTGGTATAAACACGAAAGTAAGTTTTTTTTTAATTTGATTCATTTGGAGTTTTTCTGGGTTATTGTTATCAACCTTTTGTATGTCCCCACTGCTGGGGCAAGGGTATCTTCTTGAATAGCAGGAAGGTCATGACATACTCCGCCACAGGGGCTAAGTTCGGGTAAGTGGAGAATTGTAAGACAGTGGCGGGCCTAACGAAGTTATGAAACCATACATAAGGCACCTGACTTGGCTTTGCGACTGCCGTTACATGACAATCGGCACCAACGGCTTAGCGTGCCTTGCAAAGCACGGAAGCGCTCGGAGAAAATGTCCATAGCGGTAGTCACAGAATGTTCACCCATCCATCACCTGACCACGTCTGTTGTTGCTTAACCCAAGTGATTGAATGCTCGAGCCACGAGCGCACATTCTGTTTGCTGAATGTCAATGTACAATGTAAAATGTAAGCTGCTTTTGGGACGTAGTGTAGTGGAGAAAAAGGCAGCGGGAAAAAAACTCCTCTCTAACCATTTTTTCTTAAGTCGTCTAAAACTTAATACATTATAGTTGCCACCTACCTATGCGTACTAAAAGATTTCATGATTGCCATCAATAACATTAAATGCTAAAGCATTAGTTAATAGTCTTACAAAATTAGGGAAAACATAAATGCTGTGGCACTATAATAAGATAATACTAATAAGAATTATGATAATAATAATATTGGCCTTTTGCATCTACGTAATGAGATGATTTATACAGCGTCCAGTGGTATCTTCACTCACACTAGATGAGTGAAGGGACCACTCCGACGCTGTAGTGCTTGGGACATGGTTTTATAGATGGTGTACGCTTGCCCAGCACCTATACCATCCTGACAGCTTAGTTGGCATAGCCCACAGGAAAAACTAGTCAATACGTGCGAAGCCAACCAAGCTGCGGGTTTCCTCACGATATTTTCCTTCACAGTTAGCGTGTGGTATTGCGGCTACAAATTCGCAAATGTACGTAACTTTGAAATTAAACAAAGTCATTGGTACATGCCCGCACTCGGGGTCAAACTTGGGGCTCTCGCTTGCCAGTACATGGTTCTACCCACTGAGCTACCACCGCTTCACTTCGAGAATTATGATAGCATATACTAAACTGGTTATTTGTCTCAAATCGTTTCAGTTCAACGAACTTCTCCAAATGAAATTATATTATTTAGGCATTATCGATTCGGCCATTTAAAGGAGAGCCGCCATTTTGAATGCAAAATGAGAGTTTTAGGGCTAAGCAAGAGGCTCTTAAAATTAAATTATGTTCCTTTTTCTATGTATTGAAACATCATTATTATGAATAATATTCAATTCAATTCATTCAATTCAATTCATTTATTGTAAATATAAAAAAGTTCATATAGATTTGTTAGTAATCTTATTCTAGTGTTAGTGTTGATATTGATACTTTTATTTCACTTAAACAAATGTACATTACGGCGCACTTCATAACTTAAACATTTTCTACTGGTCAACTGCAGAAGGTGAAAGAAAATATCCTATATCCCGGAGAATCAGGCAGAGACAGACTTTGCCACTTTCCACTGTCTGGCTGGCTGTCATGTAATGGCAGTCATTAAGCCATGTCAAAATGCTTTGTGGGAGGCTTGATAGCTTCAGACAGTAAGGCCCGCCAGTGTTTACAATCCTGCACCAACCCGGACTTGGCTCCCGTGGTGGAGTATGGCCTAACCTTCTGCGATGCAGGAAGAGACCCGTGCCCCAGCAGTGGAGACATGCAAGGGTTGATATCAATACAATTCTTTACAATGTATACAGTCTCATTAACCTTTATCTTCTGAAGTTAGGAATTTATCTCAGTTTGAACTTGTCATATTTCTTTTTATTTATATTCGTATTGGAACTGGTTTAATTTACTATACCAGTTACGGAATGGACTAAATAAAGAAGAAAACTAATGGGAAACGGGTTAAACGAAGTATAATAGCAAAATAACACAAGAAAATGGGCAATGAAACTGCGGCTTAATAAACGTTACAATTCAAACTACACATATTTTGGCTATTTACTTATTAATAAAATATACAGCTAAGAGATGAATCTTCCGTAAAAAAAGTCGCAAACAATTAATGAAGCTTGTCTCACTTATTTTCATATAAAATTCTCTTATTTAACTTATCAGCGTCAGCTATGGATTTTCCATTAAAATAAAAAAGATTGTTTTTAAAACATGAACCAAAAATAAAATAAATAGTTAATAGTTGAATCTTACGTAAAAAAAAGTCGTAAACAATTGATAAAGCTTGTCCGTCTTTTTCCATTTGACATTCTCTAATTTAACTAACGTCAGCTATAGATTTTCAAAGGTTTTATCGATGGCAATAAAAATAAAAACGAAAAACCAGAACAAGGAGACCAAAGTATGTACCTAAGCATGTATATGAACCTAAGTATGTATATGTACATTGTTGCCGAAAATAAGATTTAATGGTGAATGAATCAATAAAAAAAAATAAAGGATTTTATTTGTTCCATAATTTTGCCATTATTAATGGCCCGTGATCTCACTTAGGGTCTGGCGGAACACCAGCGTTACGGGTCTTAGCCGTAACACATGCCGAGTCCAGACTCCTTTTCTAAAGCCATGACACACATCGTCATACCCACTTTAAACTAAACTTCGTTTCATTCATCCATTTTTCTAGTTATAAGTAAGTTTGTAATAATGTTTTGCACGCACGCTGCGCGTACGGAAAAAGCCGCTTTCTGGCCAAGTGTAGACATAAAAAGATGTACACAACACGGGAGGTAATAAAGAAAGCTCTCGATCGCATATTTACGTCCCTATCTTGCAGCTCGGGCCGCAAACTTCTGCGATCTCGGCCTTTCTTTGTATTACCACCCTAGTTGTGTAATGTACTATTATGTGCATGTTTAATTTTAACTAACAAAACGTAGTTTTACTGGTTTTACTGAGAGCACCATGCCTTTACTGTACTTTTGTTGTTGTGTTGCGTGTGTCTTGTCTTTGGAATAAACCTTTTCTATTCTATTCTATTCAAAGTAATCAAACCTCCTTAGTGAGTATCTCAAGTCTCCAATTTGATAACGAGTGTGATATAATTAACTGGCAGGCACAGAAATAAGCGTGTTTAGTTGCAGTAACTACTGATGAATTACTGTGTTACGATCAAAATGAGGAATGGAAAGTGAACATCCATTTGATTCAATTGTGAGGGTTCCGTCGGTACAGTTTTTTTTTCTAGAGACACAGAAAACAGAACACGCGCTTTAAAGTTTCATATTTCGCAAATGGATCCGTCTCACTTTTCCTTCAGCAACTCTCTATCGTAGGTTGTCTGGAAGAAATCGCTCTTAGCAATAAGGCTGCCAATTTTACTGTATTTTTATAATTATTTAGTTTGTTTTTTCCTGGTGTACAATAAAGAATAATCTTATCTTATCTAATATTATAATCTTTTAAATGCACTAACCCGTACTAAGGACAATTTTATAAACCTATTTAGAGTCTAAAAATTGTACGTAATACAGAGAGTATTGTAAAGAGGTTCGAAATTTCACTGATGCCGGTGTCGCCCATTAGCGCAGTTGGAGGAGCGCTGGCACGGATAGCCAGAGGTTGCGGGTTCAAATCCCGGCATGGGTGGAATTTTCAGCCTCTAAATAGGTTCTTAGAATTACCTAATTTTAAAAACCTATTTAGAAGCCTACTTCAGCCAGATGTCGCTGCCTGTACGTAATACAGAGAGTATTGTAAAGAGGTTCGAAATTTCACTGATGCCGGTGTGTCGCCCATTAGCGCAGTTGGAGGAGCGCTGGCACGAATAGCCAGAGGTCGCGGGTTCGAATCTTGGCATGGATTTTAACCTCTAAATAGGTTTTTAAAATTATTTATTTTGTTTTTTAAGTAGCCTATAAACGTCATATTGCATGGAACAGACGTTCTCTCTGAAAGACTGAGAAAATGGGCTTAATTGCCACGCCTATCTACCGCGGGTTGACCATTTCAAGCGCTGCTAGGTACTAACAATATTTTTAAGCTAACAATGTAGAACTTGCATAGAAAATCGTTTTAATATAGGCCATGTAAAAAACTAAATAAACCTGCTATTTTTTCTTTTATTTTCATGTCGTGACCTGTCAAAAAAGTCATTCTGACCATGTGGCACAAAAACGCGCCCTACAAATTGGATTAAAAAAATATTAAGTCACAATTTGAACGTAACGACTTCTAATGTATGGAGTGTTTATTAATATTCGAATTGTGTCTTAAACTTATGTTTTAATGCATCTATATCCTTTTTTGTAAAACGTTTAGAATGTAGTAATCAAAATAATTTATTAAATCGAATACAACCACTTTTTAATAATAAAATAAAATTTAAGTTAATCCCATTCAACGGTTAGGCATTCAGTGCCATGATAGTGCAGCGAAATGAAATAACTAAATCTTATTAATTTTTAGGGGCCTCAAGTCTCAGATGGAACCCTAAAATTACATCTCCAGTAGTGGCTGGCGTCTCAGCCCGATTTTTTCTTCACACGCAACCGGTTTCGACCTTTTTTTACCGATATCTCATTCCGGGCATCCGATCTCGTTTTTTTTCTTAATTTTTGTTTTTTAAAGACCTCTTTTGATGCACAGGTGTTTGGTGTCGAGTCCTGCCTGGCTGGCCGCGTTCGGTTTTCGAATGTTTTCGGTGGAATTTATTGGGTTTGTTTTGTCATGTTGGTATCGTTTTAGGTTTTTAATATTTGGATAGTACGTTTCCTTACTGTTACTGTACAAATGTGAGTTTTAGTTTGTACTTATGTTATGAAAATTGACAATACCTAAGTGGGGTTCCTTAGTGTTCTAATGTAGGACGTAGTGTAGGACGCCCTCCGACTAATTTAATATATTCAGACTGAGGCTATTTGTAACTACGTATGTATGTATGTATGTATGTATGTATGTATGTATGTATGTATGTATGTATGTATGTATGTATGTATGTATGTATGTATGTATGTATGTATGTATGTATGTATGTATGTATGTATGTATGTATGTATGTATGTATGTATGTACACTTCAGTTTGTGTGTGTGTGTGTGTATGAACTACGTATTTAGTAGACTCGTTCCCCTGTACGTAGCTACTCGTTAAGTTTTATCCACCGCAATTGCGAAACCAAATAGAATTTGTAGCGTCCCCGAAATAACCTTTCAGCATTACCGCATTAGGCTTTCTGAACGAAAAGCATCGGATTATTTAACATTTTTGTTATTTTCTACACAAAAAAAAGGGTTAAGTTGAAAGCTTTTTTCATTTATTTATTTATTACTTTGTCATTAGGGTGGGACTTTTTCTGAATACTTTAATCTTGAGTGGATTAATTGTTAAGTCTTGTTAGTTGGCTTACTTATGTGAGGAGTCATCATCATCATCATCATCATCAACCCATTATGTCCCCACCGAGGGGCACGGGTCTCTTCCCTGGGGAAACTATTGGCCAAATCTACCACGGGGGCCAAGTCCGGATCGGTAAGGTGTAAGGTGATATTAAATACAATTAATTACACCTTTTGATTATGTTTTTTAAGTTGTGCAGATTTTTGAAGTCATAGTAGCAATACTACTCGCTAACTGTGAAGGGAAACATCGTGAGGAAACCGGAGAGTGACTGAGGTGTACGAAAACCTCAGGACTTGAAATTGCCACTCCGCGTTGGGCACGCGTGGTAATTAAACCCATATTCTGTCTCTCTCTCTGAGAGAAGGCCTGTTATAAAAAAAATTGCCTACACTCGGAAACCTGTATCGTTATATTGAAACCCGTTTCATATTGAAAGAAAAAAAAGAACGAAAGATATTTATTTCTAGCTGACCCAGCGAACTTCGTACCGCCTAGCAGTCGACTCTTTATTTTTTTTTTCTCTCCGTAAGAACCATCCTCGTACTTCAAAGAATATTCTAAAAAAGAATTGGCGAAATCGGTTCAGCTGCTCCCGAGATTTGCGCTTACCAACACATTCAGGGATTCATTTTTATATTATAGACTAGCTGACCCAGCGAACTTCGTACCGCCTAACAGTCGATACTTAATTTTTTTTTCTCTCTGTAAGAACCATCCTCGTACTTCAAGGAATATTCTAAAAAAAGAATTAGCGAAATCGTTTCAGCTGCTCTCGAGATTTGCGCTTACCAACACATTCTGGGATTCATTTTTATATTATAGACTAGCTGACCCAGCGAACTTCGTACCGCCTAACAGTCGATTCTTTATAATTTTTTCATTTTCCCCTTCGTAAGAACCATCCTCGTACTTAAAAAATATTCTAAAAAAAGATTCAGGGATAAATTTTTATATCATAGATAAAGAAGAAGATAGCAACAAGACATCACAGAAACATAATTGACAAAATATAAGCAACAGAAATAAAGGAAACACACAACAGATGAAACAAAAAAATCATAGATCCAGCCTGGGGAGTGTCTACATTGCCACAGAAGGCAACCGACTCAGCGTTGTGCTGAGCCTTGGGTGCTGATTTACAGTCAGTGCCCGCTAAAAATTCCACCCACGCCAGGACTCGAACCTCTGGCTAACCGTGCCAGCGCTCTCCCAACTGAGTGCTTAGTGCGAGTTTTTTAACTACTCGATCGCGTTAACGTAAACTCATATTTCTATGGCATCGAGGAAGCGCCACCTAGCGACAAGTATGGAAATTAAAATTGCTGAGTGCGAGTTGTAATGGTTTACGTTGAGAAGTGAACACGTTTACCAGCCAAAACACGAATAAATGCGAGTGCGAGTTGTACTGTGACAGCGTTTTGCCAGTTTGAACGGTTAACTTACTCATACTCACTACTCAATGCTTGATTAACGCGGTAGTAAAGTTATTCGATTGGATCTTTCAAACTCGCACTAAGCACTCTGAGCTAATGGGCAACTCACCGGCATCAGTGAAATTTCGAACCTCTTTATAACACTCTCTGTATTACGTACATATAAATAGGTTTTTATAATTGTCCTTAGCACGGGTTAGTGTATTAAAAATAATATAAGCTACTATATTTATTAAGATTTATTTATTTTCACTTTTTCCAAAGACGCACTGTAGAACAAAGATGTGTTTTTCCATTGGAGGCGCTAGTTAACACTGTGTAGTGCCTTAACCCGCGCACAAAACACTGCACCCCAACGTTCGTAGTTGGTGTAAACAAATTGGCAACCATTAAACTAGACGAAATCAATTGGTTGCCTGAAGAGAACACAATCCTAACGTATTCTCATGAAAGTCAACTTAACGTTGATCTCTACTGTCGTACAATCAGCTTGGAGGGGTGTACCACCAGAAAAGGCCTTACACTTCACTATTGTCACAAAAAAGGAAGTTGTAGAAGGCCCTCGATAAACTTTATCTACTGAATTGTTAGGATGCGTCGTACTTACAACGATCTGGTGGCAGATAACACAGATGCGGACATAGATCGTTATCGTTATCAACCCTTGTATGTCCCCACTGCTGGGGCACTTGTATGTGCCCACTGCTGGGGGCAGTGGGCACATACAAGGGTTGATATCTGTCGATGCCATCGGAAAAGGCTAGCCGTGGCTATTCTGGCACAAAAAAGAAACTAATGTAGACGATCCCGTCCGTATATTTTTTCCGGATGAGGGCGCTGTTTGCTGTTATACAGGTACTATTATACTATTAAGTTTTTGACAAAGGTACCGAGCATAACTCTAATTAAAAAAACAAGTAGTATGATTTAAAAACCTATTTAGAGGCTAAAAATTTCACCCATGCCGGGATTCGAACCCGCAACCTCTGGCTATCCGTACCAGCGCTCTACCAATTGAGCCAATGGGCGACTCACGGCATCAGTGAAATTTCGAACCTCTTTACAATATTCTCTGTATTACGTACAGGCAGCGACATCTGACTTAAGCAAATTGCATTACTTACAGCCCCGACTACCTACTTTGCAGTTAGGTTTTAACATCGGAACGATATCACTGTACCCACATGATTACACTATTTTAGCACGGGTTAGTGCATTAAAAATAAAAATAGTGTAATCATGTGGGTACAGTGATATCGTTCCGATGTTAAAACCTAACTGCAAAGTAGGTAGTCGGGGCTGTAAGTAATGCAATTTGCTTAAGTCAGATGTCGCTGCCTGTACGTAATACAGAGAATATTGTAAAGAGGTTCGAAATTTCACTGATGCCGTGAGTCGCCCATTGGCTCAATTGGTAGAGCGCTGGTACGGATAGCCAGAGGTTGCGGGTTCGAATCCCGGCATGGGTGAAATTTTTAGCCTCTAAATAGGTTTTTAAATTTGTTCCTTAGCACGGGTTAGTGCATTAAAAATAAATATAGTGTAATCATGTGGGTACAGTGATATCGTTCCGATGTTAAAACCTAACTGCAAAGTAGGTAGTCGGGGCTGTAAGTAATGCAATTTGCTTAAGTCAGATGTCGCTGCCTGTACGTAATACAGAGAATATTGTAAAGAGGTTCGAAATTTCACTGATGCCGTGAGTCGCCCATTGGCTCAATTGGTAGAGCGCTGGTACGGATAGCCAGAGGTTGCGGGTTCGAATCCCGGCATGGGTGAAATTTTTAGCCTCTAAATAGGTTTTTAAATTTGTTCCTTAGCACGGGTTAGTGCATTAAAAATAAAAATAGTGTAATCATGTGGGTACAGTGATATCGTTCCGATGTTAAAACCTAACTGCAAAGTAGGTAGTCGGGGCTGTAAGTAATGCAATTTGCTTAAGTCAGATGTCGCTGCCTGTACGTAATACAGAGAATATTGTAAAGAGGTTCGAAATTTCACTGATGCCGTGAGTCGCCCATCGGCTCAATTGGTAGAGCGCTGGTACGGATAGCCAGAGGTTGCGGGTTCGAATCCCGGCATGGGTGAAATTTTTAGCCTCTAAATAGGTTTTTAAATTTGTTCCTTAGCACGGGTTAGTGCATTAAAAATAAAAATAGTGTAAGTAGTATGATTGTTCTGAAAGAAATTAACTTTTCTATTCTACTCTGCTCTGCAGTGCTCCACTCCACTCCACTCCGCTCCGCTCCGCTCCGCTCCGCTCCGCTCCGCTCCGCTCCGCTCCGCTCCGCTCCGCTCCGCTCCGCTCCACACCACACCACTCCACTCCACTCCACTCCACTCCACTCCACTCCACTCCACTCCACTCCACTCCACTCCACTCCACTCCACTCCACTCCACTCCACTCCACTCCACTCCACTCCACTCCACTCCACTCCACTCCACTCCACTCCACTCCACTCCACTCCACTCCACTCCACTCCACTCCACTCCACTCCACTCCACTCCACTCCACTCCACTCCACTGCACTGCACTGCACTGCACTGCACTCCACTCCACTCCACTCCTCCACTCCGCTCCGCTCCACCCTAGATAATTCTCTGTATTATTTACAGGCAACGACATCTGGCTGAAGTAATTTGCATCACTTGCCCATTAGCTCAGTTGGGAGAGCGCTGGCACGGCTAGCCAGAGGTCGCGTTTTCGAGTCCCGGCATAGGTGGAATTTTTAGCCTCTAAATAGGTTTTTAAAATTGTATGGGTGGGTGGAATTTTTAGCCTCTAAATAGGTTTTTAAAATTATATGGGTGGGTGGAATTTTTAGCCTCTAAAGAGGTTTTAAAACTTCTGGACCTAACAGTTTTGTGGTACTGTTGAAATCCTCTGCATCCACTGCGGGTCCCTGGGGAGAAGTGAACTGCAGATTTTCTCTCGGCATGGAATCTGTATTGGATACAGCGACTTTGCCTTTCACATAGATTTGTTGGAGTTTCCCTTTGAATTGTCTATTCAATTTGCTCGTCGGTTTTCAACGCAAACTGGACGGCTAAGTATTGAGACGTTTCTATTCAACTCTTTAATCTTCGGTGCCTTCGTTTTGATCTGCTGAATGTAATGGTAATCTGCTGAACGTTGCGTTGCGGACAGGTAATTTCATTTTCATTATCATCATCAACCCTTATGTCCCCACCGAAGGGCTCGGGTCTCTTCCGGGCAAGGTATAGGCCATGCTCCACCATGGGGGCCAAGTCCAGGTTGGTGTAGGATTGTAAGACAGTGGCGGGCCTTACTGTCAGAAGTTATCAAGCCGCCTATAAGGCCTCTGACATGGCTTAACGACTGCCATTATACGAGTATGACAGCTGGCATCAACGGCTTACCGTGCCTTGCAAAGCACGGAAGCGCTCGAAAAAATGCCACTAGCAGTAGTAACGAGACGGTCACCCATCCAACACCTGACCTGATATTTATTTTACTATGTGTGAATTTATTTTTAGTAATATGCGCAAGGACCCGAATAATCGATGTGGGTGTCCAGACGGCGAAACTGAAGTGGAGCTGGGCTGGTCATGTCAGTCGAATGCACCCGGATAGGTGGGCGAAACTCGCCACCGAGTGGGTGCCACACGATGGACATCGTAATCGAGGCCGGCCTAGAAGACGGTGGAGATATGATCTCGACAACCATCTGCCGGAGTGGCCTGAGGTGGCCCAGGACAGGACACTCTGGACTGAATTGGGGGAGGCCTTTGCCCAGCAGTGGGACACAAACATAGAGGCTCCATAAAAAAAGATATGAAAATACGTCTGCAATTAAAATGTTGAATTGAATTAAAACTAATAGTCTAAATAGATAACATTTTTACTTACCTATCCAAAGCTTTAAATCGACCAAAATATTCGTATATTCGTTTACAAAACAAAGAAAATAATAACTCAGTACTCTCACTCCCGTTTTGATATTTGAGACAGAAGGTCAACTTACTTATTTTCTCTGTGGATCTGATTTCGTTTCAACACTTTGGGTCAATCAATCGAGTTAGAACTCTGCGCGTTTTACAGAATTGACAACAACGCACAAGAACCGCTTTTAATATTTTTTTCCCGACTACGAAAACAAACTACGAGTACTAGGCTTGTTTTTTGCACGTATATATGAATCGAATCTTAAGTTATAAGAGCGCAACGCCAACAAACTGCACTGCAGTTTGGCGAAATTTGTAAAACCAAAAAATTTAAAGGTTATTTTCAGCTCTTAATAAAAATAAAAAAAATATGTGATGTGATTTGAACTATTTGATGGAAGAAATCAGAAAATTATATAATACTCTGATGATATAAAGGTAAGATAAAAATTGGATATTTTTTGATAAGATTTGATATGAAACCGGCTTGCAGTCGCCAATTTTGTTGAAGCGAAAAAGGGATCATGGCAAAGTGACAAATCCTGATCTCCTCTCGGGGTACGGGCGTGGCTTATGTAATGTAAATAAAGTTTTATGCACGCACAGTTACGGATATACTTTATCTTGTCCTTTGCTAATACATCGCCTATTATATTCGATGGGCTATTTTAAAAGGTAGTTATAGGGGTCAGTTGTCACTCTAGGTACAAAACCCTGAAAAAACGAAAACACACCGTGAGTTAACCTTCTGATAGTTCAACACCCTACGAGCTTGTTCGTTCCCTATTTGGTTTCATCTCGATTGTTGAGGCTTCCCTGATTTGATTACTTCTTTGTTTTTTACTCCAATTAGTCCAAGATCCGATGTGGAAGACCCTGGAAGAGTAATTCAACAGAAAGTGGGGTAAATAAATGGCGGGTTTCGTTACGATGTGAATTTTATTTTATTTATTGCATTACACAACAGATTGGTAACATTACATGTTATAATATCATGATGTGATAACATGTAATGTTACTAATCTGGTGTTTGGTGTTATATTTTGGGGCAATTGCACTGAAGTAAGTACAATATTTAAAGCCCAAAAAAGATGTCTCAGATCCATGTGTCACTTAAAATCTACTGATAGCTGTAAGCCACATTTTAAGGCACTAAAGATTCTTACACTTACCTGTCTATATGTTTACCAGGTTGCTGTCTTTGTCAAGACAAACGAATCGCTATTTCCAAACGCACACAAAAATAGCTATAGAACAATACGGGCTCCACACAAACTCAAAATTGAATCTTGCAAGACCGCCTTTAAACAAAAAAGCATTGTTGTCATGGCACCAAAGATATACAAGTGGCAAAATAATTGAAAAATTCTTAATACTATTAAATTTAAAAGAAAATTGTATGATTTGCTGACTGATAAATGCTTTTATAACATAAAAGAGTTCTTTGAAGACAATATTAATGGTTTTGGTACCTAATTATTGACAAGCTGATATACATGTTTTTATCATTGACATTTTGTATTTTTTGAATTGATCTCTTAATAATGCGTTTTTTATTTTTTATATTTTTTTCAAATCTTGGACATTTTGTAATTTAAATATTAATAATTTTGGTATCTAATTATTGACAAGCTGACATACATGTTTTTATCATTGACATTCTATATTTTGTGAATTCATTTCTTAATATTGCGTTTTTTATTTCGTTAAATTTTATCAAATCTTTGACATTTTGTATTTAATTATTGTTATTTCATGAGATTATTCAAATGATTTTACTTTTGACACAAGATTTGTTTGCCTATTTAGGTAGAGCACAAAAGAAACTGTATTTTTAACTTTAGCACCTGATGTACTTGTGTCTCACAAATCAATAAATGAATTATGAATTATTATGAATTATGATGAAAGCTTATAAGCTTAGAATTACGGCCGAGTCTATTGTCTTGTCTCCGGCTATGGTTGCCTGAAAGAAGTTGCTTTGAGCAATAATGCCGCTGATTCAACAGTCGACAGCAAGTCAAGCGACACAGTTTTCACATGGTTATTTATTAAACGGGTCTAATCGCGATTATTCATTAGGAAAAACGTAATTATCTATTTCCCGACGTTTTACCAGCGTTACAGTAGTGGCAGCAGCGCCCCTGCTGTACGATTCCACCGAACTGCGATCCCCAACCCGCATGCCCAGCGTGGGGATTATGGGCATTTGGGGGGGGCTGTGTCCAGCAGTGGACTGGTATAGCCTGACGACGACGACAGTAGTGGTCACGGGTAGACTGAACTATGTATAGAACTATGTATTATTGAAGGTGGTATATGCACATGTATGGGCCAGTTATAATCTTATCCTAGTACATGGCTGACACCGATTTGTATATCGCCAGGATACGTACCATTGTTTGTTGTGATATGTGACACTTTCTGAAAATATATCAACCGAGCAACATCTAGCGTTTTACTATCATATCCACACTCTGCTAGTAGGCTGTGACATAGGAGTCTACAGTCCTTGTTTGCAACAATATTTTCTAAGGTTAACACGAGCAGTAGACATAGTTAAAACTGTTTTTACACGGATTTATGCTCGTTTATTCGGTCATCGATGTCATCCGGGACCACGGCACCTGAAAAAGTGCCGAAACGTTGGAAAATTGTAAAAATGTAATAAACGAGCATAAATCCGTGTAAATACAGTTTTAATTACAACAATATGTTGAGTGTCGCGAATCATTAAGAAATACTATACAGTTTTGTTGCAAAGTCGTCCGTAACGTAACTGATTAGACTGCTCGTATGTATAGGTTGACGTGTTGTCGACTCTACTACATTTTTATAATTTCTGTTACTGTAATTTCTGCGTACTGTTATACCCTTGCCATGTAAAGGATAGTGTTTACTCCTCGCTAAATCATAAGATAAGAATATTCTTTATTGTATACACCAGAAAAAATTACAGAGACAACAGTTACAAAAGAAGAGGTACAATTGGCGGCCTTATTGCTGATAGCAATTTCTTCCAGGCAACCTTAAATCGGAAAGATTGCTGAAGGAGAAATTGAGACATAATCATAACTGAGAATCATAAGTAGTTATATTATGCCAGCTAAGCACTTCTAGTTTCTCACAATGGCCCTTCTGGGCGGTCAGACAGTTCAGCCTTAGCCGCGATGGAAAGCAGTTGTCAATTTTCATTTGCTAATTATTGTCCCGATTTACTCTATCCATATTTTGAGTGTGTTTAATTAATAAATTATTTTTTTAAAAAGTGGTTTCAATCCTCAATCTAACAGTAGGTACGATAACGAATACTGTATCTACGGTGAGTTTTGTTCAAGCTTTGAATAAGATAAGAATTCAGTTAATTTTTATTTTATTTATTAAGTCTACCAACAAGATATACACCAATACATTTACAATAGACCATAACTAGAAGTAAACTAAGTGTTTCCTCACTTACAGGCAGTCACAACATGCACCGTTAGAATAAAGTTGCTTGAGGACTTAATGTATTAATTGTCGTTTACATTTATAGTTACTGGTTCATTGTTCAGTTTGCAAATAAACTCATGAGATAATTTAATAATAATAATATAATTTTGCGAAGCGCTCGTGGCCTAGGCGAACGAGTGATTGGAATCAATCATTTGTTATACTATTTTTATTTTAATGCACTAACCCGTGCTAAGGAACAAATTTAAAAACCTATTTAGAGGCTAACCTCTAAATAGCTTTTTAGCCTCTAAATAGGTTTTTAAATTTGTTCCTTAGCATTGGCTCAATTGGTAGAGCGCTGGCACGGATAGCCAGAGGTTGCGGGTTCGAATCCCGGCATGGGTGAAATTTTTAGCCTCTAAATAGGTTTTTAAATCAATCATTTGGTTAAGCAACAACAGGCGCCGTCAGGTGCGGGATGCGTGAGCGTGCCGTGACTACCGCTAGTCGCATTTTTCCGAGCGCTTCCGTGCTTCGCAAGGCATGCTAAGCCGTTGGTGGTGGCTGTCATATAATGGCAGTCGTTAAGCTTGATCTCTGAGGCCTTATGGGCGGCTTTATAACTTGTGACAGTAAGGCCCGCCACTGTCTTACAATCCTCCACCAACCCGGAGTTGGCCCCCGTGGTGGAGTATGGCCTAACCTTCCTGCGATGCAGGAAGAGACCTGTGCCTCAGCAGTGGGGACATACAAGGGTTAGTTTACTAATATTCTTTACTTATAAAATGTATAAGTCTAAGTTTCAGAGGGTAGACAAGATACTCCTTTTAAACTTTGCACAGCTATCAGAGAATATGTCAATTTTGTGTTAAGATATAAATAATTTTCTTTATTGTACAGAGCACGTGATGCAAAGAAACAGGGTTCAATTGGGGCCTCACTAAAAGCAATTTCTTTCAGACAACTCTGACGCAAACTTGCTGAAGGCTCATGTGGCCAAAATATTCCCATCAGGCTGATGGGGCGCGAAGAAGACGTGGAAAAGACGCGGCAAAGATGCAGGCAGGACGCAATAAAGACGCGCTAAAGACGTTCATACAAAATGTACTGAAACGGGTCAAAACCCACATGACATAGGAGACGGGGAGAGGGCGCGATTTCCATACAACGCTTCGCATCTGAGGTATCCGTGACCCCGTCCCACGTCCCTTTGTGAGGCCGCTTGCAATGATGTTTATATTTTATACTTTTATACAAATAGTGAAAGCGGTCGTGGCCTAGTGGAAACGAGTGATTGGAATCAATCACTTGGGTTAAGCTACAACAGTCGCGGTCAGGTGCATTATGGTTAACGTGACCAATTATTTTTTTGTCAGAGCGGGACATCTGCGGAATTAAGTAATAAATAAAGGTTAGGTATTAGTGTTGTACAAGTTTTTTTAATATAGAACATAGAATAATAACTCATCATAATCAAAGCAAAGTAGTGGCGTGGATTCTAGTTTGTATTTTTATATTTATCGGCTGAACAAATTTGTTTTAAAATATCGGGTCTTGTTTTTAGATAAGTGTGGAACTCAGTACATGATTTATTTATATTTATCTTCGTAATCAAAATAGCTTTTACAACTGTGTTTTATCACTTGTCCATACTTTGTTCATTTGAGAAAAAACTCTTTCCACAGGTGCGTTACTTCCAGGCAGACACAATGTACTCAATAATCGTGGAAAAGTTTGTTAAATTCCTGAAAGCGGGACTGTTCAGCCTCGCGGGGGACACCGGGACAGACTTCCTGAAAGCGGGACTGTCCCGCCCAAAGCGGGACGTATGGTCACGTTAATTATGGGTGACCATCCCGTGACTACCGCTAGTGGCATTTTTTCCGAGAGCTTCCGTGCTTTGCAAGGCACGTTGAGCCCTTGGTGTCGGCTGTCATGCAATAGCAGTCGTGAAGCCATGGCGGTAATTCGCTTATTTATAAAAATAAGCGTTAGCACCCTTACCCTCAATTTCTCGTACACTAACAATGTATCAACCTACTCTAAAGAGGATGTCAAACGTTTTTTTTTTCTGTATGCACTTTGACCAACAGCTGTTAACAGTACGTTAACGCCTTGTTAGTGTGCTAGAAACCGGATGTAAATCACGTGGAACGCTCGGATTTCCTCACGAAGCTACAAAAAACCTTCTCAACCTCCCTAAAAGAAACAAACACATCGCAGGCTTCCTCACGGAACCACGGCCACTACAACCCTGAAAGAAAAAAAAACTATCCACTCCTCTGTTATTGGCGTGTGGCCAAAACACCCAAAGACAGCGCCAAACTGTCGGGTTTCTCCACGAAACGAAAAACAAGACTCACGCAATACCAAATAACAAACTGCCTACTTTTCTGTTCACCTACCTCAGCCATTAGCGCTTGAAATTGCCAATCCGCGGCGGGCACGTTCTCTAATTAAGCCCATACACCGTCTCTGAGAGAAGGCCTCAGTTTCAGGATATGTATATATATGCCATACAAAAAAAGAACGTTCTAATATTTAGTCATCTTCTAAACACCTCAAGGTTGCGTGAAACGCTCGGCTTTTTTCACGAACCAAAAAACAACACCCACTACATCCTTGGAGGAAAAAAAACTAAGAAACAAAGGAAAAAACTACCCACTCTTATGTTATTATAGTGTCTCCAAAACACCCGGAGATCGTGCGAGACGTTCAGGTTTCCTCACGGTGCGACAAGCAACCAGCTCAGTCCCTCCCCTTGCCAGCTCTAACGTAGATGCCCGGGTCCGTACTGATCAGAACCTCCCCCCGCGCAGACGCGGAGCCTGCCACCCCCCATTCGCCAGTCCCTTGCAGCGCTTTCGACGCTGAATCGAGCATCGTCCGTTGGACGACTGCGCTTGCATTTGCAAGAGTTAATTGGTGGATTTGTTGTTTTCGTGGCTTTGTAATCGGTTCTCGCTATGTCTGAGAGAAAGGCTTTATTGGTAGGACGGCATTGGCTACTAAAGAAAGATTTTTAGCTAACATTGTTTAAATATAGTAAACTATGAGGTACTTAATGATTAGTTTGGGTGCACGAAAAGTGATTGTGTTGTGTGGAAGTTTTTTATTGTTATTATAATGAGTCTTTACTCATAGAAAATGCCTGTGCCTTGTAGTGGGGCGTTTATAGGCTTAATAAAAAAAAAACTAACAAGAAAAACGATTTAAAATTTGGCGTAGAACTTTGAAAATAACATTCAATATTTCTCAATTTCTCGTTAATCTTCCGATAGCATTTTTTTCTTGAGTGTACTTTCCCAAGTGACAGCTGTGAATAGTACATTAACAGTTCGAGAAACAGCGGCTCAAACAAATAACGTGGGCAGACATACAACTATCAACAATTTTCTTTTACGCAAACGGCATTACTTTCCCACCTGCCAGCACACCTTTCCTCGGAACGGGCCAGCCATTAAGAAAAAATAAAAAACAAAAACCGAACGCGTTCTATTTTCGAAACCTCCGTGCTGGTCCACCTTGGGTCTCAAGCGGTTCGCGGAGCATTTCCAGCGCTGGCCGCTCGGTTCGCGCCTTGCAGGCTCCCACAACGTCCCTCGCGCGCGTTCAGAGCGGTCGTGTCGCTCCTCCGATCCTCCGACACCTGTTGTGTTCTCGGTTTACAACCCCTGCCTTTCAGGCGATACGCGGGTAGTGCTGTGCGCTCGATTTTGCTTGGATTACAGTGAATTTTTCAGTGCTCATGTGAGGTGCGTGTGTTTTGGGCATTTTATTGTTTGGTGTAGTATTATTTGGTGGATTCATGAATGGGCACGGGAACAGGTTCTGCCGGATGGCCGTATTAATGTAAGATCGAAACCAGTCTGTACGAAATGAGCGATTTCCGCCGAGTTGCAAGCGTGGGAGTCCGATTGGTTATCTTGGTTGTTTTTTTCGGCTTCGGATTATTAATTCGTATTTAGCTTAATGACCTTTTATATCGGTGTGAGAGAGGAACGATTCAAACCGATCCAATAGCTCGTCTTTTGTTGCATGTGGGTAGACCAGCTTTCGTCCCCGGATTTGAGACGGGTCGCACACACTAAAGACGAAATATTTACGTAACTTGCGTTTGTCTTTGCAAGATTGCCTGGGTGGATCTACACGAATTGTCGCTAATTCGTCATTGTTCTCATTAATCTCTCACAGTTCTCAGCACAACAGAAATGTACTAAGAATACAGTTATTGTCGTTTTAGTATGTAAGTTTGTCAGTCAACTCCAACTAATATAGAAATAAAAATATCTCTAACAACTGTTGCACTGACAACATAATAAGTGTGACACTTCCAAGGACAATGACGACGACAATTTGTGTAGATTCACCCGCCTATCCTAGAAAATAGGTGTAATTTACAATCTATTTATTCTTACTTGTCCAATTTATTAAAGAAGATTTTAACCTTAAAATTGAGATTAGATGCCTAAACTAGACATTTTCTCGCAAATTCATGAACTATCATGACTATTGGCAGCGTGTTATCTAAAAGAGTGTTCCAGGTCACTTCATTTATGGAAATATGGCAGTTTTGGACTAAAAAGTCACAGTTTAAGGGTAGAATCTTGTTTACTAAATAGGACAAGTAAGAATAAATAGACTGCAGTTGTATATGCACAGACAGGTTTTTATTTACATATTATAGGACAAGTAAATAGTTTATTTCCAAGAAGACAATACAAATTGAAATAACTTATAGATAGACAGTGGAGGGTATTACAAAAAAAAATGTTTTATGTTTACCGGCAGTCCCCAAACTAGGCTAGGCCTGTATCTTGGGGACTTTATTAGTGTGCACAATTTTCGTTTAACTAAGTCGTTGACAAAAACCTAAACGTAACATCAGTTCTGGGAGATATTACTTTGTACCTACATAATTTATATATCATAGACAAATATTGGTTACATACATCTAATAACCCATTTATTATTAAAAAAAATCTAACAAAACAATAACGGTATTTATATATTTATAGTTCACCTATATACTATTTTTATTTTTAATGCACTAACCCGTGCTAAGAACATTTTTTTTTAAAACCTATTTAGAGGCTAAGGCAGAGAACATTTTAAAGAGGTCCGAAATTTCACTGATGCCGGTGAGTCGCCCATTAGCTCAGTTGGATAGCGCTGGCACGGATAGCCTATCCGCTCTATCCAACTGAGCTAATGGCAAACCTAACCTAACTGCAAAGTAGGTATTCGGGGCTGTAAGTGATGCAATCGACTTCAGCCAGATGTCGATGCCTGTACGTAATACAAAGAATAGTGTAAAGAGCTTCGAAATTTCACTGATGCCGGTGAGTCGCCCATTAGCTCAGTTGGATAGAGCGCTGGTGGCATGGATAGCCAGAGGTCGCGGGTTCGAATCCCGGCATCGGTGGAATTTTTAGCCTCTATAATAGGTTTTTAAACTTTACCTATAGTTTATTTTGTCAGTTAGTGAAAATATTTAAGTACCTGTTTCATTCTGTATGCATATTACATATTCTATTCTATATAACAATTACTCTATATTATATATAAGTATTCTATTCAGTGTGGTATTTCCCATGGGTGCAAGACCACACCGCAGTCCGTAACGCTCGCGGAGCACCTGGCACTGACTGAAAATCAGCGCTGAAGGCTTGCCCATCAGCATATGCTGAGTCAGTTGCCGTTTATAGCGGCAGAGACACGCCGTAACCTTTAGTGTTCTTTTATTTTTTAATTTTTTTTATGTTATTATTATTATTATTAATACTTTACTGCACCATAAAATGTTATTTAGTTAAGTTAAGATTGTCGCGTGTGTACTGTGGCTAAAATAAATGTTTTTTTTTCTTCTTCTATAGATATTTCACTACTTAAGCTATTATACTATTTTTATTTTTAATGCACTAACCCGTGCGGGTTCGAATCCCGGCATGGGTGAAATTTTTAGCCTCTAAATAGGTTTTTATACTTAAGCTATTATTATAAAAAAACGGAACTAAACCTAAAACCTATATTCTAATTTAAATAAAATATTTGAGCCAGATCGCTGTCACGCGGCAGAGTACGAAGAAGGCTGGCGGTTGTATATTAAACGGGTCCAATCGCGATATTTTTTTTAGTTTTTCGCGATTACCTAACCGGTGCTCATAAATTGTACCGAACCAAGTATGTGCATCGCGAGCCATTTAAAACTACCGGGGATGTTTTCAGGGTTCATGTAGGTACATAGTTAGTTAGACCTGAGATTTCCACACTTCGCCTCATAGTTGGGCCATTGTACGTGGCAAGCGCTGAGGTACGCTAACATCTCAGACACTAGGGTTTCCTTACGATGTTTTCCTTCACCGTCGGCGAGTGGTATTGCTACTATAATTTCACAAATGTACATAACTTAGAAAACATAGTCATTGGTATATGCCGGGGGTTGAACCCACGACCTCCCGATTAAGAGGCCGGCGTTCTACACCGCTCCGCTATCACCGCCCTTTGACTTAATTAACATAACATAACATAACATTTACATACAGGCAATTACCACGCGTATCTAACTCGGATTGGCAATTTAAAGCGCTGAATTAATTGAACACATTAGACGCTCAGGTTTCCTCGCGATATTTTTCTTCACGCTTACCGAGCCAAACTTCAAATACTAAACTAAATTTTTCTACAAAAAGTTATCGTGTGAAAGTCAGCTGGTGACTTTTGGCTTTGACTTGATTATATTATACTCGTATTATAATTTTTTTTTCATGCACTAACCCGTGCTAAGGACAATTTTAAAAACCTATTTAGAGGCTAAAAATTCCACCCATGCCGGGATTCGAACCCGCGACCTCTGGCTATCCGTGCCAGATAGGTACAGGATAGCCACGGCACGACCCTCTGGCACGGATAGCGAGAGGTCGCGGGTTCGAATCCCGGCATGGGTGGAATTTTTAGACTCTAAATAGGTTTTTAAAATTTGACTTGATTAGTACGCGTACCTACCACGGATTGGCAATTTCAAGCGCTGAATTAATTGAACACATTAGACGCTCAGGTTTCCTCGCGATGTTTTTCTTCACGCTTACCGAGCCAAACTTCAAATACTAAACTAAAATTAACTACAAAAAGTTATCGCATGAACGTCAGCTGGTGAAACAATTCAAAGCTATCAAGTACAACCATCTTGCGCAACGGAAGACAAAATAAACAAAGACGTTGTCGGTACTTTAACTCCTTGAAAGCCTCAAAAGGTGGAACGTTCTAGATTACGTAAAATTAGGTACCATTTCTAACTTTCTTACCGAACAAATATTCTTGCGAGGTAATAATTAGATGCCGGCACTTGCCCATTAGCTCAGTTGGAAGAGCGCTGGTACGGTTACCCAGAGGTCGCGAGTTCGAGTCCCAGTAATGTTACGTCTAAGAAGACAATTATTTTCTACCCACTGCAGGGTACAGGCTTTCTCGCAGAGAGCATGTGCCCACCACGTTTTGTCAATTTTAAACGCTGAGTTATGTAAACACTTTGAAAAGTCAGGTTTCCTCATGATGTTTTCCTTCACAGTTGGCGAGTGGCATTGCTACTGTTACTTCACAAATGTAGGTAACTTAAGAATAAAAAAAAACGAGATTTTCTATAGACAAAATAAAAATGTAGGATGTGGTACCTCTGTCTAAGCAGTCGTTAACGCAGCTGACTTACCCCCAGTTTCTAGTACAATCTGTTGTCTATCTATTGTTAACCGCTGTCAAATGGTTTTCTTATGCACTTTGGCGAACTGAGCGCATAAAAAAATTAAAATGAAAATGAGCTGTCGACAGTAGATTATCGGATTGTTAGTGTTCTAGAAACCGAGGCTATGCGTGGTATTTTTCATGTATGTCAGCGAGTGCTATTGCTGATATAACTTCACAAACCTTTCTTAGAAAACAAAGTCATTGGTACATGCCAGGATTCGAACCCACGATCTCCCGAATGAGACGATCACGTTCTAGCGCTATGCCCCCCGTTCCAATCTTGGGAAGGAAATACATTCAGCAAAATCATCTAGACGATGGCGTTCTACCGCTATGCCTCCGTTCCAATCTTGGGAAGGAAATACATTCAGCAAAATCATCTAGACGATGCCGTTCTACCGCTATGCCCCCGTTCCAATCTTAAGAAGGAAATACATTTAGCAAAATCATCTAGACGATGGCGTTCTACCGCTATGCCTCCGTTCCAATCTTGGAAAGGAAATACATTCAGCAAAATCATCTAGACGATGGCGTTCTACCGCTATGCCCCCGTTCCAATCTTGGAAAGGAAATACATTCAGCAAAATCATCTAGACGATGGCGTTCTACCGCTATGCCCCCGTTCCAATCTTGGGAAGGAAATACATTCAGCAAAATCATCTAGACGATGGCGTTCTACCGCTATGCCCCCGTTCCAATCTTGGGAAGGAAATACATTCAGCAAAATCATCTAGACGATGGCGTTCTACCGCTATGCCCCCGTTCCAATCTTGGGAAGGAAATACATTCAGCAAAATCATCTAGACGATGGCGTTCTACCGCTATGCCCCCGTTCCAATCTTAAGAAGGAAATACATTCAGCAAAAACATCTATGCCAAAGGGGCAGAGTCCAAGATTTGCCACTTGCCACGATCCTGACAGATACATACGCATAGTTAGCGTACCGCACCGCACGTTAACGGCGAAGGAGAATATCATGAAAAAATCAGGAAAAAGTACCCGGAACCGGCATGCGAGCATGCAACGACTTATGAACGTTGATGAAGCGAAGGTGATCTGTCAGGATCGTGGCAAGTGGCAGTCCCTGGTCTCTGCCTACCCCTCTGGGATACAGGCGCGAGGTTATGTATGTATGAATGAAAATGTAATGAGGAAACCCGCGGATTGGTTGGCTCCGCACGTATTGACTAGTCTTATGTGTGGGCTAGGCCGACTAAGCTGTTAGGGTGGTATACCAGGGTGGTGGTATAGATGCTGGCTAAGCTTTCCACCTAAAACAAGCGTTTGAGTTTTACCTTCTCTTTTTAAAACCTACTGACTACCTAGATCCTAGAATTTACGACTTTAAAACAGTTTTGGCAAAAAGGGCCGGTTTTACCGGAAATCGATTAAAGTCCCAGGTTGTTGATTCTCGGTTCTTGACTGTGGGTTCTAAAATAATTGTCATAGTTAAGTATGATGCTCACTTGTACAAAAAAAATGTATTGTAAAATGCACTTCAACGGAGCATTTCATTTTCTTCGAGCTAAATCAGTAGCTGACAGTACCTAAGGCCCGCCACTGCCTTACAATCCTCCACCAACCCGGACTTGGCCCCCGTGGTGGAGTATGGCCTAACCTTCCTGCGATGCAGGAAGAGACCCGTGCCCCAGCAGTGTGGACGTATAAGGATTGATATTGGTATCGATATCAGTAGATCAGGTTCTTCTGCGGAACTTCGCAAAAACGTAATACTGCCAGTTAATACTCTGCTATGAAGTAGGCCAAGCAATACGTTACAATTTGTAATCGAAACCCGATTTAGGGGGGCGTTTATTGGAAAACGATACCTCGCTTATCTAGCCGTCTGTCATTGTTACCCAGCGTTTTATTTGAGCGTAAAATCTGTTTTTCGTCACCAACTTTGCCTATAATAACATTATCCTTTGCATCTAGTTAATGAGATGAATCGATCGTAGCTTCAGCTGCCTTCGTTATCGTTATCTGTAAGACTGTGAGACTATACATTGTAAAGAATTGTATTGATATCAACCCTTGCATGTCTCGAATCAATCAATTGGTTAAGCAACAACAGGCGCGATGGATTCAAGCAGTCAATGGGCGCTATGGATTCAAAACAAAAGAGATGTTTCACGTAGGCGGCGAGGGTAAAATCAAAAAAGGGCGTGAAATCAATCAAATAAAAATACATTGATTATTTATTTTGAAGCGCTCGTGTTTTAGTCGGACCGAATGATTGAAATCAATCATTTGAGTTAGGCAACAACAGGCGCGGTCAGGTGCAGGATGGGTGAGCGTCCCGTGACTACTGCTAGTGGCATTTTTCCGAGCGCTTCCGTGCTTCGCAAGGCACGCTAAGCCGTTGGTGCCGGCTGTCATATAATAACAGTCGTTAAGCCATGTCAGAGGCCTTATGGGCGGCTTGATAACTTCTGACAGTAAGGCCCGCCACTGTCTTACAATCCTCCACCAACCCGGACTTGGCTCCCGTGGTGGAGTATGGTCCGACCATCCTGCGATGCAGGAAAAGACCCGGGCCCCAGCAGTGGGGACATAATAGGTTGATGATGAATGAGATGATTCATTCAGCGTCCATTGGGATTTTCACTCCCGCAAGAGCGAAGGCACCACTTGGACGCTCCAGTGCCTTGGACATTGTTTTTTAGATGTTGTGATGACTTGACCGCCACTGGCGCTGAGGTAAGTAGACCTCAGACAGTTGGGCTTCCACACATTGTTTTCCTTACAGTTGGTACATGTCGGGTGATAAGAGTTTACAAGTTTTAAACTAAAACTCTCGTAAGCACTACGCATTATTAACTTACGAAGACAATTTATTATTAGATTAGATTAGATTTTTTTTTATTGCACAATAAGCATATTTGTGCAAAGGCGATTGGTTGTCGCTTAGAGCGATGTGTACTTGACGACCTATGGTTGGAGAGTATTTTAAAAAGAACATAGTCTGTAGACTGGTATAGGTGTCCATGAATGGATAGTTAGAATTATTAAGTCAATAGCATGTATGACATAAAATCTTTGAACTTTATTTCAAACTGATAAAGTTCAATTTAAAATGGTAATTATTTTACGCTTGCCCAAGGGATAAACCTCTTTCAGTTTTCCATTGAATTTATCATACTATATTGAAACTCAACGCAGTCGAACTTTGGCTTTTGCATCTAAGTAATGAGATAATTTATACAGTGTCCAGTGGTACCTTCACTCGTACTACATAAGTGAAGGGACAACACGAACGCTGTAGTGCTTGAAACATTGTGTTTAGATAGAGCAGGCTTGCCGAGCACCTTTACCATCCTGACAGCTCAGTCAGCCTAGCCCACAGAAAATATTAGTCAAGACGTGTGGAGCCAACCGAGCCGCGGGTTTCCTCACGATGTTGTCTTTCACTGTTTGGTATTACTACACGAATTCGCACTATGTAAGTTTGAAAATAAACTAAGTCAAAAGTAGATGCGCGCAATGGGAATCTAACCATAACTCAATTTGAATCCCATAGTTAATGGGATTCTATCGATTTACATCAACCAGCCATAGTTCATAAATCATACTAAGTGTTACTTATATTCGGAACGAGAAAAAGCAAGGACAAAGGCCGTTATATATGTGAAAAAAAAACTCATTAAAATGGACCTCTATCAAAGGAATAGCCTCTCCGTTCGGAAATTTGAATTTGAAATTCGAAAAGGGAACAGCGTTGATAGCGATCGTAAAATCATTGGGTATCTTGATGAGCAACCTATAAACGTTCCACTAAACGGCGCATGCCTTCTCTCAGAGAGAGAAGGCATGCTACACTCTCTCTCTCTCTCTCTCAGAGAGAGAGAGAGTGTGTAGGCTTAATTACTACGTGCCTAGCGCAGATGGGCAATTGCAAGCGCTGAGGTATCTGTGTGGACATTTTAGAAACTCAGGATTCCTCACGATGCTATCCTTCGCATTTAACGAATGTTTCTGATGTTATTGATTGTGTTGTGTCTTCGTTTTTTGGGTAGCCGAGGTAGGAGAGAGCGTGGGCTTAAGGCACTACGGGTTGCTAACTACCGCCATCCATCCGCTATTTAAGTAAGTCTTTAATGGTAAATATCTCTTCCATTAGACCAAAAAATATTTTAGTATATTTTTTGAGGACCTAAAAGCAACAAAAAAAGATATTTTGAAACTTTGCTTTGCTAAACAGCCATTAAACGCTGCAATCCGCTGAAATTCTCAATTCAAAAACCAACCAACCATTCCCAATCTTTTATCGCAAGCGATATATTTGTAAACATTGAACGTAATCCCCTCTTCACCATGCAGAAATCCGCTTCTCTGCACTTTGATGAAAACACAGACAAACACACTAGACTCATAACATTAACATATAAAACGCCGGGTCAACAAACGGCCAAAAGCGTGGGTAGGGGTAGAAAAAAAGCGACTCAAAGGATCATCGAAGCACTTGTGATAATAAAATCGAACCTATGAATGAATATAAAATTCTGTTTGATTATTCCAATAAAATTCTGTAGCAGAATCAAAGTGATTACGAGTATTTTTATTGGTTTTTGAGAGCTGTGAATTTGCATAGTCTAGAATGTTAAGCTCAAAGGCGTTGTCTAGTCTAGAAGGATTACAGTGGATTATCTACCTGCGGCTTACCGCCGGTTGCTGATACGTCACTAAGTAGGTTTAAAGATAGCTCTGTGTCTTCGGTTGCTTAAAAAACGGTACAGAAAGTCTGACGTAAAGCGGAAATGTTCTTTGTTGCATTTGGTATTTGCAGACATTTGTAGTACAGTCTTCTGACATTTTTTGCTTTTGGAAATATTGAATTCTTTATTAATATAGTTCCTGATTAACTTACTAAAAAGATGTAGTAAAAAAGTTTTGTTCGAAAATTCGATTCAATTCAATCGTTATCAACCCTTGTATGCCCCCACTGCTGGGGCACGTGTCTCTTCCTGCATCGTAGGAAGGTTAGGCCATACTCCACCACGGGGGCCAAGTCCGGGTTGGTGGAGGATAGTAAGACAGTGGCGGGCCTTACTGTCAGAAGTTATGAAGCCGTCCATAAGCCCCCTGGCATGACTTAACGACTGCCATTACACGTCAGCCGGCACCAGCGGCTTACCGTGCCTTGCGAAGCACGGAAGCGCTCGGAAAAATGCCACTAGCGGTAGTCACGGGACGCTTAACCATCCTGTACCTGACCGCGCCTGTTGTTGCTTAACCAAGTGATTGATTCCAATCACTCGGTTCGCTTAGGCCACGAGCGCTTCCCTAGGCCACGAGCGCTTCTATTCAACTCAATATTTCAATTCAATACTTTTTATTAATTATAAAAACATAATATTTCTTAATCAACGTATAGTCTGTTAGCTTTTAGAATATACCTCAACTGCTATCGGACAGGATCGGATATATTCGTGTACTAGAAATATCGGAACTAATATGACACTTAGGGCGATTGTGCACTACAAGGAATTTTACTGTCCGAACATCCGATTTTTTACGGTCCGAAGTGGCATGAAAAAAACGGATGATTGGCTTGTGCACTTGTCCGTCTTTACTCGGATGATACGCCTCAGTGTAGGGCAGTCTGGCGAAACTTCAAAAGAAAAAGCAATGTACAAAACGCCCGTAAACTACAACCCGACTATGTTAGGAAGTTACAAAACGTCTCAGAACAAGTATTGTTTTGAGTGCACAAGCATCACGTTTTTCATTGCTGTCATTTCGGTCCGGAAAAGACCGTTCCGGAATGGCGAAAAGTAAAAGTCGGACGGTAAAAATACGTATAGTGCACAAACTAGTATATACATTGTATGGCGTGCCATATCGGACCGTAAAAAATCGGACTGCCGGACAGTAAAATTCCTTGTAGTGCACAATCGCCCTTAGGGCTGATTTTTCAATAGTCAGATAACTTTTATCTGAGGAATAAAAATGGCGGTTTGACAGCTTATTTATGAAAATTGTGTCAAACCGCCATTTTTATTCCTCAGATAAAAGTTATTTGACTAATGAAAAATCAGCCCTTAATTTACATAACTTAGAAGCGCTCGTGGCCTAGGCGAACCGAGTGATTGCAATCAATCACTTGGTTAAGCAACAACAGGCGCGGTCATGTACAAGATGGGTGACCGTCCGATGACTACCGCTACCTAGTAGCATTTTTCCGAGCTCTTCCGTGCTTCGCAAGGCACGTAAAGCCGTTGGTGCCGGCTGTCACATAATGGCAGTCGTTAAGCCATGTCAGAGGCCTTATGGGCGGCTTGATAACTTCTGACAGTAAGGCCCGCCACTGTCTTACAATCCTCCACCAACCCGGACTTGGCCCCCGTGGTGGAGTATGGACTAACCTTCCTGCGATGCAGGAAGATACCCGTGCCCCAGCAGTGGGGACATACAAGGGTTGATAACGGATAACGGATTATATAACTTTACAAAATAGTGAAGAAAAGTTTTATACGGAGCAGGAAGTAGTATTACACTCGTGTGCTTTCGGCGAAAACCGAAGCCTACTATAGAGCCCGAGGTATATTCTAAAAGCTAATAGACTGTAAAAGTTCTTAGTTTCATTATTAAAGGGTTATGTTGAGAAGATGCTAATAAGAAACCCCATATTTTTTGTTTTCAAATATGTATCAACTAAATTAAGAGTTTTCTGTTTAAAAATTTACCCTTGTATGTGTTGAACACAATCGCTCCCTAAATATCTTTTAATATTAATCTGCTTTATAATACTAGAAATTATCTTCTAAAGAATCCTTGATGTTATTGCAAGTTTTTTTTATAGAGTAAGTAAGTATACAAATGTTTTAATCCGCGTCAGAGGTAACTCTAATATATCTTGAGAAATCTTGTAGTAAATCCTTAAAACAGAGACCCATAAAGATTGTATTCACTTTTGCAAGTCAAGTTTAGAAAACGTTCTTTCACACAATTCTGAAAATGATTTTCTCTGGACATAATAGAAAGTATCGGAAATCAGCGGGTACTTGTTTTTAACCTTCATTAGTTTTTACATGAGTAATTTTTTCAACATTCATCAGACTTATGTTAATAAAGCGAAAGAATACTGTCAGGATAGTAGCAATTAGCCGACCCAGTGTGTGTGTGAGAGAGTCTGTATGTATGTATGTGTGTGTGTTAGTGTGTAATATTTCTCTGTTAAGTTTCGTTTCGTAGGTGACGTTCGGACTAAAAAATATTTTTGTTTTAAAAGAATTTCTAGTACATTTCATGACAAAAGTGAGATACCACGCAGCCCTACTTCACTCCGGCAGCATTACGTGTGTTAGTTAATTCTAACGTAACAATCAATACGCCCCACCTGCAATTAACAGGTACCCGTACTTAGCCATGCAGTTGAGCCGACTCAAGCCAAGGCCAGTGGTTAAACTAGTTTGGAAACCTTACCTAACAGGCTCTGCATCCGGAGAACCGACACCCCTGTGTCCCCGCGGGCAGGGCTGCCAACCTTCTGCGGAAAAAATATATAAAAAATTATGAGTAGGTACGTCCACTTAGATCACAGAAAGGGATCACAGTCGCAACGGATCGCATCAAACCAAGCAAAATATATGTAGTCCACTCGGATCATGTGATCCGAATGGACTAAATTTTCGATTCGATTTTTTCCATTCGGATCAAACCATTAATCTTAGTAGGAAGGTTACGGTAATGACCATTTATAAAAACCTTGATTTTTGTGAATAAATAAAACAATTCATAGTTACCTACTCTAAAACATGTATTGTATTTTATTTATTTAAAAAATATCGATTACCTTCCTACTAAGATTAATGGTGTGATTTGAATGGAAAAAATCTAATCAAAATGTAGTGTATTGGTATCACATGATCCGACTGGAATATTTTTCATGGTTTGATGTGATCCGTTGCGACTGTGATCCGTTTCTGTGATCCAAGTGGACATACCCAAAATTATCATACTTGTAACTTTTTTTTTATATATTGAATGGGTAGACCCGTTTGCGACCCCGATTGCGAATAGAATATAAAATCGATCTCAGGTAACTTTCAAATTTATCTATAAATATTTGTAAGCCTAATAGTGGTAGCAGATACCGTGAATCATCCACGAAGAGCATCTCAGCTGTTTACGTATATCTCTCACTGTATTTTTTTCTCCCTTTATGTACTTCATGTATATATCGTTATCTATAATATGTATAATCAATACTATTTTTATTTTTAATGCACTAACCCGTGCTAAGGAACAAATTTAAAAACCTATTTAGAGGCTAAAAATTTCACCCATGCCGGGATTCGAACCTGTACGTAATACAGAGAATAGTGTAAAGAGGTTCGAAATTTCACTGATGCCGTGAGTCGCCCATTGGCTCAATTGGTAGAGCGCTGGCACGGATAGCCAGAGGTTGCGGGTTCGAATCCCGGCATGGGTGAAATTTTTAGCCTCTAAATAGGTTTTCAAAAATGTATAATCAGCCCACAGCAACCCACTGCTGGGCATAGGCCCCCTTTTTACTGCGCCATTCTTCACGGTCCTGTGCCAATCTGATCCATAATATATCGTTATCAAAAATAAGAAAGAGTTTTCTTTGATTCTCCCGCCGAAAATTTTTATATATAATTGTTATAAAAAAATTAAAGAAATAAAAAACCAGAATTCTTACTTATTAAAAGTCAACTATGAAAACACGTTTTTTATAAGAACATTTTATTTAAAAAAACATATGTAAGAAAAACAACCTCTAAAATAAAATCTACTCAATAATAAAATCTCTTAGAAAGAGTAAAGACTTAATTACCACACGTTTCCACCGTGAATTTGCAAATTCCTGCGCTGAGGTAGTTTAATACCTCAGATAATTAGGTTTCCTCATGATGTTTTCCTTCACAATTAGCGAATGGTGATACTAAAGCTTCACAAATGGTACATGCCGGGATTTGAAACCACGACCTCCAGATTGAAAAATTAAGAAGCAAATATATCTTATTATTTTGCTTCGCTGAGAATTGACAACCCTATCAGTAGCACTTACGCCTTACACGTCTGCAGCTCTTACAGCCAAAGTCTTAAGGGTGATTATCGAACAAATATGTTTACTATCGGTGTCGTCAACTATCCCTAAGTGGTTGCTATAGTTACCGGAGTTGATTGAGTTTAGCTCGATATTGAACTTAATATTGAGTGCGATAACGGCTTAAGTCGATGAACAACGGAGTGCGACTGGTTTTATTTTGTAAATTGCGGTGTTTTGCGCATCCTGTGTGGATTTTTACGGAAAAAGGTTTGTGCTGGATTCCTGGATCTAGAATATAACAAACGCATCTTCGTTTAGTTGAGTAATATTAGCACGCCAGTAACTGTCATTTTCATGTATTTTATAGTTACTTTTAGTTTCTTTTTCGTCTGTGCTTTTAGTGATTTTATCAATGTAAGTAGCTAAGACATTTAGTCTTTGTACCTATATTCTTATCACATCACATGACATCACGTCACGTCACGTCATGACACGTCACGTCACGTCACATCATGACACGTCACGTCACTTCACGTCACTTCACGTCACGTCACGTCACGTCACATCGCATCACATATCACATATCACATTACATCACACATCACATCGTGACCTCACCTTACATCACATTACATCACACTTATAAAGACGAAAGTTTGTGAGTGTGTGTGTTCGTTAGTCCTGCACGTCTAAACTAACAATTGGAGCGGAGCTATTTTGATAAAATTTGGTAACACTTATGCTACGTTTTACTGCGGGAAAATATTTTATTCCCATTGGAAAATCGATAAAACGCGGGTAACACCGCGGGGCACAGCTAGTGGTATATATAAATCTAAGCCTCAAATGTTTCTATGCCCTGGGATGGTTTCACTAAAATTTGGTAAAGCTTTTTAATTACTTTGAGCGGGATTAATTAACTTCTAATCCTTTTGGGAATCCTAAAAGCATTTTCAATTTACTTATTTCATTCGAATCTAAGTTATAGAGACAAAAAAATATTTTAGCGAGCCTTAACTTAATTATTTACCATAACCATATACCATATCCACTTGTCCACCGCCTTGATTATGTTATTTTCCACTTATACGTGTGTATGCAAAAGAAAAATATCCTTCTCCTTTGTCCTTCCTTTGTACAAAGTCCGTTGTCCTTCCTTTGTCCAAAGTCCGTTGTATCTGGACTTTGTCGTACAGTTCGTACCACAAATCTTTTGTCCTTCCTTTGTCTAAATTCCTTCCTTAGTTCAAAGTCCGTTGTCCTTCCTTTGTCCAAAGTACGTTGTATCTGGAATTTGTCTTACAATTCTTACGACAAAGTCCTTTGTCCAAAGTCCTTTGGCCTTCGTTTGCCCAAAGTCCGTTGTCCTTCCTTTGTCCAAAGTCCAGTAGATGTCAACTATTTCACAAACGCACGCACAAGAAAGACGTAAAATGAAGCCGTCAAGTATTGCGGTTACCGAAGAAAGGATTTTTATCAAATATTTCACAAACATACGCACAAGAAAGACGTTAAATGAAGCCATCAAGTATTGCAGAAGAGTCGTTGAGATAAAACGCGCATCGCGGCCACATCTGCGACGAATATGGCGCGCATGTGCCGGCGTGGGAGAGATGCTGTTTCGGACATACTCGTAGGTACCTACGGCATACAGAGTGTAACTTTTGCCTTCGCGGGGAAGTCGGAATTTTATTGAAATGAAATGAAATCATATTTTTTAGTCATATATTGAACGGGTCAAATCGCGATTATTTATTAGATAGAACGTAATTACCTTATTTCCTGACGCTTCGGCAGCGTTACAGTTGCCGTGGTCTCGGGTAACTGAAGTGGCGAGTACAGTCAATTATTCGTCACTTTAAATTTTTCGCAGCTGGCCGACACACAAGCGTAGCGATTGGTGTTTTACCTAATATATAATCGCGATTAAAACTGTTTTCCGGCCAACCCGGACTTGGCCTCCGTGGTGGAGTATGGTCTAGCCTTCCTGCGATGCAGGAAGAGACCCGTGCCCCAGCAGTGGGGACATACAAGGGTTGTTAACGACAAAACTGTTTTTATACGGATATATGCTCGTTTATTAAATTTTTTACAATTTTCTAATTTTTTACAATTTTTTTTTTAATTTGGTCATCCGGGACCACGGCACCTGAAAAAGTGCCAAAACGTTGGAAAATTGTAAAAAATGTAATAAACGAGCATAAATCCGTATAAAAATAGTTTTAATTATGTCTACTGCTCGTGTTAACCTTAGAAAATACTAAATAATCGGGATTAGAACCGTTTAATATATAAATATAAAATGAAATGGTTTTATTAAAATTAGCGCAGGAATTGCGGCTTAATGAAATTCGAACTAGGTGTCAAAATCTAGATCACTTTGGAGAAAAATGGACAAAAAAACTCAAAGTCACATAGTCTTTTCTAGTCCTTTAATTAAGTCTTAAATTAGCAAAGTTTACATAATCATTATAAAATATAGAGCTCATGCGTTGTACTAGCTTTAATTCCAGACTTCATTGTCAGCTAATAATAATCCTATAAGGCATTACGCATGCGCCTCCAATGAAATAAAATCATAACTTGTTTTATAGTACGCTTACTTCAAAAACTGAGTGCTTAGTGCGAGTTTTTTAACTACTCGATCGCGTTAACGTAAACTCATATTTCTATGGCATCGAGGAAGCGCCACCTAGCGACAAGAATGGAAATTAAAATTGCTGAGTGCGAGTTGTAATGGTTTACGTTGAGAAGTGAACACGTTTACCAGCCAAAACACGAATAAACGCGAGTGCGAGTTGTACTGTGACGGCGTTTTGCCAGTTCGAACGGTTAACTTACTCATACTCACTACTCAATGCTCGATTAACGCGGTAGTAAAGTTATTCGATTGGATCTGTCAAACTCGCACTAAGCACTCTGGTAAGAAAGAGTAAACTAAAGTAAACTTCCATACACATTTAGACGAATGACGGCCTCGGATGCGCAGCGGTTTGGCACGCTGACTGTTAAACCGAAGGTCTCGGGTTCGTTCCCCGGCCGGGTCAAACTAGGACACGAACTTTTCTAGTTTGTCTCGGGTCTTGGATGTTCTCTATGTATTTATTGTATTAAATATATCGTCGAGTTAGCATCTGTATCACATGTCATTTAGTTGTACTTAATATGGGGCTAACGAGATCTCTGTAATCGTATCTGTGGCGAGCACATGTCAACTCTGCGCGCGCACTACAAACTCCAACATTCCTGCATCGCGCAATCAAAGTGTTTCAATGACATACCATAAATATAACGTCCGACTAACAACAGTTGGACTGGCCATCCCCAGGCATACGATTTGCCTGGCGGAAAATTTCCCTTTATGGTGGAAGAGCACGATCACCCGCTCTTCGCTATATGTCCATGAAAAAGAAGGAAAATGCAAAATGGTACATAGTGCACTTGAGGTACATAGTGAGATGCACAGTACTTTAAAGTGGCCTACGCATAAGTTGAAGTGGAAATTTTCACTTCAAAAAGTTGCGCTATACTATTTGATAAACAATATGGCACACTTTGGATGTGGTGGGCTTTAGGCTATATTTATTGCGATGTATCAAAGACGCTGGATGGCAGTTCGTGGGAGGCGGAGTTTTGTTTATTTTGGTATGACTTTTTGGTCTTGTGTTGCTACAAACGAAGTTTTAAGAATTAACCTTTTTAACGCTTTGAAGGGCTCGTGGCCTCAATGAATCGTGAATCAATCACTCGAGTTAAACAACAACAGGCGCGGTCAGGTGTTGGATAGGTGACCGTCTCGTTACTACTACTAGTGGCATTTTTCCGAGCGCTTCCGTGCTTCGCAAGGCACGTTAAGCCGTGGGTGCCGGCTGGCATGTAACTGGTGGCTTGATAACTTCTGACAGTAAGGCCCGCCACTGTCTTACAATCCTCCACCAACCCGGACTTGGCCCCCGTGGTGGAGTATGGCCTAACCTTCCTGCGATGCAGGAAGAGACCCGTGCCACATAACTGGGGACATACAAGGGTCGATAACGAATGCACTTACGTATTCATATTCAACTGCCACGGTAGGTCTATTGTCGCAGGTAACATCGGACTCCGTATTTAAAGGGAAGTATATGATTAGCGTAAAGAGAGAAATGTAGCTAATAACAGTAACAAAGAAGCTTATCCCGCAAGTTCGGAAGTTGACAACGATAAATTAATCACACCATTCACACCACACTAATATTATTAAGGCGAAAAATTGTGAGTGTGAATGTTTGGGACTTCTTCACATTTGAAATTTGCCACTAGCGTTTATCGCGACCCAGGCAGGTCAGTGTTTTCATTATTATCGCAAAGTCGCCTACAACATAACTGAGCGCACGCGTGTAAAAGTTGATGTGAGACCAACTGTAATATACATATATATCGTAAGCCTAATATATCACTTGTTTAAAAACCTATGTAAAACCTAACTGCAAAGTAGGTAGTCGGGGCTGTAAGTAATGCAATTTGCTTAAGCCAGATGTCGCTGCCTGTACGTAATACGGAGAATAGTGTAAAGAGGTTCGAAATTTCACTGATGCCGGTGAGTCGCCCATTGGCTCAATTGGTAGAGCGCTGGCACGGATAGCCAGAGGTTGCGGGTTCGAATCCCGGCATGGGTGAAATTTTTAGCCTCTAAATAGGTTTTTAAATTTGTCTCTAGCACGGGTTAGTGCATTAAAAATAAAAATAGTATATCACTTGTTACATATATGATAAGATTCCATGCTTTACGGAGTTTACTGAGGTTTGTACGTAGGTTTACGGTTTACGGAGGCTGTTTTAAATGTACTATGTTATCCGTAATGGGATAGTTTATTACATTTTCTGTTTAGGTGTTTTGTAATTTTCTGTGTTGTATTACAATATTTATATTAACAATTTTAGTTATAAGTTTAATGATGTACCTGGTGTTAGTTTATCCGCTGTAGTAGCTTGATTTTGCAACTAATTGTAAGTTAATGTTCCTGCACTATCGCATTAGGTAAGCCTGTAATGGTAGTGTGATGTATAAACAAATAAAGAAATAAAGAAATGCTCGCCATAAATAACTCTAAAGAAGCTTTACAAAAGCTTCAAGCTCGCTCTGATTATATAGTCAAGGCTAACCAACCGCTGGCCATTTTCTATAGCCATGCACTAACGTATTCATATTCAACTGCCACTTCTATTGTCGGAGCTAGCATCTGACTCCGTTTTGTTTCACAACAATACCTCGCTTCTGCTAATAATTCCATGCAAGCGGAGGAAATGAAGGAAATAAACATTGAAGTTGGAGCGACTCTAATGCGGTTGTGTTATGCGACGGCTTCTGTGGCGCAGCAGTAGCGCATCTGCCTACCATGCAAGGGGTCCCGGGTTCGATTCCCGGCTGGGAAAAAAAAACCCAGGTCTTGGATGTTTACATGTTTGCGATGTCGTTGTTTCTGGTTCCCATGACACAGGGTATCCTAGTGTGGGGCCAGAAGCAATGTATGTTTTTGAATGTAAATGTTATGTTATGCGAGTAAGGTCGAGAGCCGGTCAACCTTTGCAATTTAGTTGCAAAGTCGTCCTTCACACAGATTTCACGTATAATAACAACATGATCCAAAAGAGCTGCTAATAACATGAAGGATTATTTAGATTACAATGTGGTGTGGAATTAAAGCCAGTACAATATATATTTTAAAAAAAATATATCGTTATTAACCCTTGTATGTCCCCTCTGCTGGGGCACGGGTCCTTGCATCGCAGGAAGGTTAGGTCGCACTCCACCACGGGGGCCAAGTTCGGGTTGGTGGAGGATTGTAAGACAGTGGCGGGCCTTACTGTCAGCAGTTATCAAACCGCCCATAAGGCCTCTGACATGACTTAACTACAGTCATTACACGACAGCTGGCACCATCGGCTAAACGTGTCTTGCGAAGCGCGGAAAGCTTGGAAAAATGCCACTAGCGGTAGTCACGGGATGGTCACCCATCCTGCACCTGACCGCGCCTGTAACAACAGCTTAACTCAAATGATTGATTTCAATCACTCGGTTCGACTAGACCACGAGCGCTTCAAAATAAATAATCAATGTATTTTTATTTGATTGATTTCACGCCCTTTTTCGATTTTACCCTCGCCGCCTACGTGAAACATCTGTTTTGTTTTGAATCCATTGCTCCCATTGATTGAAACTAAACAGTTAATTTAAAAATTTACATCGCAATTTCCCGCACATATAAATGCTTTGTTTTAGCCTCGGGGCATACTCTGTATGGGAGGTATTGCGTTTCCACATCGAAAGTAGCACGTATTTCTTGAGAGATACTATACAATTTGCGTTGATGACTGTATGATGGTAGATCAAGCTTTACTTTTGGATCCGTCTTCTTATTATTTAAGAAGAAGTATATTTGTAAGTATAACGCTGCAGATATTGATAATTCGCTTGTCATAAACTGTCACGCAATGAACTCCGCAGAAGATTGCCAGGAATTTGTTAAAGACTGTAATGATTTTAAAGTCCTAACCTACAATATCCGAAGTCACAGCCGGAACCTAGATAACTTTCTTACGCTCTTAAAACGCCTTGAAATAATCTTCGATGTAATTATTCTCACAGAATGCTGGCTGGGCCATGAACCGCATGTAAGTCAAATTGAGGGATACAAACCCTACAATACTTCTAAGTACATTAATAAAGCCGGCGGTGTAATTGCCTACATAAAAACTGATTTGCAAGCAGACGTTTATGAACCCGACATTGTTGAAGCTGATTGCCTTTGCATCAATTTATCTAATAACTTTTCTATCCTTGCTATCTACCGGTCACCATCTTTTTCACAGATAGACAGTTTTATAACATCACTAGACCATTTATTAAATTCACTCAAAAACAAACAAAACACAATTCTTGCTGGCGACATCAACATCGATATTATTTCTGACGGAAGCGACCCTAGGAAAACTAACTACCTCTGTCTAATGGCAGAGCACGGACTCATCCCCGCCATTACGCTACCAACCAGAGAGACATCCTGTCTGGATCACATTTTTGTGAAATCTAAATTTACATCCCGCGCTTTGGTTTGCAACACTTCGGTGTGCGATCATGATCTCCCGATGGTGTTTGTTAACACAAAAAAGCAATCCAACCTTCAAAGAAGACGAATTTCAAAAATAGATTATGCCACAGTAGCTAAGGAGCTGGAGACAGTCGACTGGACAGACGTACTTTCTTCGTCAGATCCCACAGAGGCCGCAAGAACTTTTACCATCATAATAAATAATTCAATAAAAACTAATACTAGTATCGTAACCGTAAGTCGCACTAAATACAACTGTAAACCCTGGATTACTCCCGGTCTGATGAGATGTATGAGACATAGAGACCGTCTTCATCTAAAAAGTAGGAAAGCACCAAATGATGATATAGCAAAGCACGTATATAACCGATATAAAAATTTCTGTAATGATCTCCTGCACAAAGTAAAGATAGACTATGAAAGTGATTTGTTGACCACTAATAAGGACTGCCCCAAACAGCTCTGGAGTGCCATTAAAAAGATATGTCAGTTCTCTCCTAAGGTTAACACTGCAACAGCGCTACTTGAAAATAACCAATCCTCAAAAGATACTTTAAATACATGTAACAACTATTTTGCAACAGTTGGCACAAACTTAGCTGACAATATTCTTAATAAATCAGGCACAACTGAATCAGAACTGGCTTCGCTAGCAAAATCGCAGGAATCACCTAATTTCTCGTTCTTCCTACACCCCACAGACCAACATGAAATATCCAAATGTATAATGCAGCTTCCAAACAACAGCGCCCCGGGTCTAGATCGAATCCATAATAGCTTGATGAAAAATATCGCAAAACAAATATCAATACCTCTCACTCATGTATGTAACCTCAGTCTCTCCACTGGCTCTTTCCCAGACACATGGAAAACTGCTGCCATATGTCCGATATACAAAGCTGGCGATAAAACCATCCCCTCAAATTACAGACCAATCTCTCTTCTATCTGTGGTGTCAAAGGTTCTGGTAAAAGTGGTCAATAGGCGGCTAGTGAAATACTTAGAAAGCAATCATTTACTTTCACCATCTCAGTTTGGCTTCCGCCAGGGTCGATCAACGGAGCAGGCCGTCTCTCTGCTACTGGATAGGGTGTCAACTCAACTCGATGAGGGAAAACCATGTCTTGGCGTTTTTCTCGACCTCGCGAAGGCCTTTGACACCGTCTCAGTGCCAATTCTCTTACAAAAACTCGAAAACATGGGTGTTCGAGGTCACGCACTGGACTGGTTTAGGAGTTACCTCTCGAACAGACGACAACAAACAAGGATTGGAGAGTCAATCAGTGACCCCATGCCAGTCCTTTTTGGTGTCCCTCAAGGCAGTCTGCTTGGCCCAACACTTTTTGTTGTCTACCTCAACGAAATAGCCTCAATACTACCCCCCTCCTTCAACGCCGACATCATCTGCTACGCCGACGATACAGCCATAATTTTTAAAGACAAAAACTGGGAAACGACATTTTCACAGGCAGAAGCTGGTCTCGCAAGGATCGGAAAATGGCTATCAAATAACCTCCTAACCCTAAATGTTTCGAAAACTAAATACCTAGCTTTTCACAAGACATTCTCCTCAAGACCTAACTCTAAATTACAATTATGCCTGCACTCTTGCCAAGGGTTGCCTACCACGTGCACCTGCGTTAAAATTGAGCGGGTGGATAGCCTGCGGTATCTGGGCATAACTCTTGACGAGAAGCTTAATTTTGAGAAACACATTGCACACCTCTCAAGCAGAGCTAGAAAACTGATCAACATTATGAGGCTTCTCCGAAACTCGGCAAAAAGAGAAACCTTAAGATTAGTTTACCTGGCTTTGTGTCAGTCTGTGCTGGGCTATTGCATTACATGCTGGGGAGGTGCTGCCAAAACGCATATAATATCACTGGAAAGAGCGCAACGCGCAATCTTGAAGGTGATGTATAAGAAACCAAGAAGGTTCTCAACCACTACACTATTTAGTGAATGCAGGGTCCTTACGGTACGGCAACTTTTTGTCTTCAGGGTGTGCGTTAACAAACATCGCGAGGTGATTAACTCCTCAGTTTACCAAGATCTCCTGGCTCGCAGAGTATTTAGAATACAAGTAGCACCCACAAAGACGAAATTCGCTCAAAGACTTGCAGGATTCCTCCACCCCTTCTTGTATAACAAAGCTGTTAAGCAATGTGACATAAAGAGTTCTTCAGTTCGGGATGCTAAGAAGGCTATACTTGACTGGCTAAGTAATTTGAATTATGAAAGTACTGAAGTCTTGCTAAATGTCTAAAGGGTATTACTACACAGTAGGTAATTACAATTACAACTACACAGTAGGAAATTACAACAGAATATAGGCATAAACACATACACACATACACACACACGCACATACACACACACATACACACACATACACACACACACACACACACACAATTCATTGTTTATATAGGTTATAGTATATTATTCTATATAGACACAAATACACAGATATATATATCTACATACATATATATTTTAGGAATACACTATATTTAAAATCACCTTTAGATGTACATTTAAAAGGAGAAAGGAAGGGAAAAAGAAAAAAACATGTATTTTAATTTAGATTTAATTTGATCAGTTTTACGTATCTAAACATAATTTTCCAATGTTGCTCAAGAACACGCCACCCATTTTGTAAAACCATTCTGAACTTGTCGCCCACGATACAGGCTGTGCCTAGTGTGGGGGCATTGTTACTTTAGAAGTTATATTTTTTGCTACCTAAATGTGTTATCTTTAAGTTATAATTTAAGCTTCAACTGTTACTATGTTTGGAAATAAACTATTTCATTTCATTTCATTTCATTTCATTTATTTACGAACACAATACTAAAAACGAACATACAGTAACGGACTAATAACAATGAAATAAATATACGTAAAATATTAAAATAAAAACAACGGTAATAAACATTTAAACAACATTAATAACAGATATTGGTTTTCGGTATTGAGTCCCTAAAGTTGTTATTTTTTTTTCTTCTTCAGGCTATATTAGTCCACCGCTTCACGTAGCCCTCCTCTAATGAGCGCCATAGCGCAAGGTTGTGTCATCATTAGGGGGTAATGCCCATAATCCCCACGCTGGGCATGCGAGTTGGGGATCGCCGTTTGGTGGAATTTTACTGCAGGGGGCGCTGCTGCCCACCCCCGGTTTGGGGCCGGCGTTATAAATGTCAAAAACTGAACTAAAAAATAAAGCCTTACGCAATAAATGAATGTCGTTTAAGTACTCTACAGCTGTACTTAAATTTATGTTGTGTAAAAGTGGAAAGGTCACGCAGCTCCTAGGAATACTTCTACCTGCTTTAAACAAAAGGAACGTTCAACGAGATCTTTACAGCTTTAAAACTTTATGAGGAACTCCTCAAGCTTGCCCGTGCCATACTAAATTTGACTATAGAGATAACTTTAAAGTCTCTTTTAACGTTTCATTATATGGATGTTTCGCTGGCTCAAGTCAGCAGCTTTTACGTTTTCCTCTTTAATAAATGTAATAATAACTTACCAACAGCCCGACTAATGAGTATTAACTAGGCGGGACCAACCAAGAGTTACATTGGTAAATTTGGGTCCCGCCTGCTTAATTAATGCCCAGATAATTATGCTCATACTGTCTCTCTCTCTGAGAGAAGGCCTGTGACTTGCAGTGGGAAGTTTATTCGATATCAACACTTGTATGTCCCCACTGCTGGGGCACGGGTCTCTTCCTGCATCGCAGGAAGGTTAGGCCATACTCGAATCCACCACAGGGACCGCTACTACCGCTTGTGGTATTTTTTTCGAGCACTTCTGCGCTTCGCAAGGCATGCTTAGCCGTTGATTGCTAAGCCATGTCAGAGGCCTTATGGGCGGCTTGATAACTTCTGACAGTAAGGCTTGCCAATGTCTTACAATCCTCCACCAATCCGGACTTGGCCCCCGCGGTGGAGTATGGCCTATCCTTCCTGCGATGCAGGAAGAGACCCGTGCCCCAGCAGAGGGGACATAGAAGGGTTGATATCGAAAAAGTGATCTAACACGCTCTAAGCCTATGTCTCGGGCCACGCCTAAAAAACTATCGGTCAAACCCACGCGTGTCCCAAATGCAGCCTAAAACGTGCGCGTGGGTGCCTCCGCTTTATGTCAGAGCAGGCAATTAAGTTTGTTTGTCCGTCTGTCTGACTCTGTAAGTCCATCGACCTACATTCGTCTGTTGCAACAACGGATCAACTCTTTAAAAAAAATATTCATGGACATATTACACAGATCTCGTTAGCCCTAAACTAAGTACAACTAAATGACTTGTGTTATAGGTGCTAACTCGACGATAGATTTAATACAATTAATACTAGTGTGAACTCTGCTCCAACTTGGATGGTGAAGATCAAAATGGAAAACCAGTCTAACAGAATACCGGTTATTTATTTAAAATATTTACAAAATAATTGCAGATAACTGACTTCAACCGTCGTTCCCAATCGAATGCCGTTCCACCGACTCATCTCTCCCCGCCACCAACCCAATCCAAACTGTCAACCGAATTCGTTTCAGTTCTGCTCGGGTTGCCAGCATCAAAAATACATTTGAGAGAATAGTCAGTGAATCGATATAATTATAATATGGTTTCGGTATTTTCTTAAAGTGATACATTATAAAATTTATATCTTTTTATTACCTAATAAACACTAATAATCTGATGAATCTCTAGTAAACAAAAGCTAATTATTGAGACCCTAACACTAGATAACATCCAAGACCCGAGACAAACTAGAAAAGTTCGTTTCCTAGTTTGACCCGGCCGGGGATCGAACCCGAGACCTTCGGTCTTACAGCAGCGTGCCAAACCGCTGCGCCACCGAGGCCGTCACCGAGGCCGTCTTTCTTTAAGAGAAGATTATGTGTTTTGTAAGGACGTGTTTTATCTGTGTGGTGTCGGCCTAGAGAATAGCACCAACCCAATTCTTCCCGCGGGTGTTGTAAAAGGCGACTAAGGGACACAAACCGGGCGGCGGGCAGCAGCGCCCCCCGCAGTACAATTCCACCGAACTGCGATCCCCAACCCGCATGCCGAGTTTGGGGATTACGGGCATTACCCCACAATGATGGCACAACCTTGCGCTATGGCGCTCATTGGGGAGGGCTATTTCCAGCTGTGGACTAATAAAGCCTGAAGAAAACGAAAAAAAAGGGCAATTAAGTTTGTTTGTCCGTCTGTCTGACTCTGTAAGTCCATCGACCTACATTCGTCTGTTGCCACAACGGATCAACTCTTTCTTTCTCTAAGAGAAGGTATGTGTTTTGTATGAACATGTTTTAGCTAGGAGGTAGGTCTTTAAGCACGGGTATGCTTTTAAGCGTCTTTAATCATCAACACCGGATGATTGAGAAAAGATGGTCTGAGTGGAGTTTTTTTTCCGCTGGCTTTTTCTCCACTACAATACGGCCCGAAGCAGCGGCTTACATATTACATGGCACATTGACATTCAGCAATCGTTATCGTTATCAAAACCTGTATGTCCCCACTGTTGGGGCACAGATACTCCACCACAGGGGCAAAGTCCGGGTTGGCGGAGGATCGTACGACAGTGGCGGGCCTTACTGTCAGAAGTTATCAAGCCGCCCATAAGGCCTCTGACATGGCTTTAACGACTGCTGAACGACTTAACGTGCGTTGCGGAGCACGGAAGCGTTCGGAAAAATGCCACTGGCGGTAGTCACGGGACGGTCACCCATCGTGTACCTGGCCGCGCTTGTTCTTGCGTAACTCAAGCGATTGATTCTAATCACTCGGTTCATCTAGGCCACGAGCGCTTCAGCAAACAAAATGTAAATTCTTTACGTTGAAATACATTGATTTGATTGATTGATTTAAGTATGCCCTAACCTTCCTGCGACATACAAGAGTTGAAATCGAATTGAATCGAATCATCAAAACGTTCATCTAATATTTTTTATGTATATTTTCTAAGAATAGTAAATTTCTAAAGTTCTAGTAGCAATGCCACTCGCTAACTGTGAAGGAAAACGTCGTGAGGAAATCTGAGCGTCTGTGGTGTTCAAATACCTCGGCGCTTGAAATTGCCAATCCGCGGCGGGCAAAGGTGAGAAATAAGCTCATACTCTCACCCTGACAGATGGCCCGTGCCCTGCACTTTGATAGGCTACATAAAAACTACCAGAACACGATATCGATATCAACCCTTGCATGCCCCCACTGTTGGGGCACAGGTCTCTTCCGGCATCGCAGGAAGGTTGACCACACTCCACCACGGAGGCCAAGTCCGGGTTGGTTGCCAGAACACAAATACGCAATATTCAGTTCGTAATTTAACTTATTCGAAATTACGAATTTCGCAGAGACCGTGAGAAAACCCACATATGCTCGACGAATGTTTGCCTCGCCGAGTGATAAACTTGTTTGTTTTATTTCATCACCCTGTGTGCTGTTTATGGCCCGATAAATTGACTCGGAGCACGCTGTATAGGGGTGTTGGTAAGCTCCGAAGTTTGTCTGTCTCATTGGTTTAGTGGTTCACCCGCCTGGCTACCAAATAGTAGTCGTGCGTTTGATTCCCACTGCAGGAAGCCGTATTTGATTTGCTTCATGTCCTTGTTCCTAGGACAGAATGACTTGGGCATTTTTACAATTTCCAGCGGAAAATACTGCTAGGTTCAAAGCCTCGAAACCTTAGGTTGACTGAGAGTTTTGTACAAAACTTCGAAATAGAAAAATATTATATTCTTTTTTTTTAATTCACTAACCCGTGCTAAGGACAATTTTAAAACACCTATTTAGAGGCTAGGGCGCGGGTCCCGGCATGGGTGGAATTTTCAGCCTCTAAATAGGTTTAAAAAAATACTTTACTTAACTATTTCAGAAGTACAAACAATTTCTAACTAATTCTATACATATTATCCCATAATTTATAATTATATGTTTCTACTAACAGCCAAGTACAATCAAACTCGCATGTAAAAGTTTCCGTGTTTTGACAGTACCACTGAGACACAAAAAGGCACGTAATTTTAAGTACCTATACACAAGACAGCTTATCCATAATTCATTAGGCAGTTAAATAAATGATAAAACAGTCTCACGGGAGTAGAATGTTTTATCAAGTTATCAAGTTTATTAGATGTAACATAATCTTTTTATGCGATAATGAAACGCCCATTTCGGCCTTTATTGCCAACAAAATATAATAAAGTTTACTACTTTGACGCGGAATTGCGCGTAAAACGTGCATTGTCCTTTTGGGTTTCTGTCAAAACAATTTAAGTCTAATATTTCGGCATCTAAACACCTTTTTGTGTCAAAACTGTCATACTTTTGGTGATAGGTTTTTGTCAAAACAAATTAAGTCCAAGGTTTCGGAATTTCGACACTAATTTGTGTCAAAACTGTCATAACATTTGTGATGAGTTTCTGCAAAAACAAATTTAGTCTGACTTTTTGGCATTTCCCCAAAATATGGTGTGTCATAACATTTGTGATAGATTTCTGTCAAAACAAATTAAGTCTGACTTTTTGGCATTTCCCCAAATATTTGTGTCAAAACTGTCAAAACTTTTGTGATGGGTTTCTGTGAAAACAAATTAAGTCTGACTTTTTGGCATCTCCTTAAATATTTGTGTCATAACTGTTATAACATTTGTGATAGATTTCTGTCAAAACAGATTAAGTCGTTCGGAATACATATTTTGGCTATCGCTTGACTTTATAAGTAGAACTCGAGTCATAAGCCTTAAGAGTCGTATAAAAATTATTTACCAATGAAGCGAGGATTGCACCCAATGGTCCTAAACTAAAATCCCCTGTAATATGGTAACCAGACAAAGACGTCACAAACATGAAAATACTCCCAGACTAAGGCCATTTGTATATATGTACAGCGGCCTCACCTGGCCGGAGGGCGTCCTGCACGACGTTTGCCGAGTCGCAGTCTCCACTCAAGAACACGTTTACTCCAACGGTTGTCGTTTCTTCGCGAGATATGGCCGCCACTGCCACTTCAGCTCGCTAATGCTCTGAGCTATGTCGATAACTTTGGTTCTCTGTCGAATTAATCTGCGCGAAGCAGAATTTGACTGACGTGTCCTCTGTTTTTGTATGTGCATGCCTGTAAGCGCCATCTATGAAGCTTTGGGAACTTGTGCTGAGAACGGCTCGTTGACAAAGCAGAAATATCAACCGCGGCAACGAACTGGTCTCAGCCGCGCAAACGCCCAATTTCAAGCGGAATTAAATCTGTCAACCAGGCATTTCCGAAACGCATTAAACGTGACACTTTAACCGCGACATTCGGGAGAGAATAACTAACGCTGCAGTCAATTCATAATGTTATTTATTACGCGAATGACCCGGCTGAATTTACGAGCTAGGGGGGGTGGCGGGACAAAATGGATTAGTCCAGAAGGCTCAAATGAACATTTATTTCGTACCAACAGAAACAATACAAAAACAATAATGATTTAGCATGTAGGTAACTTAGGTTGCACATACCGTCAATAAGACATAAATAGCACCAAAATTTATTAACACTTTTATTGCACATAAGTAATAGTTTACAAGGCAATGCGGCGGACCTAATTCTAAAACCCTTTTCTACCAGTCAACCGCAGGAGGTGCACGAAAGATAAGTGGTAGGCATTTTACTGTCATAATAATTAACAGCGGATCGGCCCAACGAGTTGAACACTGTTAATACGTTAGAACCTTGTCACATTTACCTCTTCTAGCCTGATGTATGAGAAATTTACTATTTTTACTTTGACAAGGTATTGAATTGCATAAGAATGTTAGTGCACGTGACCGTACCAATGAAGTTTTCTTAGTTATGTACATTTGTGAAGTTTTACTGGCAATAGCACTTGGTAACTGTGAAGATACATATCGTGATGAAACCCGAGTGTTTGAGGGGTTTAAATACCTCAGCGCTTGAAATTGACAAAACGCGTTGGGCACGCGTGGTAATTAAGCCCCTACTCTCTCTCTGGAGAAGGCCTGTGCCCTGCAGTGGGACGTGTGTAGTGTATAATAATATAATATTGGCCTTTTTGCATCTACTTAATGAGATGATTTATACAGCGTCCAGTGGTATCTTCACTCACACTAGATGGGTGAAGGTACCACTCCGACGCTGTAGTGCCTGGGACATGGTTTTATAGATGGTGTATGTAGGCTTGTAATCTATAAGCTACATACAAAACACAAGGAGGCCTATGTCCTGCAATGGGCGTCAAATGGCTGATAATTATGATGTAAGTGAAGACCTCACATCATAATTATGTTTGGTTTATGGTTTCAGGTTTCCTCACGATGTCTTCCTTCACACTTAGTGAGCGCTATTGCTGCTATAACTTCAGAAACGTACAGGAACTAAAGTCATTTGTATGATAGGGCTCTTACTCGTATTTCTGGGAGACGCTGTCCTTCTTTGGCTTTATCAAAAGCCATAAACGTTCGGTAAGGCGCGGATTCCCGAACTAGTAAATGCACTGCCATGACCTAGCGTTCAAATATGACCAGACAAGCTTATTAATAATTGTTGATAACAATTTTTATGTGCACTTTAAAAAATATCTTTATTTAACATTAAATATCATGATAATAGACATTATGCTCGTACTCAAAGATCTAAGCTAGGATGTTTAAATATGATTGCTTTGAAGGAAAAGTACCTTTTTGGATATTTAGTCTAAAAACCTATTTAGAGGCTAAAAATTCCACCCATGCCGAGATTCGAACCCGCGACCTCTGGCTATCCGTGGCAGCGCTCTTTCCAACTGAGCTAATGGGCTACTCACCGGCATCAGTGAAATTTCAAACCTCTTTACAATATTCACTGTATTACGTACAGGCAGTGAAGTTTTTTTTTAGCCTCTAAATAGGTTTTTTAATTTGTCCTTAGCACGGGTTAGTGCATTAAAAATAATATAATGATGTGGGTACAGCGATATCATACCGATTTAAAACCTAACTGCAAAGTAGGTACTCGGGGATGCAAGTGATGTAAATTACTTCAGCCAGATGTCGCTGCCTGTACGTAATACAGAGAATATTGTAAAGAGGTTGGAAATTTCACTAATGCCGGTGAGTCGCCCATTAGCTCAGTTGGAAAGAGCGCTGGCACGGATAGCCAGAGGTCGCGGGTTCGAATCCCGGCATGGGTGGAATTTGTAGCCTCTAAATAGGTTTTTTAAATTTAAAAGTTATGTTATTAATGCATGTGTAAATAATATTTATGGTTACTCGATGTGTGCTATGGAGACTAAAAGTGACTGTCATCTTTTTTATTAATAAAAAAATGTCTATTTATTGCGGCGTAATTTGAACTTGTTAACTTGACACTTGTCACGAATATCTCATAATATTGAGTGATTAGGTATTGTCTACGAAAATTATACTCTTTTCTACGCAGGTATCCTGAGTCCGCGCACGCTGTACCTAAGCGTTAACACGATATTCTGATCCTCTAACTCAAATGTTAAATATTATGCTTTTATGCTATACTGGCAATTAAAACCTACATAATAATCCTGAATCCGCCCCTGTTGGAATGGAGGGCTGAACTGAAACGGCTCATTTTTACAACTATGGCCCCGGTTTTAAATGGAGGTCTTTTTATCTACGAAATTGATATTCAGTAGGGCCGTTTTTTCAGGTGTTTTTACTTATTGATTCATCTGAGTCTTGGGATGGTTTACGTAAAAAACGCGTTAACGACGCAATGAAATATTTAACAATGTTATCTTAGGACCCTCGGGAATGGCTCCTTTTTTCCTTGACGTTCATCAGACTGGTTTCGATGTTATATTTTCTAAGATATCCGTTGATAAACTGAAGCTTCTTAAGCAGAGCAGGCCCAGTTTCATGTTATTACAATTCAAGGTTTACTATGACAATTCAATGTAAATTGAAGATTTCACAAGATATATTAGACTTATCACAGACGCGGCTTAAAAAATGTGTTAAGCATACTCTGTGCAAAAAAGCCTATCATGACATTAAATAATTATTATATCTGGTATTAAAATAATATTAACGGGGACGATTAAGTCTAGTGTAAAGTTACTTACTATACGTTGAAATCTCTATTAATCAAGTTAAAATCTGTGTCGAAAAGATTAAATGTGGAGTTTTTTTTGGTCAGTTTATTCACCACAGAATCTATTAACGAAACTTACAGCTTTGACGTTGATTAAGTAAACCTTTTGTTTTTATATTATTTTTTTTTAACTTGACTAGATTGTAGAGGAGCAGCAAATAGACTCTGGTATACGAAATATCTGTGTAATTTCCATTTTTATGTACAACTAGCTGACCCAGCGAACTTTGTACCGCCTAACAGTCGTTTTTTGTTTTTTTTTCCTCTGTAAGAACCATCCTCGCACTTCAAGGAATATTCTCAAAAAATAATTGGCGAAATTGGTTCAGCTGCTCTCGAGATTTGCTTACCAACACATTCGGGGATTCATTTTTATATTATAGATAAAGTGTTCTCCTATCTATCTACCTACCTACCTACCTACCTACCTACCTACCTACCTACCTACCTACCTACCTACCTACCTACCTACCTACCTACCTACCTACCTACCTACCTACCTACCTACCTACCTACCTACCTACCTACCTACCTACCTACCTACCTACCTACCTACCTACCTACCTACCTACCTACCTACCTACCTACCTACCTACCTACCTACCTACCTACCTACCTACCTACCTACCTACCTACCTACCTACCTACCTACCTATCTATCTACGATGTAGGTCAAATTGTCATAATAAGCTTGAATTTATGGTTTAGTGACAATAAATTCATTGTGTCTATAACTCTGTGTAATTTCCATTTTGAATAAATAGAGAACACTTTATTATGATAAAGTGTTCTCTATTTATTTATCTATCAATCTAATTAGTCTTCTTATTAATTAATCTGTGAGTAAACCGGCTATGTAGTGTAGATACATCGTATTGTCGTAGTGAACCATGAGTATGTGGACCAAAATGGCCGAGGACTGAAGGACTTAAATAATTTCTGCTGTGTGGGAAAGAAAGTGCTTTCAGTAATAAGGCCGTCAACTGGTACTCTGTCTTTAAAATATATATAAAGTAATTTATGTGTGCAATATTCTATCTAAATAAAAACCTGCATGAGAAAGGCCTAGAAGAATATGAAAAAAATCGTAAAATTATATAGTGGAAATTAGAATCGTTTATTCAAGTTTTGCAGTTGTAAAAAAAACAAGCTTCTGACCGTAAGAAGAAATGAAGGCTGTAATCATCATAACTAAAAATTCTTTATTAAGAAGAAGAATATTCTTTATTGAAGCGGTGGTAGCTCAGTGGGTACAACCATGGACTCGCAAGCAAGAGCCCCAGGTTCGATCCCGAGTGCGGGCATGTACCAATGACTTTGTTTGATTTCAAAGTTACGTACATTTGCGAATTTGTAGTCGCAATACCACACGCTAACGGTGAAGGAAAACATCGTGAGGAAACCCGCGGCTTGGTGGCTCCGCACGTATTGACTAGTCTTTCCTGTGGGCTAGGCCGATTAAGCTGTCAGGATGGTATAGGTGCTGGGCAAGCCTACACCATCTATAAAAACCATGTCCCAGGCACTACAGCGTCGGAGTGGTCCCTTCACCCATCTAGTGTTAGTGAAGATGCCACTAGACGCTGTATAAATCATCTCATTAAGTAGATGCAAAAAGGCCAATATTATTATTATTATTCTTTATTTTACCCCAGAGCACAGATTATACAACATGTAAAGATACAGAGTACAATTGGTGGCCCTATTGACGGCCTCGGTGGCGCAGCTCTCACATACATAAACTTTTATGATGTTGTCCTGCTCTCCTGTAGCGATATAATATTTAAAAAACCGGTAAGAACTACATCACTAAAAATAATAGACAGTATAGATGACTTTCTTAAGACAGTTCTTCTCTTAGCTCATGCTTAACTCCGGCTCCCGATCGAATGTGAATACGAAAATTTCGGCGCTTTACTAAGTATCACTTTAGTTTACTTTGCTAAGACTGCTCTAAGCGTGAACTTGGGATCCGTCTCTGAATGTCAGCCTTAGACGAATGACGGCCTCGGTTGTGCAGCGGTTTGGCATGCTGACTGTAAAACCGAAAGTCGCGGGTTCGATCCCCGGCCGGGTCAAACTAGGAAAAATAACTTTTCTAGTTTGTCTCGGGTTATCTGTGATCTAATGTATTTATTGTATTAAATCTATCGTCGCGTTAGCACCTATAACACAAGTCATTTAGTTGTACTTATTATAGGGCTAACGAGATCAGAGTGCTTAGTGCGAGTTTGACAGAATCAATCGAATAACTTTACTACCGCGTTAATCGAGCATTGAGTAGTGAGTATGAGTAAGTTAACCGTTCAAACTGGCATGACGCTGTCACAGTACAACTCGCACTCGCGTTTATTCGTGTTTTGGCTGGTAAACGTGTTCACTTCTCAACGTAAACCATTACAACTCGCACTCAGCAATTTTAATTTCCATACTTGTCGCTAGGTGGCGCTTTCTCGATGCCATAGAAATATGAGTTTACGTTAACGCGATCGAGTAGTTAAAAAACTCGCACTAAGCACTCTGTGTAATATGTCCATGAATATTTATTTATTATTTATTGTATACTTATGGTTGATATAATCTAAAGCCTTGTTTCTTTTGCAGATCGAGCCTCGCGTCTTAAAGCCAAATAAAGTGCCAAATGACTAAAATTGACAAGTAACATTAGCCAAAGTGACATTATCGATTAGTGAAAAGTGACATAAAGTTTAGTGTTAGTGTTAAGACGATGTGGCGGTGATTTATGACAAAAATTGTGCTTGCAAATTATGTGGAGTGTGAAAACTATTGTGAAACGTCAAAATGTGTGCAAACTTGCTGACCACCGTTGCCGTTCTTTGTGGTAAGTTTTACATGTTATTATAAAATACAAATTTAATTGCACGAGATACTTCGAAGTACACAAACACTCTCTCTCTCACATACACACACACACACACACACACACACACACACACACACACACACACACACACACACACACACACACTCACCCTCTCACTCATTCACACTCCCAAACAAAAACACACACATATGAAGTAGGTACTCAGGCAGCTCCTTTCTTTGAGGTTTAAGTACCCAATCGGTAAAAACGGTACCCTATCTCTAATACTCCACTATCAGTCTGTCTGTCTGTCTGTCGCTAAGCTGTATCTAATGAACCGTGATATGTAGATAAACTGTTGACATTTTCAAAGACTGTATTTCTGTTGTAGTTTTTACAAAAAATACTACAGACAGGATAAAATAAATATTTATATAGGGTTCCCATACAAACATCACAGTTTTGCCGTTGATTCTTGATATTCATTACGGTAACAGGAAATATTCACAGAATAACAATACAATAACCTCACGCCTGTATCCCAGAGGGGTAGGCAGAGACCAGGGACTGCCACTTGCCACGATCCTGACAGATCACCTTCGCTTCATCGACGTTCATAAGTCGTTGCATGCCACGCACACCGGTTCCGGATAATTTTTCTCTTCCCCTTGGCTAATACATCCCCTATTCCGTAGAATAAAAGTTTTGTAAAGTTAATGCAAAAAAACAACCTTAGAACTCTCCTCAAATGCAGTTAAACTCGTCTTGCTCTGCACACAGAACTATTCAAACTCTATTTGAGGAGTGCTTTAACCCTTTAACCGGTATACATTTTTAAAGTATAAATTTTTAATTGGTTTTGGACTTTGTTTCAAAGAAAATAAGGCTCAATATAAATGTAAATGGCTACTATTATACCACGATCGGGGGAAAGGGATGGTTTTACTAATACCACCATAACTTTGCAAACAGAATTCTTTTTACAGAACTCAATTGTGAATATTCAAATTCAAACTCAAATAGTTTATTTGGTATGAGTATTATGTCATACTGTTACACAGACTTAACGCGCTGAGTTTTCTCCTTACACATACTTAAAAATGCAAAACATGTAAACATAGGTACTTAACAGTGTAAAAAACATTTGATGGTAGGTACATATTTTGCAAAGGTGCACAATAGACGCCAGTATTGAATATTGAAACAAACAGTAAAATTAAACTGCTTGTAAGTACTTGACATGCATAATTAAAACCACTCGACAAAGCAATGGGGTGGGTTCACCCTCAATTTAGTTATTAATCTTCTACTTAAAGTCTTAAAGTCCAAATTCACTTGACTCACGAAAAAATAGGGGAAATTAAGTTTTACTTAACTGCCTGAATAAAAAAGGAGTTTAAAAACCTATTTAGAGGCTAAAAATTCCACCCATGCCGGGATTCGAACCCCCACGGATAGCCAGAGGTCGCGGGTTGGAATTCCGGCATGGTTGGAATGTTTAGCCTCTAAATAGGTTTTTAAATTTGTCCTTAGCACGGGTTAGTGTATTGAAAATAATATAAAAAGGAGCGTTTTTAGTTCTTTTATATTCTGTTCTGGACACTTACTGCTTATAGGGAAGAGCAGGTGATCGTGCCCTTCCACTATAAAGGGATTTTTCCCGCCAGGCAGGTCGTATGCCTGGGGATGGCCGGTCCAACTATTGTTAGTCGAACGCTATATTTATGCTATGTCATTTGAAACACTTTGATTGCGCGCTGCAGGAATGTTGGAGTTTGTAGTGCGCGCGCAGAGTTGACATGTGCTCGCCACACCGCTCAATAGATTTGGATTTGTAATGAAAAATAAAAAATAGCCCAAATAGCTCATTATGTGATGCTGAGGAAGGAGATATTTCATTTATTAATGATGTGAGTCCGGAATGAAACTCAGATAACGACTACAGTCGCGGCTACAACTAAATTTAGTGGATGTGGGAATACTTTGGAGCATTCAGTTCAAACCTTGTAGCAGAAACGCCAATATATTATTTATGAGTCTATTAAGGATAGCATAGTAATAAGATCTATGTCGTTTTCATAATTGTATGATTACGTTACGATGGGGCTGACATGCTCGTTCTGCGAACCGAGCCCCTAAATACATAGGATAAAAAAATCATGTATATGTGTGTGTGTGTGTGTGTGTGTGTGAGGGTGTGTGTGTGTGTGTGAGTGAGTGTGTGTGTGTGAGTGTGTGTGTGTGTAAATGTTTATGAAAGTATGTTTGTCCGTGTTTTTATGCGAATTGCCCCCGATTTCCCGTTCAATAGCAATATGGTAGTCTACCACTTTGTTGCTTGTCTGTCTGTCGATCTGTCTGTCAAGACTCTTTGTCTTAGAAACGCGTGGAGGCATTGAGTTGAAATTAGAGAAGTGTATTCAAGTCTTCTTCTTCTTCAGGCTATATTATGTAGTCCAATGCTGGACATAGCTCACCCCTAATGAACGCCATAGCGCCTGTCTTCAGCTTGACCCATCTTGCATCTGCCGGCAGTTTTTCGGAGATCGTTATCTCACCTGGTCGGAGGGCGTCCTACACTACGTTTGCCAAGTCGCGGTCTTCACTCAACGACATGTTTACTCCAACGGTTGTCGGTTCTTCGCGAGATATGGCCAGCCCACTGCCACTTCAGCTTGCAGTTGCGAAAAAAATCAAACTTCTGAAATCAAGGCTATAAACGTCATTACTAAAAATTCTTTATTAACATTGCGATTTAATTGTACACTGTCAAATTTAAACAAAAAATTGTAACACTTTATTTTATTTTATTTATAGCATTGTTATGCTATAAATAAAATAAAATAAGATAAGTAACATAACATGTAAAAATATCATGACGAAAACTTATAGTCTAGTTACATATCCTTCAACGTGTGATGACAGCGTGTTAGAATATGGACGTGCGCCAAAACACACCAAGCCACATACAACCAAATGCGACCACTCAGCGCAAAGTATCGCAGACACCTTACTCCAAACGGTCGCAGCCGAAGATAATTATGGGTCGATCTGCTTCTACAGATGGATCCATAAAAGCCCTCCTTACTTAAATAAGTAGGTATTTAATTAAATAAAAAAAACTAAGAAAAGTTTAAACAACTATTAACAATCTAACTTACAAAATTTTTAGCTTAACTAATTGTGATTTAAAACGATTTAAAACTGTACTTTAATTGAAATGAAAATGTTCTATTCAAAGTAGTGCAGAAACTGCGGCTTAATGAACGTTACAATTCAGACGCTCGTGCGTGGAACGTACACACACACACACACACATACACCCTCACACACACACACATACACCCTCACACACACACGATTACACATACTGCTAAAAATAAATATAACCTCTGTTTTCTTTTTTTTCTTCTTCAGGCTATATTATGTAGTCTTTTTTACTGTAACATAATAAATTGAGGATGAGCATTGCTTACTCTAAGCTACAGGGTCACATCCCTCTTTTAGGAAGCAGAGGCTCTAAATCTTAGCGTATTCACATGTAATATTTTTGTATTATATTAAAGCAAAACTTGATGCTAGGTATAATGTGTCATCTTTATGAATAAAATTAATTATTATATTTTTTTTTGTGGCAACGGTTTCACGCCTTAAATATTCTCACAATATTTTATATTCAATTCATAAATAAATATTTATTTAATTAAGAAATATTTCACACCAGCGGTTGAAATTGACAAGACAGCCGTTACTAAGCCGTCTTTAAGAGATAATTATTGTGGCCTGCAGTGTGACTTATACAGGGTGTTTTTACATATTCCCCATGTCAACCATCCCTAGTATTATGTGACAACTTTTATTATATAGGGTGGTTGTATTACGCGTTTACGTGGCTGCCTGTACCCTCAAACGAGTCAAAAGCTCCCGTTGTTGCAAAAAAACACAAACAAACCAGTTACAATGGAATTCTCGACGCCCCATTTTAAAGTCGTTTTTTGTTAGAAAATAAATACAGAGTACAGAATTCTTTTCAAACGCTCGTGCGTGGAGCGTATTGAAAAATGGCCGCTCCAAATAAAAGATTTCGCGAATCGCCACTGAACATATTTTAATTTTTCGACCCTTTATTTTGGAAATGGTAGGTCAATGCTGCTTCGTGAAATTTTTCACTTAATTTAACTCATTAATAATATACCTTTTGGACTCGGAAGCGGGAGACCCAGGTTCGATTCAAATGTGGGACTCTACCAATGACTTTGTTTTCTAAGCTGTGTACATTTGTTAAGTTTTGGTAGCAATACCACTCGCTAAAGTGAAGAAAAACATTGTGAAGAAACCTGAGTGTATCTAAGTGCTTGAAATTGCCAATCCGCTGTGGGCACGCGTGGTAATTAAGCCCATACTCTCTCTCTGAGAGAGGGCCTAGTGTAGCCTTGGGTAACTAAAGAGCCAGATATGAGTGGACACACAACTCCCTTGCCGTCACTTGCGCCATTCATATCCCGGAGATGTCAACTATATCTGGCTCCCTCACACATACACTCAACTCAGTACGGTAGTCATCTCCTGCTACTTTATCCAGCTCACACACAATGCGTCAGAGCGAGATCAACATCGTCTTACATCGGTTACATTCAGCCGCATTTCTCGTCATAACCAACGAGCGAAGAGAGAAAGTTCACCAAAAAAAACGTGTGACCTGGATAAAGTAGGGAATAGGTAGACTAGACTGACTCACCACTTGTGTCTCTTATTTCCAGACGCACTTAGTTGATTGGACGTCGTATGAGCTAGGACACAAGTGGTGAGCGAGATATGATATAGATATAATGTGTCTCGGTGAGCAAAGATATGAGATATAACAACTCCCTCTAAGGAGACACTTTGCCCAAGTCTAACTAGTGTCCTGGAGTGACACGTTTATAAGCTACATGAAAATATTATACGTATTGCTCTGAATCGAATCAAGATTGAGGGGATCCGCAGAAGAACCCAAGTTACTGATATAGCTCGAAGAATCGCTCAGTTGAAGTGGCAGTAGGCGGGGCACATAGCTCGAAGAACTGATGGCCGTTCGGGCGGAAAAGTTCTGACCTGGCGACCGCGGTCCGGACGACGCAACGTGGGCAGGCCCTCCACCAGATGGTCTGACGACCTGGTTACGGTGGCGATGACTTGCTGGATCCCTCCCGAAAAATTTCTTTGATAGTAATGTCGATCGTGGCCTTGCCAAACCGAGTGATTGGAATCAATCACTGGAGTTAGGCGAAAACAGGCGCGGTCAGGTGCAGGTTGGGTGACCGTCCCGTGACTGCTGCTAGTGGCATATTTTCCGAGCGCCTTCACAAGGCACGTGAAGCCTTTGGTGCCGGCTGTCACGCAATGGCAGTCGTTGAGCCATGTCAGAGGCCTATAACTTCTGACAAGGCCCGCCAGTGCCTTACAAACCTCCACCAACCCGGACTTGGCCCCCGTAGCGGATTATAGCCTCACCTTCCTGCGATGCAAGATGAGACCCGTGCCCCAGTAGTGGACACACAGGAGTTGATATCGATCGGTTGAGAGAATTTTCAGTTGATGCAGCTAGATCTAGTGGTTCCGTTCCGTTTTGTGTCTGAGCATTTCTTAGCAATCGCATCGTAGGACGCCCAAAAACCTCACAAAGAACCTTCACAATTATTTAAGACCGACTTTCTGGATGCTTCCATTTCCCTGAAGGGATACCTACTCAATTATAATTACCATGAGGGTCCTTTCATGATATACGCTTTCATAACCAATTGGACAAAAGGGATTTCGTTTGCGAATTTATGAACTCTTAGAGGTTGACGAAGGATCCTATGTAGTGCCAGAAATTTTGATATGTCCCTTGAACAAAATGTTTATAAGTTGAGAAATGAGATCAGATATTTTCTTGAATTTGATGAAGTGATTGGTGTTGTCGGAGTCACTTGATTGTTTTATGTCTCGCATCTGCCTACCATGGTAGAGGTCCCGGGTTCGATCCCCGGCTGGGGAAAAGCAAAAAAAAAACCCGAGGTCTTGGATGTTCATGTTTGTGATGGCGTTTTTTCTGGTTCCCTCGACACAGGGTATACTAGTGTGGGGCCAGAAGCAATGTATGTGCCTGTATGTAAATATTATGTTATGTGTAACCAGAATCTCACGTACTAAAACATACGTTTTGGTATGTGATTGGGCCCTGTTGATGGAAAAGATTTTGAAGTTCTTGATAGTGGATAACATGTACAGTCTATTTATTCTTATTTGTCCAATTTAGTAAACAAGATTCTACCCTTAAACTGTGACTTTTTAGTCCAAACTGCCATATTTCCATAATTTAAGTAATCTGGAACGCTCTTTTAGATAACACGCTGTCAATTTTATAAACACATTTCATGAATTTGCGAGAAAATGTCTAGTTTAGGCATCTAATCTCAATTTTAAGGTTAGAATCTTGTTTACTAAATTGGACAAGTAAGAATAAATAGACTGTACACTACATTATTACGTACCTACATGGCTTGTATGAAATCAATAAAAGAAAAAAGTAATCAACTAATTAATCATGATCGTCTACTCGTTATGTCCCTAAGCATAAGATAAGATAAGAATATTCTTTATTGTACACTGGAAAAACAACAAATACAAAACAATTGCAAATATACATAGTACAATTGGCGGCCTTATTGCTAAAAGCAATTTCTTCCAGACAACCTTCATAGTTCAAGCATAGTTCATTTTCCTAAGGTAGGTCCACCACAGGAGCCAAAGCCGGATTGGCGGAGGAGGAATCAACTAAATAAATACAATTTACTTGTATAACATACTAGCTGTACCGCGCGGTGTTACCCGCGTTTCATCGATTTTCCCATGGGAATAAGATATTTTCCCGCAGTAAAATGTACCCTATGTGTTAAACCAGGGTGTCAGCTTCTTCTTCAGGCTTCATTAGTCCACTGCTGGACATAGTCCTCCCCTAATGAGCGCAAGGTTGTGCCATCATTGGGGGGGTAATGCCCATAATCCCCACGCTGGGCATGAATTGTACTGCAGGGAGCGCTGCTGCCCACCCCCCGGTTTGTATCCCTTAGTCGCCTTTTACGACACCCGCTGGAAGAATTTGGGTTGGTGCTATTCTCTAGGCCGACACCACACAGCCAGGGTGTCAGCTAACTTCAAACTAAATTTTATTAAAACGCTGCAGACATTTAGAAGTTAAGAAGTACGCACTAAACTTTCGCCTTTATAATATTAGAATGGTGATTTTTTTTAACAGACTGTCCTCGCTTATTTTTATAGTTCTTTAATAATTTATTATGATGAGTGTAAATAACAGAGGAGAAGAGGTACCTATGTATGCAGTTAAACGTTGGCGTCTGCATCTACTTACGTAGGTAATAAGATGATTTATACAGCGTCCAGTGGCATCTTTACTCACGCTAGATGGGTGAAGGGGCCACTCGGATGCTGAAGTGCCTGGACATGGTCTTAGATGATTCAGGCTTACCCAGCATTTATACCATCCTGACAGCTTAGTCGGCCTAGCCAACAGGAAAGACTAGTCAATACGTGCGGAGCTAACCAAGCCGCGGGTTTCCTCACGATGTTTTCCTTCACAGTTAGCGTGGTATTGCGACTACAAATTCGCAAATGTACGTAACTTCTAAATTAAACAAAGTCATTGGTACATGCCCGCACTGGGGATCGAACCTAGGGCTCTCGCTTGCGAGTCCATTGTTCTATCCACTGAGATACTACCGCTTGGTATGCAGTTAAGTACCTCTTATATTGATATTTTTTTACCTTAATAACGTTCACTTATCTCCGCCAAAACGGAGGAAAGCCTTAACGAAACGCTTCGGGCGAAGGCCGCGTACATCAGCTCACACCTGACTTGACATCTGTTTTAACCTACGTAACCTTTAAAAAAATACGCGACGCGCCGCAGAGTTTTCGCGTCCGCTCACCTGTGAATTCCTGATATTTTCAAGTCGACAGCCTGCGTCGCACCCAGCTGGAATATGAGCTATAAAAATATACGGCGCGAAAAGCACTGCCTGGCTTTTTTACTTGGAATGGCAATTATTTTTCAAAGTTAAGACTGCTCTTACAGCACAAGATTTCTTTATTTCATGAATAGAATGTCAGAGGTGCAATCTAGTGGTGGTAGCAGAGGGTTAGAACACCTGCTTCTTATTTAACATAACAACATAACATAACATTTACACACAAGCACATACATTGCTTCTGGCCCTAGGATACGCTGTGTCGTGGGAACCAGAAACAACGACATCACAAAAATGTAAACATCCAAGACCTGGGTTTCTTTTTGTTATCAGCCGGGATTCGAACCCGGGACCTCTTGCATGGTAGGCAGACGCGCTACCGTTACGCCACAGAGGTCGAGAGAGGTTATTTGGAAGGTTGTGGGCTCGAATCCCGGCAGGTACTTAGTCTTAGGCCATGCCTTGTGTTCCATTTCACTTATATTTATGAAATTATAGCAGCAGTAACGCTCGCAAACGGTGAAGCAAAACCATCGCAAAGAAACCCTAGCGTCTGAAGTGTAATGTTAACGTACTCACCGCTTGCTACGTACAATGGCCCAATTATGAGGCTACCGTCTGGTTTCAGAATTGAGAAACCATCCCGGACTTAGCCCCTGCGGTGGAGTATGTTCCCAGCAATGGGTATTCCCATTGCTGGGGAGGGTGCGTCGCGTACAAGGGTTGATACCGAAACCTGTGTTGTGTGGAAGTTATTCCTTTTTTTGCTGGTTTAGCCGTTAGAGGCGAAGTTTTGCCTCAAACAGTCTTTAAAATACAGTGTCAACTGTATTTTAAGGACTCTGGCACGGATAGCCAGAGGTTGCGGGTTCGAATCCCGGCGTGGGTGAAATTTTTAGCCTCTAAATAGGTTTTTAAATTTGTTCCTTAGCACGGGTTAGTGCATTAAAAATGAAAATAGTATACAGTGTCAATCCCAACTCACTCAAATTGCGAAGGATAAATGAATCAAACAGAACAATTGAGGGAAAAAAGGGAAGGCTTCTAATAAATTGTCCTCGAGGACTGATTTAATTTAATTAAGCCCTTGGAAAGAAGTTGCGTTCACTTATTTAGGGTTCCATTGTGAGAGGGTCCAAGTTTTCCTGAAAAATTGCCTCCCAAGAATTCATAATCAGGTGTCTTGAGTCTTTCAGAAAAACGCAAGGTTTTACCGATCATAATGCTGGCAATGCTGTGCGGTGTCGGCCTAGAGAATAGGTACAACCCAAATTCTCGTGGCCTAGTAGGACCGAGTGATAGATATATTAAGCTTGCCTGAATCGCGGTTCAAAAAATATGTTAAGCACACTTTGTGCCAAAAGGGCTACTATAACATAAAGGATTATTTAGATGACAATGAGGTCTGGAATGAAAGCCAGTACAATGTATGAGTTCTATGTTTAAAATAATTATGTAAACTAAGTTAATTAAGGACTTTTGAAAAGACTAAGTTAGGAGTTTTTTTGTCCATTTTTTCTCCTAAATGATCTAGATTTTGAAATGGACACCTAGTTTGAATTGTAACGTTCATTAAGCCGCAGTTTCTGTGCTACTTTGAATAAAACCTTTTCATTTCATTTCATTTTCATTTCATTTCATTGATTGCACTCGGTTCTACTAGGCCACGAGAATTTGGGTTGTTCGTATTCTCTAGGCCGACACCACACGAATGGAATGGAATCATGGAATCAATTACTTGAATCCCGGCATGGGTGAAATTTTTAGCCTCTAAATAGGTTTTTAAATTTGTTCCTTAGCACGGGTTAGTGCATTAAAAAATAAAATAGTGTAATCAATTACTTGAGTCAAGCAACATCAGAGTGCAGGATGGTTGACCATCCTGTGACCACCGCAAGTGGCAGTTTTTCCGAGCGGTCTAAAATTTTAATCAAAAAACATTGTACTAAAGGAAGTTTCAAATCTTCTACAATCTTCCCTATATTGAGTTGTTCCCCTTCTCTTCGTCTTTCACCCGAAAAATCTCGAAAGTCCATCCACCTCAATTATAACTTAATTGAAGGCTTAAAATCGAAGCTTCAAGATACTTTTCCTATACTCCACGCCAGATCCACTTTCAATGGCTGTAAACATATCGCTGGTTAAAGCAGAAATATGTAAATACGAGTACATTGCAGGTCTCTGCCTACCCCTCCGGAATAAAAGCGGGAGCTTATGTTATTAGGCTACTTCACCTTTTGGAGAAACACCATTACTGTAAATTTTTACCTAGAAAATTCTTTATTCTCCTGTTTATTTTCATCAGTTTATTTCTACAGTGTTAAAATCAACAAGTGTTCTGAACTAAAACTTTCGTAAGCACAACAACACATTGTAGACTTTTAGTCCACAGTGTGTCCATGATTAAATGTGTATTTTGGTCCATGATTAAGCTCTGCGAATCGGAGCGAAACCTGGTCGGACTCTTCCGATATAACAACAACCGTAAGTAGATCCGGACTAAAAGTCTACAAAGTGTTTTTGAGGTCAACATATTTTATTATAAACAGCAAGAATATTTTCCAAGCGCAACTTTCCACTGCATTTATGTTGTCCATTGATAAAAATGTAATAAACGAGCATAAATCCGTATAAAAACAGTTTTAATTATGTCTACTGCTCGTGTTAACCTTAGAAAATAATATTCTCTGTATTACGTACAGGCAACGACCTCCGGCTGAAGTAATTTGCTCTTCTTACTTGCTCGTTTTGAAAAAACTGGTTTTCGCGGATTTAATTTCGCTTCGGTGGGAACTAAAATGTTTTGCGCACGGAAAACGTATTGTTTTAAGCAATGTTTACTTGCTGAAGCCGAGCTTCGACACGGAGTGCCTGTAGGTTATGTCGCTAATCTATCCCCGACGTCCCCCGTTGTGCACCCCTTTTAACCCCTTTTCTAATGCCTCTATTGATGCTGCTGGCGCTTGAAGAATCGTTTGACTGATCGGGTTTAGCCGTGCCAAAGATTATATCTTGTGGCAGCGATTCGATCCCTAACCTCGATTCAGTTGCTGTTTTTACTAATAACAAAGTTTAGTGACCAGTTTCCAGGTATGCCATTTGCCAGTTGACCGTTTCTGAGGGATTAAATTTAAGGTGGTGACAGTCCTGAGCATTCACCTGTAACCAGTGGTGAGCGATTATGTAAGAAATTATAAGTCGGCTTACCTTAAACTAACTTGTTTTGACGTAATATTTTTATTTTATTGTAATTAGTTTGACTGTGATAAAACCTGCAGAGTGCTTAGTGCGAGTTTTTTAACTACTCGATCGCGTTAACGTAAACTCATATTTCTATGGCATCGAGGAAGCGCCACCTAGCGACAAGTATGGAAATTAAAATTGCTGAGTGCGAGTTGTAATGGTTTACATTGAGAAGTAAACACGTTTACCAGCCAAAATACGAATAAACGCGAGTGCGAGTTGTACTGTGACAGCGTTTTGCCAGTTCGAACGGTTAACTTACTCATACTCACTACTCAATGCTCGATGAACGCGGTAGTAAAGTTATTCGATTGGATCTGTCAAACTCGCACTAAGCACTCTGGTGAATTTTGTAATTGATAAACCCATTATGTTTGGATTGTATTGTATTTGTTGTATCGCCTCTATGTTGTCCTTACGTACATTGTACCGTCACATTTGTGTCTAAACTATTTAATAACTATTGGCTCAATTAACTAACGTTCGCATTCTACTTCAATATTAGTTATACGCTTATCCCGATAATCAAATGAAACCACTATTAGTAACGCTAATCAGTCAATTGATTTCTTTATGACACTGGGGATTGAATCCCGAATTGTTCCGATTCACGGTGGAAATACCCGAGCCAACCAAATAATGTCAACTGTTTTCTTTACGACACGTGGGACTGCGTCCCGAATCGTTCAGATTTACGGTGGAGATGCTCAAGTAGACCAAATATTCATCGGCTTGAATGATTCTCGAGTTGGCCCGAGTAAGGTTCGTTAAGCCGCAGTTTCTGTGCTATTTTAAATAAGACCTTTTGATGATAATTGTCCTTCTTCGCCTAGAATTTGCAAGAACGTTTGCTAGAATGCTCGCTAGAACGTTTGCTAGAACGTTCGCTAGAACGCTCCCTTTTAATTTGTGAAGGTAATGAATATTGAGTCTAGACAATGCTCATTACACGTGAATGCTCAGGTCTGTCAGCTAGCTTATAATTCTTGCATACATAGTGGAACCCATGGAATGATAAAGTAAAAAAAGTATGTTTTCTTGAATAAATTAGGTCCTTACAGAATTGAGAAAGGAATGTTGCGTTGGTTTGGACATGTGGAGAGGATGAAGGAAGAAAGATTGACGATACAAATATATATTGCGAATGTGAGTGGAAGGGTTGGTAAGGGTCATCCTAGGCGGACATACATCGACCAGTTAGGGGATGTATAAGCAAAGGGAAAGATAAAAAGTACCCGGCGTGCGTGCATGCAACGACTTATGAACGTTGATGAAGCGAAGGTGGTCTGTCAGGATCGTGGCAAGTGGCAGTCCCTGGTCTCTGCCTGCCCCTCTGGGATACAGGCGTGAGGTTATGTATGTAATTAGGTCATTTTTTAGTGACTAATGAGCGGTTTCTGAAATAATAGTTTCACTACGTAAATAATAAATAACGATCTGTCACGCTCTTCGCTGAGAAATTTTAAGACGAGAGCACTACAATTAGTTATTTACTTAGCGAAATTCTCAATTTGGACACTGGTCCCAAAATAGTCACAATAATCCCAAAATGGTCCCAGCTTTTCTCACTAATGTGCCACTTTAAATTCGCACTAAGAAAGCGGAGAGATGTTTCAGGCAAGTGGCAACATTAATTTATGTAGTTATAATTTGCATGAATACTTACCACCTTTCTGCGGGTTTCCTCACAAGGTTTTGCTTCAAAGTTAAGAAATGGTACAGTGCTACACACGAAATAAGTTTCGCGGATGTACCTGTGCAGATGACCAAATTTTGGATGTGCGGCAAGTTGATCGACCAATCATATAGTTTCATTTTATGGTAGGTCGCGCGCCTTTGTTGCTATTGGTTGATTCAACGTCATCGATGCAGGTGACTTTTAGTTTGGCAATATTAGCGTGAGCGAAATAGGTAGCGCTACTGCGGCAATCAATTCTGCACCTTAACCGTATCGGTTAAAGATCATGTTGAATGTACTTATAGCTTCGGGTACTTTCGTCACACTTCTTCCTAGTCTGCGCGAACATAGATTCCCGAAGGGACTTTTATGATGTGTAGTACTGTACTGTTACGCAAATTCGCAGACATACGTAACCATGAAAATAAACAAAGTCAGTCTATCCGTGACCATGACAACTGAATTTTTCCCAAAACGTCGGGAATTAAGGTCATTACGTTTTATCACAATCACATCAATATTATAAAGGCGAAAGTTTGTGACTGTGTATGTTTGTTACTTGTTCACGTCTAAACGGCTGGAGCTATTTTTGAACTAAAACTTTCGTAAGCACAACACGTTGTAGACTTTTAGTCCGGATCTACTTACGGTTGTTGTTATATCGGAAGAGTCCGACCAGGTTTCACTCCGATTCGCAGAGCTTAATCATGGTGAGCAGAGACGGAGCTCGCGTCGTCGGTTGCTCGTCTCACACTACTCTTCCGATATAACAACAACCGTAAGTAGATCCGGACTAAAAGTCTACAATGAAGCTATTTTAATCAAATTTGCTATGGAGTTAGCTGATACCCTGGATTAACACATAGGTAACTTATTGCGAGAAAATATCTTATTCCCATGGGAAAATCAATTATATCCGAATCCGAAGGTTGTCTGGAAGAGATCACTTTTAGTGATAAGGCCGCCGTCTGTACTCTTAGGTTAAGAAATATCTGTGTAATTTCCTTTATTATGTACAATAAAGTGTTATCTATCTATCTATCTATCTATATTTTAAATCAACAGACTATACAAAACGAGGGATTGAATGAATAAATTACCAATTAATTAATTTATTATATTATTTTTAATGCCTATCCTAACTTACGGTGCACAAACCTGGTCTTTGACCGAATATCAGAAGGCGAGACTTAAGATTTGCCAGCGGGCAATGGAGCGCAGTATTCTAGGTGTAAAAAGAATTGACAGGATTCGTAATACAATGCTGCGCTCCAGAACCAAAATTGTCGATGTTGGAGCTGCAACCGCTAAGCTGAAGTGGAACTGGGCGGGTCATCTAAGCCGTATGGGCCCAGAGAGGTGGGCAAAAATCGTCACTGACTGGGTTCCGCGCGAGGGATATCGCAAACGTGGCCGACCCAAGCGGAGATGGCGGGACGACCTTACAACCTTTCTGCCGGACTGGCAGGAAGTGGCCATGAACAGGGAGGAATGGAAGACAAAAGGGGAGGCCTTTGCCCAGCAGTGGGACACAATCGAGGCTATATAAAAAAAAAATATTTTTAATGCCTGTAAATATATTAATCTAACTCGTGCTATGGACAATGTTAAAAACCTATTTAGAGGCTAAAAATTCGTCCCGTTCCGGGATTCAAACCCGCGACCCTCTGGCTATCCGTGCCAGCATAGCACGCATAGCATAGCAGGGCACGGATAGCCATTGGTCGCGGGTTCGGATCCCGGCATGGGTGGATTTTATAGCCTCTAAATAGGTTTTTATTTATTGTTAATAATATGCCAACTTACGTACGATGTATGCAATAACCGAAGTATTTCAATTATGAAGTATGATAATAATGATATATTATATTTTTTTTATTCAAGGTTAAGATTACATAGAGATACATTAAGATATTCTAAGAAGAAAAAACATAACTTAAAATGTACTTGGGTAAATGTCTGCTGCCACAGCTAGGCTCACATGTAGCCTGTGTTTGTGGCGAGCAGGCCCGTGCCTCTGGCGAGGTGGTAAGATATAAACTGTCATGCTTAGGATAATTACAATGAAGATATGAAAGTACATTGTTGATACAATTATATTACAATTACAATGCTTGTTGGACCCTCACACCTGTGGTAGGTGCGACTGATTGACATTCAATCTCATCCACACATTAAAATTAACACCTTTCAACGCCCAAAAACAATTGGCCAACATCGTAAGCCCCAAGGCCGGACTAATTGCAACAAAAACTTAGCCGCTTGTTCGGAAGTATAACCCGAGCCCCGGCCCACCCTTTCGTGAAATGAGGACAGGACACTACATCCAAAACGCCCCCTCTCCTATTTATCTCCCCCTGGCAACATTGTCCAAGTTATCCCGGGGAGCACAGAAGGTACATTGCTCTCCATGTTTACCTTTAAAAAATGCGGCCTATAAACATAACATAACATGACATTTACATACAGGCACATACATTGCTTCTGGCCCCCTCTAGGATACCCTGTGACCTCTTGCATGGAAGGCAAATGCGATACCTCAGCGCCACAGAGTTCGTCAGCCTATAGACGACCCACTGACAGTAACACCAGCCACTAGTCTTGCAAGCGTCCACCAATCCGGACTTCGCCCGCGTAATAGAGTATGGCACGTTAAGCAGTTGGTGCCGGCTGCCATCGATAGATGGCAGTCATTAAGCCAAGTCAGAGGCCTTAGGGCGGCTTAAAAACTTCTGAAAGTAAGACCAGCCAGTAGTCTTGCAAGCCTCCACCAATCCGGACTTGGCCCCCGTGGTGGAGTGTGGCCTATACCTTCCTCAGGGAAGAGACCCGTGCCTCTCGATGGGGACATAAAGGGTTGATGATGATACGTCCCACTGCACATGCCTTCTCTCGGAAAGAGCAAGTATGTTTTTAATTATCAATCCCTTACTCTCACTGAGAGATCTGAGAGTCCTGCAGTGGATGATTCCTTTGCAGTCTGCATAATATCCGGACTTGGCCCCCGTGGTGGAGTATGACCTACACCTTCCTCAGGGAAGAGACCCGTGCCCCTCGTTGGGGACATAATGGGTTGATGATAATATCAGCACTTGTCATGTTTTCACGGCCTATGTAAAAAAGTATATATATTTAATAATGCCTTAACATTTAAAGTTATTAATGGCAATCATGGAATCTTATGCGTATAAGTGGTATCTAATGTATTACATTTAAGACTTGAGAAAAGATGGTCAGAGTGGAGTTTTTTTTTCCCGCTGCCTTTTTCTCCACTACGTTACGGCCCGAAGGCGGCGGCTTTCACTTTCATGTTTCATTGTATTTTGACATTCAGCAAACAGAATGTAAATTCTTTACGTTGAAATAAATTGAATTGAATTCACGTCTTTTCTTCGCCCCCGTTCCACATCGCTTCTGAGTGGTCGTTAGCTACCTTAGCAATATTAGGCACATTGGCAGTGTTGTTGGCAATATTTCCGGCAACGGCATCTGTGTTGCCGCCAACAGAACATCCGTTTCCATCGCGGGCTTTCTATTGTTCCCTAGGCCGAGTGATCAGTCACTGTGCCGTCCCACCCGCCCCTCCTCTTAATTGATTGCGTTATTATTTTTCTCGCTATTAATTACTGCTCTGTTTCCGCCGCGCCTCCTTTCTGCCGTTGACTCCGACATTTGTTTTGTATTTAGGCTGTCACTGTTTTTTTTTCGCAACTTTTTCGCCTTTCCTGTGAGCGGAAAAGATCGGGGGTGCCAGAGATATGAAAAGGGAAAAGTATTATGCATAATGTACCGGCGTGCGTGCATGCGACCACTTATATGAACCTTGACGAGGCGAAGGTGATCCGTCAGGGTCGTGGCAAGAGGCAGTCCGTGGTCTCTGCTTACCCCTCTAGGTCTCTGCTTACGCCTGTATAGGCGTGAGGTTATATTATATTATACACAAGTCAAGTCAGAGTTTGTCATTAATAACGACTCTTGTTTTACGACTTTTCAATCAATCAAAATGGTTTTTATTTAAAATAGCACAGAAAGTAGCGGCTTAATGAAGGATACAAGTTAAACTAGGTGTCAACTTCAAAATCTAGATAATTTAGGAGAAGAAATGTATGAATAAATCCAAACTTAGTCCGTTCAAATGTCCTTAATTAACAGAGTCTACCTAATTATTATAAAACATAGAACTCATGCATTGCATTGTTTTGAGTTCCGTAGTCGATAAGAACCCTCATAGCTGTCTGTCCGCGGCCGAGCTTCGAAACTATTGAGGCCTGCGCAGACGAGGGACTATCCCCCGGGTACTTTTTTGTCCGTCGATATAGATCTCTTATAAGTTGTATCGAGTAACGCACCCGAAGGACTAAAAGTACCCCGTACAAGAAGTCCCTCAACTTACCGAGGATATCAAGAGACCGGAGTGGACAAAAGTTCGGTGGTCTCATCTAGATCGCTTTTCCTTTTTAAATTTCATGTAAATTGCAACACAATATAATCTCAGAATATTTGCTTTTATAGCGTACGCTTCACTCAATTTCCGGGGAACAAAATGACCTCACACCGTAGGCGTTGAGTCCGCGACAAGTACTCGGAGGACATTTTTGACGATTCAGGAACTTTTGTCCCTCGGGGACAAATGTCCTTCGTCTGCGCAGGCCTTTAAGACTAGAGAGTTGAAACTTGGCATATATATTAATCACGTCGACAAAACGGTAAGATGTAAGAATTTTTTTCTGATTTAGGTGTAGTCCTTCGCGAAATATGAAGCACTAGCTGTGCCCTTAATGTTACCCTCCAGGTCAGAAGTTCATCGCCCCAACGGCCATCAGTTCATATGCCTCGCCCATTTTCGCCCCAACGGCCATCAGTTTATATGCCTCGCCCAATGACACAAAAGGGTGATTAGTAATATACAATGTATAATCTTACATTACTGTTCCAGACTGGAATGAGTTTGAGACTACGCGGATCTTACATTACCATTCCAGATTGGAATGAGTTTGAGACTACGCGGATTTTTTTACAAGTTACGCATCGGAAATTGTACCAAGTGGAAGCCAAGTAGCCGGCCCCAAGTCGCACCAAAAATAATTAAACGATCGCCAACCCCAAGTGACATCGGAAGAAGTGAAGTTGTCTCCCAAAACTTTTTACCCCTCGGAAGCAAAAAACATAGAAAGGAAACTTTTGTTTCCCGAACTAACGGTGTGCATTCACTTGCGAGCGTTTATTGTGATTTAAGAAATGTATTTCTCAGGAACAATACATCGATTCTCTTACTTGAGGGATAATCATTGACATTGTTAGTCACACATTTTGGTTTATTTAATTATTTAAGAAAAAAACCGAATTTTACATTTCTTTTTCTTCTTCTTCAGGCTATATTATGTAGTCCACTGCTCGACATAGCCCTCCCCTAATGAGCGCCATAGCGCCCTGTCTTTAGTTTGTCGCATCCAGTATCTGCCGGCAGTTTTTCGCAGATCGTCCACCCACCTGGTCGGAGGGCGTCTTACACTACGTTTGCCGAGTCGCGGTCTCCACTCAAGAACACGTTTACTCCAACGGTAGTCGATTCTTCGCGATATATGGCCAGCCCACTGCCACTTCAGCTTGCTGATTCTCTGAGCTATGTCGATAACGTTGGTTCTCTTTCGGATGCATTGATTGCGAATCCTATCCTTCAGAGAAACTCTGAGCATAGCTCTCTCCATAGCTCGCATTGTACACATTTAGGTAATATTTGATATAGACTCTTGTATGTCCGCTGAAGTGCGGTCTCTTCCTGCATCGCAAGGTTAGGCCTTACTCCTTCACGGGAGCCAAGTCCGGGCTGGTGGAGGAGCAAGGCAGTGGCGGGCCATACTCTAAGAGTTATTAAGCCGCCCTTAGGGCCTCTGACATGGCTTAACGACTGTCATTATATGTCAGCCGGCACCAACGGCTTAACTTGCCTTGCAAAGCACGGAAATGCTCGGAAAAATTTCCACTAGCGGCAGTCCTAGGACGGTCACCCATCCAGCATTTAACCGCGCCTGTAGTTTCTTAACTCAAGTGATTGATTCCTATCACTCCGTTCGAACCAAACCGGAGGGTAGGCAGCAGCGCCCCTGCAGTACAATTTTACCAAACTGCGACCCCCAACCCGCATGCCGAGCGTGGGGATTATGGGCATTACCCCCTATGATAGCACAACATGGCGCTCTTTAGGGGAGGGCTATGTTGTACAGCAGTGGACTAGTATAACCTGACGACGACGACGACTCGGTTCGACTAGGTAGTGCTTAGATAATAATAGTGTATGAAATAAGAGGGGCGCGTAAATACATACGGTATAATTTAACAATGTACAAAGTATAGGTTTTTGAAAGAGACTAGATAGATTATTAACATGAAATAATAATGCATAGTAATTACGAAAGTTTCAGTTAAAAAAGAGATACGTACATGTAAATATGCACTTGGGTGCATATAATTTTTTTTTTTTCAATAATTATGTCCATTTATTTAATGTACAATTAACAATGTACAATTATAAGCTTAGTATATATTTTTATAGTTATCTTAGTTCGTGTATAGAATTGAAAGCATTTATTTCAGAGTTGAAATCATACCATCACAAATGAATAAAACTATCGTGATACTTTTAATTTGTTCTTTAAATCCGAGCACAGATGTTGGTTGTTATTTATGCAACGTTTAAATAAGGGGCTGGAAATTTTGAGAACGCAGAGAAAATTCCCAAAATTTCCGGGACGGCACATAATTGTTCAGAAAAAAAACTCCCGCTGAATACGCAGCTTTAAAAAAAGATATCGTAACACAAGGATTTCTTTCGCCAACAAGTATTTGGTCTTAAGAACTTTTGGATAAGTCGGCTTGATTTCCGAGCCGCCCCAAATCCCCCCTAGAGGCAGTTTTTTCCACATTTGTGTGTTTTTTTCTTCGAATACTGCCGAGGATTAGATTTTTGATTGATTGAAGTCAGTTTTATCTTATTCGCCGCCGCCGATTCAAGCAACCGTTTCTACTTTTGCACAATCAGTCTTATACGTAGCAGACAGTGTACAAGGTGTGTGGTGTCGGCCTAGAGAATAGCACCAACCCAAATTCTTCCCGCGGGTGTCGTAAAAGGCGACTAAGGGACACAAACCGGGGGGTGGGCAGCAGCGCCCGCTGCAGTACAATTGAACTGAACTGCGATCCCCTACCCGCATGTCCAGCGTGGGGATTATGGGCATTACCTGCGGAGGGCTATGTCCAGCAGTGGACTAATATAGCCTGAAGAAGAAGAAGAAGTGTACAAAAATTCTGTCGCAAAGGAAACATGGGCCTAATTACCAATATTATAATCCCATATTACAATCAATATTGTATTGATGATTTGATAACCTTCAAGGCTAACTTGCCTCAACGCTATATATGACTTCACTGTCTACCTGATTATCCATGGGTAAGCTCTATTAATATTATTATTAATACGTTTACTGCACATAAGAAAAAAAATACAATGGCAATGTGGCGGACTTAATGCTATAAGCATTTTCTACCAGTCAACCACAGGTGGTGCAAGAGATTAAATGGTAGGCATCCGAAACGAAACGGAAGAAATACTTAGTTAAAATTAGATAAGCTGACAAATACTCCATAAGTACATATAATATATAAGTACCTGTAAATATACACTATATTAATACATAATAATTGTATATAAAAAGACATAAAATATATACAAAAATATACATACTAATAAACTATTACAACATAGGTATTGTAAATATATATTAAAAGGAATTAATTAGTGATTAAGTCCGAAAACGTCTCGAACCATTAGATTTGCACAGTTATCCATAGATAATTGCTATGGCTGATAACACTGTCAATAAGCTATTTATGATATCAATAAGATTTTTTTATTACTTATCCAGTGACTTGCTGCAAGTCGCCGTAATTTAAATTAAAATACTAAGAATATACTATTTTTATTTTTAATGCACTAACCCGTGCTAAGGACAATTTTAAGAACCTATTTAGAGGCTAAAAATTCCACCCATGCCGGGATTCAAACCCGCGACCTCTGGCTATCTGTGCCAGCGCTCTTTCCAACTGAGCTAATGGGCGACTCACGGCATCAGTGAAATTTCGAACCTCTTTACACTATTCTCTGTATCACGTACAGGCAGCGACATCTGACTTAAGCAAATTGCATTACTTACAGCCCCGACTACCTACTTTGCAGTTAGGTTTTTACATCGAAATGATATCGCTGTATCCACAGTGATTATACTATTTTTATTTTTAATGCACTAACCCGTGCTAAGGACAATTTTTAGCCTCTAAATAGGTTTTTAAAATACTAAGAATAGAATTTATTTACCAAGAAAAAATATAAACTGTTTGCCGGCTGTCACGTAATGACAGTCGTTAAGTCATGTCCGAGGTCTTACGGGCGGCTTGATAACTTCTGACAGTAAGGCCCGCCACTGTCTTACAATCCGGACTTGGCCCCTGTGGTGAAATATGGCCTAACCTCCCTGTCATGCAGGAAGAGACCCGTGCCTCAGCAGTGGGGACATACAAGGATTGATAAGTAAAGTTAGTTTTCATAAAATTCCTCTAAACTATAAGGACACATGTCTAAAAGATACTTATTTAAAGCTTTAGGAACTGATATTAGGAGCTGACTTGAGATTTTCAGACCTGGAAATCTCAAGTCAGCTCCAAATGTCAGATCAAAGTAACGGTTGTAGTATTTCTTAATAATTCGCGATACTCATACATAGTTATATATTAAATGGGTCAAATAGCGATTATTTATTAGGTAAAACGTAATTACCTTATTTCCCGACGTTTCGGCAGCGTTACAGATGCCGAGGTCTCGGGTAGACTGAAGTGGCGAGTACAGTCAATTATTGTGGGTAGTCACTTTTAGTTTTTCGCAGCGTCGGGAAATAAGGTAATTACGTTTTACCTAATAAATAATCGCGATATGACCCGTTCAAAATATTACTAAAGTAACGGTTTACTGCCATTTGCCTAGTGTTCTTACTATAAGACTTGGTTCTGCAAGGTAGCACAAAACTCAAGACCACGAAACCTCAAAACTAGAGAGAACGTAACTGAAACAAAACGCACCGGCGCAAAGCTTTTCAAGTACACTCACAAAAAACCAATAAATGAACTTAATTCGCGAGCCGCGCCGCGCCATTCTCCGCCCTAACTCAACCGGCTTAGGGGCCAGTATCCCATCAATTAGGTCAGGTCAGCCCGCTGAAAGTATCTACACTTAACACCCTTTTTGCGTTGTTTAGTGCCGGCCGATGACCTTTTTAGGGTTCTTGGAGAAAAGAGCGGACCCCTTCTCGCGTCCTTCAAGTCTGAGTCGAGACGTGTCTGGAATATTAAAAAATACTGTGGCGAGTCCTGTTTGGTGCTGAAGTTAGCTTTTATTAGGTTTGTTTAGTGGTCGTTTCACACGTGTTTAAGTCGTCTTTTTTATCTGGTCCTCAGTATATTTCGACGGAGTTTCACAACCTATTCTCTTTCCGAATGCGCACTGCCATCTAATCTTTCGTGTGATTCGGCTGATAGTAATGAAATAAATACTTTCAAGTGCCTGTAAAAAAATCGATATCAACCCTTGTAGGTCCCCACTGTTAGGGCACTAACTACTCCACCACGGGGGCCAAGTCTGGTTTGGTGGAGGATTGTAAGACAGTGGCAGGCCTTACTGTCACAAGTTATCAAGCCACCCATGAGGCCTCTGAAATGACTTAACGACTGCCGTTACATGACAGCTGGCACCAACGGCTTAGCGTGCCTTACGAAGCACGGAAGCGCTCGGAAAAATGCCACTAGCGGTAGTCACGGGACGCTCACCCATCCTGTACCTGACCGCGCCTGTTGTTGCTTAACCAAGTGATTGATTCCAATCACTCGGTTCGCCACGAGCGCTTATAAAAATTGTAAATAAACAATGTTTTTAATTATGTAATAATGATTCGTCTTATAGTAATGAAATAAATATTTTCAAATGTCTGTAAAAAAAAAATTATATTACTTTAAGCTGCTTGTATTGCCTATTATTGTAATAGTTGGACCTACTACAAGCCTACCTACCTACTTACCTACTACTGGTTTAAGATGAGTTGAGAAAAGATGGTTCAGTTTTTTTCCTCTGCTTTTTTCTCCACTACAATACAGCCCGAAGGCAGCGGCATTTTACATTGTACATTGACATTCAGCAAACAGAATGTACAGTCTATTTATTCTTACTTATCCAATTTAGTAAACAAGATTCTACCCTTAAACTGTGACTTTTTAGTCCAAAACTGCCATATTTCCATAAATGAAGTAACTTGGAACACTCTTTTAGATAACACGCTGCCAATTTTATAAACATAGTTCATGATAGTTCATGAATTTGCGAGAAAATGTCTAGTTTAGGCATCTAATCTCAATTTTAAGGTTAGAATCTTGTTTACTAAATTGTACAAGTAAGAATAAATAGACTGTAAATTGTTTACGTTGAATTAAATTGATTTGATTTGATTCGCCTTATTTATCTAAAAAGCAATTTCTCAGGGAGTGCTTTGTCCAAGCGCTTTTCACCCATCTAGTGTGACAGTGAGCGAAGGTGCCACTGAAGGCTGTACAAATAAACTCATAACGTCCATGCAAAGGCCAGCGGTTAGCGAGTGGTTACTTCCTTATTTTGTCTCCACTTTGCTTTGTCTTTAACCTTACTATCGATATCAACCCTTGTATGTTGCCACGGCTGGGGCACGGGTCTCTTCCTGCATTGCTGGAAGGCTAGGTCATACTCCACCAGGGGGGCCAAGTCCGGGTTGGTGGAGGATTGTAAGACAGTGGGCCTTACTGACAGAGTTTACTACGCAGGCTCTCAATTCTATGTGACCTTTCTTGACCTTTACCTTTTTCCACCTATATCACTGTTGCTTAAATGTATATATTTTTAGGTATCTAATATAATAATAAATGTATATATTCTTAGGTAAAAGTAAGAACTGTAGAGGTCCAAACCTCAGATAAAAAATTGCATTCCCGTGCTGTTTCAAAAATCGTTGTGTTACTCATAGAGAATTAGTTAAGAGATTTTGTACCATTAAGATGTAATACCTTAAAAATAATATTAACCTAGTCTAAGTCTTAGTGTGTTAAAACATAGCAAAGTAAATTTTTTTAGTGGCCTATCAGATATATTTACATAGTGGTATTTATGGCCCCCCAATTTATGTATGAAACATAATTAATTTTTGCTCTGGCAACTCTCTCTCTCTCGTTGTCAGTAAACCGGTGTAATTTGTGTTAATCTAATAAATAATAAAAATTAAAATATTACGTATTTTGTATTGGTGACTTCATCCAAAACAATGTTTATTATTATTTAAATATATGCAATTTATACCGTATAATATTATAAGTTCTTACATTGTCTTACAGCGTCGGAGTGGTCCCTTCACCCATCTAGTGTGAGTGAAGATACCACTGGACGCTGTATAAATCATCTCATTAAGTAGATGCAAAAAGGCCAATTATACATTGTCACATGTACGAGTACATGCAACTATTGACAATATTCTTCATTATACTCTTTTTTTAACCTAAGGACAATACAGAGAGTACTGTAAAGAGGTTCGAAATTTCACTAATGAGAAATTGTGAGTCTGTGAGTCGCCCATTAGCTTAGTTGGATGAGCGCTGGCACGGATAGCCAGAAGCCGCGTGTTCGAATCCCGGCATGGGTGGAGTTTCTAGCCTCTAAATAAGTTTTTAAAATATTCTTCATGTAATCCACTCCATTCAACGGTTGTCTGGAAGAGATTATTCTTAGCGATAAGACCACCAATTGTATAACATCACTTAGATTTAAGATATCATGGTTGTATTCTATTTTCTGGCTGTGCAATCAAGTGTTCTCTATCTATCTATCACTTTTACTATCCATGACTAATGTCTGTCACTCCTTACAGGTCTCTCATTGGCGGGCGGCTTCCAGCAGCAGTATTTCCGCGTAGTCCCGCGCAGCCTGCGGGTTCAGGAAGACGGAGAGGCGGTGCTGGAATGCGCCGTGGCCAACCTAGCCGGTCAGGTGCAGTGGGCTAAGGATGGGTTTGCACTTGGTGAGCATATTCAATTATCAATCTTCTTCTTCAGGCTATACTAGTCCACTGCTGGACATATCCCTCCCCTAATGAGCACCATAGCGCAAGGTTGTGCCACCATTGGGGGGTAATGCCTATAATCCCCACGCTAGGCATGCGAGTTGGGGATCGCAGTTTGGTGGAATTGTACTGCAGGGGGCGCTGCTGCTCACCCCCCGATTTGTGTCCCTTAGTCGCCTTTTACGACACCCGCGGGAATAATTTGGGTTGGTGCTATTCTCTAGGCCGACACCACACAGCAATTATCAATACTTTATTAGAATTTAAAATAACGAATGCGTATAACTACAACATCCTATTGAGAAAGCCTAGTCCAATGTCTTTCCTAAAAGTCAGCAGTGCACCAATGTTACTGCTGGCCTCCCGAAGGGATCCCAGCTTTCCCATGGTGGATGTCTGCTGCACTTCCTCGCTCTGACAGTAAATGGTCACGTGAGTGGATCGTCTTTCTTGAGGCATTCTCAGCATAACGGGCTGTCGGTCAGTCCTATAATGTGGAAGTGTTTACTCAGTGGGCCCGTCATAAGTAAGGCTCTTTATCTAAGAAAATTCATTGGGAAATAATTTGCAAGCTGGAACGGAATGGAACGGAATCTTACACTGGAGAGATAAGATAGGATAAGATAATGCTTAATTCATAGACAAGACACACATTAAGAATTTGTATGAAGTTAACACTGAACACAAAAAAAGAAAACTCATACACAAATAACATTAAAATATTTGGGTAAAATTAAGATTTCAACCCAATTTTAATTAAAACACACTTGCGCCAAGAGAAAAATACAACTATAATCATACTGACATACTATTAAATGATCTACATGAAATCACATAGAGGCCATAAACCCGAACGAAACTGCTAAATACAGCGACGTTTCATCTTCAGAACTAACAGTTACGGCGACAAAAGTGTGGTGCTTAGGAAATTGTATTAAATCGTCTATAAGCTGCAAAAAGGTCAACTCGGATTCCTTACAAGTGCCGATAGCCACGGGGATACGATTGTATTGTACTTGAAACGCTGTTTGTTATTATTTCTCTTTTATAATGGAATTGTGGAGTCCTACGAAAGAAACTAGATATGTACCTAATCAGTTCAAAAGAGATTTGGCATGGGTCTATGTGGAGTGTTTTGAAAAGTAGCTTATGTTGAAAAGTTTGGTCTAAGCAGAGATTTTTTTTCGAAATAAGAATAGTAGTAATCACTATTCAAACGCTGGCAAAATAAAGCCTTTTTATTGGCTACGAGTTCTATAAAAATGGTAACCAAGTAGTATAAATCAATCTGTGAAAAGAGCATTTTATCAAATTAATTACCTTATTTCCCGACGTTTCGGCAGCGTCACAGTTGCCGTGGTCTCGGGTAGACTGAAGTGGCGAGTACAGTCAATTATTGTGGGTAGTAACTATTAATTTTTCGCAGCTGGCCGACACACAACACTCACGTAAGAGTATCGCGAATCATTAAGAAATACTATTGTCAAATTAAAATTTGGGTAAACATGAGATTCTTAACCGGCAAATATTGTTTAGATTGTAATACAAAATGTCAACCTTTATATTACTAAACTCTGTAACGTTACGTGTGACACTGAAACTGAAGTCTTAATTTTGGTGTTCTGTCGAATTTAACGCTAAACATTATACACAATCTGCAAAATTTTCAACTTTAATATTTTAATACTCAATAATAAGATAAGTAAGATAGGAATATATTTTATTTTCCACTAGAAAAAGTACAAGATCCAATTAGCGGATTTATTTCCAAAAGTCTTTAGATAAAAAGATTAATTAATTATTTATTTGCATTCACACACACTAACACAAAAAAACAAATACTAAACAGATATATTCGTAAGCAAAAGTATAACAAAAGCAAACAACAATTTCAAAAGTTCAAAACACAATAAACTGAACAATGGGTAGACATACACATTGCATAAATACACGCTTGGCAGGAGTATGCATAGACTAGAATTTGCCTTTTGCCACGACCCTAACAATCCACTTTCGCTTCATCGACATAATTATATCAGTCGTTGCGTGCACATCCACCAGTTTCGGTATAGTTAGGTAAACACATCTGCTTACCTCCCAATTTATACTTTCCAATCAAGAAGAAACCTATTTCAGTCGATAAGGATCTTTCCCGAATTTCACGTCTCCTTTAAGGTTATTGGAGTTTTATTTTCAACGCCATTTGTCTGGAGCCTTTGGAAAGCGATGCGAGCGAAACTTCGAGAACTTAAATATTGGAACGACTTTTGTTCTTCTGCAGACAGGTGCCTATTTTTTGTGAGGATCGCTTTCAGCTTGAAAAACAACCTGGGCAAATTTGGAGACAAAACTGTTGTAACTTTTAACGACAGTTCTTCAGTGAGCCTCGTGAAATTATAATAGTTCAGTCACTAGTTTCCTAAATAAATAATATTGTTGTATCAGAAGAAAAAGAAGTGACTCAGAGTACCAGTTCCATGGAGCCAATTCTCACTTCATTCGCAAATAAGTCGTATACGACTCTTAAGGCTTATTACTTTGAATTCTATGTAAAAAGTCGAGCGGCAGCCAAAATCTGTATTCGGAACGCCATGCTAGATTGAATTCGAATGAGAAAATAAGTGTCTAAAGACTCTGTTGAGTTATGTTATGTTATTTTTATGCGACTAATGTCTAAATTTTGCGTTTACGCTTTCAACTCGCATGGGCGAGAATCGGCCTCCTGGTCTGTATTGTGACAGCTTGAGAAAACAAGATAGACGATTTGGTTGCCAACTTTCGATACGCACTGCACGCTGCACACGAGGAAGAAGATAAGAAAGAAAGTAATAAATCTAAATATGAACCAATTGCTTTTATATTTGTACATTGATTACGAAGTCTGTATAAGAATGCCTAGCAGTATCTTAGTTTACGGTCTGACTAGATAAACATCATTAGAAGGGAAAATAACATACATCATAGTAAAAATTTGACAGATTATCTAAAAACAATTGTCTTATAAAATGTCTGTATGACATTTTCTACTGCTAGGAAAAGTTTGGATGCAGATGGATGTATTTAGAATGGTAGGGATAAATATTTCCAATTTCTGACTGTCAGTACTAGGCCTTGAAGGTTCAAATTCTACCCACACATCCACAAATACCAATCCACTATGATTTGTACTTTTAGAAAACATGGCCCAGATTGACAATCCTTCATAATCATCTCAATCACCATAAAGCAAAACAGCTGAAGCTAAAGCAGACCCATTTGTTTTAACAAGAAAGGCAGTAACTGAGGGTTATCGCAAAAATATCGCAATCGTAGCCATTGGTCCTACGATAAAAGTAATAGTTACGACTGTTTTAATTTGAGCCATTTTGCTGTTACGCTCGAGTTGAGTCGAAATCATAGTGATCGAAGGTAGAGTTTTGAAACTCTTTATGTTTCAAACTCACCTTTTGTCTTCGAAAATAGAGGGCCAAGAAATCTCATCCTTAGTCGATCTATTTGGGATACAGATGTGAGTTTATTTTGTATGTATGTAGAAAGGCGAAAGACCAACTACCAGTTTTTGATACACTTAATTTTTTTTTAATAACTCACAGCTGTTAACAGTCGATTAACGGATTGTTAGTGTACGAGAACCCGAGAGTAAATATTTGATCTCTCATGACTTGTATTGAGTTGTCTACGTCTGAGTAGATATATCTACAATTAAACACTAAGATTGTTATTCAATCAGTAATTAAATATCAATCTCTTAATTACGAAGAAGTCACGATTGGAAATTGTAGCAAAGAGGTCGTGTTTTTTTCCGTATCTTTGTTATTTCTCTTTGTTTTGTATTTTTTCTTGGCAAGCCAGAATTGCTAGCACAACAACTATTTACGATTTATAGAATGTGATTTTCTAGTATACTCAGGTCTGGCGATTATAATAATGTTGATACGTCAGTCTTAAATTATTATCTTGCAAGAATTTACGTTTGTTTTTTTAAGTATACAATTAGAGAATATTATTATCTCACTATACCAAGGAAATTGTTGATTTTTATTGTATCTTTGATGACTTATATTTTGTATCTATTTGCTATAGTATGTAATTTTCTAGTATAGCCAGGTCTAGTGGGTACTATAACAATAACACATGGTTGTTATAGTATAGATGTAGGACAACGTATAATGTCTCACCAGGTCGCAGACAGACTGATCTAAGGTAGATTCCTTGCAGCAGCTCGATGAGCATGACCGAGAAGAGACATAAATGGCGTGCCTTTATCCATAAAGGCACGCCATTTATGTCTCTTCTCGGTCATGCTTGTCACCTGCTGAACGTAGGTGTCCACACCTACGTTCAGTAGGTGACGATTACGAGCTGATTGATAAGTGGAAAATGTGACAGTCCAAGGTCTTCTGAAATGTTTTAACAATTGTCATGTAATGGCAGTTCACAGTTTCACTGTGTTACAATCCGTCACCAACCCGGATTTGGCCCCCATGGTGGAATATGGCCTAACCTCCCTGCGATGCAGGAAGAGACTCGTGCCCTAGCAATGGACATACAAAGGGTTGATACCTATCATCTTCAAAAGGTCTTGTTATCAAAATTAAAATTGTTATTATGTAAAATTCCCCCACAAACCGGGGGGTGGGCAGCAGCGCCCCCTGCAGTACAATTCCACCAAACTGCGATCCCCAACCCGCATGCCCAGCGTGGGGATTATGGGCATTACCCAGCAGTGGACTAGTATAGCCTGACGACTACGACTATCTTAACTGGGGCTTTCTGTAAAAATACAAAATTATGATCTTAGCAGAACATAACATGCATTGTTTTGTATAATAATAAATAGCAAATATTCAATTAGTTCAAATAATAGGGCTTAGTAATATTTGAATAGTACAATTGGGCAAATATTCCAAGCTTACAAGTTACGAGCAAAACCATATCAGTTCATAGACAGAGGTCACGCCCACGCAAGGCACTAACTTAAACATGCCGTGATTTTTAATTTTACCCAATAGTCTCTAATGGCGTCGATTATACAAAGCGGCGAAATCGCTTTGACGAGCATTGACGAGTTCGCTTTCACAAGCAAAACCATTTCAGTTCATAGACACAGGACACGCCCGCCACGCAAGGCACTAACTTAAACATGCCGTGACTTTTTAATTTTACCCAATAGTCTCAAATGGCGTCGATTATACAAAGCGATTTCGCGGTCCTCAGTATCGAAACGATTTGCCGTGACAAATAATTAATACTCGATTGAGATTTCAATTTCGACCGCACGAGACGGAACGGGAAAAAGAAACATTTTGAGTTGTGTCACTTCGGCCTCACCATTTTAATTCTTAGCTAAAAAAGAAACAAAACAAAATATTTCGATGCTTTCCTCGCGGATCCCACCAATATGAAATTATATAGGACGCGCCATTGAATCTTGGCTTCTATTTGTAGTGTGGTTCTGGAATAATTTTTTTTGTGTGTGATATTGTAGTTTACTCTCACCCCGAATCAAGACAAATCACCCTCTAGGTAACAGTGCCAACAATCCACTCTGCAAGCTGAAAACAGGGCACTATGGCGCTCATTAGGGGAGGGCTATGTCCAGCAGTGGACTAGCTTGACTACAGCCTGACGACGACGACAACGATTGGTTTAATGTTTTATTTTTATAATTAAGAAGAAGTCCAGTGTTACTTTTATCTATTTTTCTCTAACTCCACCTTCTCCCCCAGGTTTCTCCTCGGTGATCCCCGGGTACCCCCGCTATACGATGTTTGGTGACCGCCGCCACGGGGTCTACAACCTGCGGATTGTCAACGCGACCTTGGAAGATGACGCCGAGTACCAGTGCCAGGTCGGGCCAGCGCAAATGCACAAGGTCATCCGGGCAAATGCGTCTCTCACCGTTATTGGTAAGTGTTTCACTTTTGTTTTCGTTTAGAACACAATTTTTTTTGATTATTTGGATAGCCTTCATATGATTGGTGAAACATGTACGTATCCCAATTTTCAGTGATTAAACTTCGATCGAACTTCGATTTGCAGACAAGTATGTGTATTTCAAAATCACTATATGCATGCAAATTAGGGCATTCAATTTGTTTTGCTATTAAACGCAATTATACTCCATTCCGGATACACTTTTTGTTGGTAAACGGAGTGTGACAAATCTCTAACTGATACAGGGTCATATAGAAAATTGGAACCCCCGATTTTCAGATATACCTATATGGGGATTTTGTTACACCCTGTATATCAAGAAAAAACCTGAATCAAGGACATAGACTTCATGTACTTACCTACAAACAACAGTACCACCTGTACTTATGATATGAATATGAATGAAGATGTATCTGGGAGGATGCTGAGCTGTATCCAAAATAAATCAAAGCATATTATTCAAACTCAATTTTCATGATTTTCATGTGATTCGGCTATATCATAAAAGTTTGAGACTGGAAGAGAGGAATACCTTTAATATTGAAGAGTTGTCAACCGAAAGTAATATCTGGGAGGGTAAATTTTACGTTTCATATACGTACAGTTTATGACCGAGTGTTATTGGTTTCCCAACCAAATATTTTTTCTTATTATGCCTTTGCGGCTGCTAGGTAAACTTTTTTATAAGGTATTGGAGAATGTTTACTATTTGGAGTAGAAACGGTTTTGTTTTGAACTGTTTAGGATTCAGCCTATGAGCCGTTTTCAGCACAAATTCACAAATCAAACAGAACAAGGGCACGTCTGTCAAATTTTGCTTCTTCTTCTTCTTCAAGCTATATTAGTCCACTGCTGGACATAGTCCCCCCCTAATGAGCGCCATAAGCCCTGTTTATTTAAATTTTGCTTAGCACATATTAATTTTGACCTCCGTATTCTGGTTCTTCTATGACCAAGCCTGTAAGCGCCGTCTATGAATTGATTTGTCAGTTATGTTTATAAAATATTTGTATAATAAATTATGAATCCATTTGGACCGAAAAGAGGTTTAGAGCCAAGTTAATCCAGTCGAAGAAGACTGAGAACTGAAACACACGAGAAAAGTTACAGAAATAAGCATAAGAAAATCAACTGACAGACGGAAGAGAGAAAAGTAGGAGTGGCAAATGCAAAAAGACGCTAATTTAGCATATTATTGTACTGCAGAGGCAGACCACTTCAGTTTTGTTCTTCTGTCAGTACCCGGTAACCTCTGAAAACTATTGTTACCTTATTCATTTAAGGTTTACTTATTACAAATGCTGCACAAGAGTTTTAAACTCATCTAAAAAGTCATAGACAAACAATAACTTTACAGCTGTATTTAAGATCGCATTCAAAATGCTGTTCGAAACTTAACAGCAACATTAAATCATGCTTAAGAGAGATCCAAGTTCATCATCATTATCGTCATCAGCCATTTGACGCCCACTTCAGGACACAGGCTTATCCCTCATGGTTTTCCAAGCTTCACGGTCTTGTGCCGTCCGAATCCAGTGACTCCTCGCCTCCAGGTCGTCAAATCATCTGGTGGAGGGCCTGCTCACGCTGCGTCGTCTGGTGCGTGGTCGCCAGGTTAGAACCTTTTCGCCCCAACGGCCATCAGTTCTTCGAGTTATGTGCCCGCCCACTGCCACTTCAACTGAGCAATTTTTCCAGCTATATCGGTTTCTTCTTCGTAACTCGGTTTCTTCTGAGATCCAAGTTAAAAGCGTTTTATTAATATGACCTAGAAATCTGTATACTATTTGTGTTGTTATTACGGCGCTGAAGCTTATTATGGACATTTCCAGAAGGGTTTTTGAAAAAGAGCTAGTGCACATTTGCGATACAGGAAAAAACCCTTTTAGACCCTTGAATTCACAAGTACGAGAAGGGGACGGAAAAATACATCAAAATGTCGATTTAAATCGGGCACTTTAATTTTCGGCCTAACCCTTCAATGCAGGTTGGACTAAATGAAAAAGTACAGATAGCTCGTCCAACTGTGAATGCTAGGCATTTGTTATCGTGTTGCGAAAAACTGTGAGGGCGTTCTCCCGGAACACCATGGGGTTTTAGCCGGTAAGAGTCGGGTATCCGGGTATCCGGGTATAACGGGTATCCATGAGGATTTCCCCACGAAAAAAAGGCATCTTGCTATCGTAAAAAGTTCTCATTCGTATAATAATATTTTCTTGTTTGTAGGCATTTCATATAAGTAACACAATCTTGTCCTGGTTTCAAACTAGTTATTTTTTTGTCCCACTGCTGCGACTCAATATTAGTTTTACATAACATATTTATCTGCAATATTCTGCAGTCTAAAACTGATTAAGCTGCCAGGACTAAATATGGCCAAATATTTTGGACAGTAAATGTGCAAAAAAATCCATCTTAATATTTTCTAGGCCAGTATATTTCATGAGACCGAATGAAGGTAATAAAATCACATTACTTATGAAGTCCATATTCTCTCTCTGAGAGAAGGTATGTGCCCTGCAGGCTCTCTACGCTGCACTAAAAAAATTACAAAAAGTTTGATATGTTATTGAGAGCAGAAAAAAACACTAGATTACCTTGTTTAGATTCTTACTAACATTAATTGAATGTATGAAAAATGGGTTCAGTCTCAAATTTGTTTGGGACTTCTGTGGCCTGTATTGCGCAATCTATCTCAAGCCAAGTCTAAGAAATATAGAGGGTACACGTATTGCTTATTGGAAAGGGAACTAGCGAATTTGAATAAAAGGCCCCGTCGTAAAATAGTCGCCGTTCTATTATTGCACGCTGCTTTAGGGTTGAACGGACGTCGATGGAATATGTTAACGCAGAAATGTATGAGTTTTGTCGTGTGGTATTTTCTTTATTTATTAATACTTTATTGCACAATAAAATCGTACAATGCGGCGAACTTAATGCCATAAGCATTTTCAACCAGTCAACCGCAGGAGGTAACAAAAAAGTTGGCAGGCGTGCAAAAAAAAAGGAAAAGAAAAACAACATAGTAAAATGGTGTAATTAAATAAACTTACACATTAATATATACTTACACATATAATACACTATACATATATATATTAAAATAATACATACACATCACTATAAAATACATGTGATATGTACACACTGTAAGAAGCAAGGAATACCATATAATTTACCTTTTTGCATCTACCTTATGAGATGATTTATACAGCGTCCAGTGGTATCCTCACTCACACTAGATGGTTGAAGGGACCACTCCGACGCTGTAGTGACTGGGACATGGTTTTATAGATGGTTTTTAGGCTTGCCCAGCACCTATACCATCCTGACAGCTTAGTCGGCCTAGCCCACAGGAAAGACTAGTCAATACGTGTGGAGCCAACCAAGCCGCGGGTTTCCTCACGATGTTTTCCTTCACCGTTAGCGTGTGGTATTGCGACTACAAATTCGCAAATGTACGTAACTTTGAAATTAAACCAAGTCATTGGTACATGCCCGCACTCGGGATCGAACCTGGGGCTCTCGCTTGCCAGTCCATGATTCTACCCACTGAGCTACCACCGCGAATAATTTACCACACATATAAAATATAAATGAATCTAAATTTATTTGTTAATTAATCATAGTACGATAGTAATACGAAGTCATAGTAGCAATACTGCTCGTTAACGGCGAAGGAAAACATTGCGAGGAAACCTGAGTGTCTGAGGTGTTCAAATACCTCAGCGCTTGAAATTCCGAATCCGCGGTGGGCACGCGTGGCAGTTAAGCCCATAATGTCTCTCTGGCAGAAGGCCTGCAGTAGGACGTATATAGACAGTATGGGCGGCTCAATAACTTCTTGTAACGTTGTATATCTTTTATAATAATAATAAACACTGGATCGACTTCAATTGTGGCTTTATTTGTAGATAAGTAGTAATATTTTTCAATAAAACAGAGAACTGGGTAAAAACGGATAAGCAGGTAAATTAGTCAGATCTGGTCGAAGGGTAAAGTTGTAGTGATGAAAAATGAGGGAAATCGAATAATGTGTGACGTAATTTAAATATTTTAAAATGATAGATTGAAATGTAATAAAAATGGTGTGAAGAAGTTTGCACCGTTAAACTACCCGGGGGCAACCGGTAAAAAAATATTTTTTTTAAATATTTCTATATTTAAAAAAATGTATCAAAAAAATATATAAAAAATTTTGTTAAGTAAAAATTTAAAATGTAAAGACAAGGTCGATAGTAAAGTCGATGAAGGTCGGGGTTGTGGGATGGTAAGTAAATTTATACTTAAATATTAAAATAAAATATAATATAATCTAATATGGAAGATGGAAAAAAAATAGAGGGTGTGGTTGATATTTACAAGAGACAGTTCCACTTTTATTCATCATCTATCATTCATTCATTCATTCAAGGCCCGCCACTGTCTTACAATCCAGGACTTACAATTCCAATGCAGGAAGAGACCTGTGTCCCAGCAGTGGCGACATGCAAGGGTTGATATCGATATCAATAGACTTTCGATATCAATTTAATATCGACATCAATTTTCTTTGCGAGGTCTCCATTACCCTAAGCATGAAATACGCCGATAAAATATGTTTTCTGCAGCGAGGGACAATCGACAAGAGACACCCACCACTACAGCTCAGAAGCTATCATGGCTAACCCTTGCTGGGGTCGTAAAGGCCCGAAATATCAGCCGGGGCAGAGGTCTTGATTCACAGCGGCAAAGGGTTAAGCCTTTACTATAAAAAAGTGTCTTTTACGCCAGCCTAGGCCAATTTTTACTCGGATTCCCCTAAGAGTTGTTGCGCAAAGCGGATATAGTTATTTTTTGTTGGAGATTTGGATTGAGAATGGAAGAAAAAGAATATTAGTGCTTATGGCGTTAAGTAAAACAATTCTATACTATAGAAGCTTAAGCTCCCTGCTAGAAGCAGCCCTTCACTGTAATTTGTTTGTGGATGAGATAAAAGTTTTGATGGATAAGTGTAAGATAATGCTAGAGAAATCCTTGTGAGAGGTTGTCTTTAGTTCTGTAACGATTTACCCCCTTATTCATAATAGTCTACTAACTTAAAGCATTGCTACTTCTCACTCTGTCTTCTTCTATTGACCTAAGTCAGAATGAAAAATAACACTCTTTAGCAGCTGTTTTAAGCTAGCGGACCATTATGAATAAGGGAGCTGGTGTGTACTGTTGAGTTACAAGAACTCTGTAAATAAATGTGACGGACCGACAGAAGCGCTCGTGGGCTAGTCCCACAGAGTGATTGGAATCAATCACTTGAGTTAAGCAACAACAGGCGCGGTCGGGTGCAAGATAGGTGACCGTCCCGTGACTACCACTAGTGGCATTTTTCCGAGTACTCCCGTGCTTTGCAAGGCACACTAAGCCGTCGGTGCCGATTGTCATGTCAGAGGCGTTATGGGCGGCTTGATAACATCCGAGTTATAACACAGGCCTTCTCTCAGAGAATGTATGGGCTTAGTTACAACGCGAGCAAACCGTGGATTGGCAATTTCAAGCGCTGAGGTATATGAGCACCTCATACATTGAGGTTTCCTCACGGTATTTTCCTTCCCGGTTAGCGTGTGGTATTCCTACCATTACTCCACAAATGTACCTAACTTAGAAAACAAAGTCATTAGTACATGCTCGCACTGGAAATCGAACCTGGCTCTCTCGCTTCCGAGTCAATTCTTCTACCCACTGGGCTGCCACCGCTGGGTGTTCCTTATCAACCCTTGTATGTCCCCACTGCTGGGGCACGGGTCTCTTCCTGCATCGCAGGAAGGTTAGGCCATACTCCACCACGGGGGCCAAGTCGGGGTTAGTGGAGGGTTGTAAGACAGTGGCGGGCCTTATTGTCAGAAGTTACCAAGCCGCCCATAAGGCCTCTGACATGGCTTAACGACTGCCATTATATTATGACAGCCGGAACCAACGGCTTAACGTACCTTGCGAAGCACGGAACCGCTGGGAGTAACACGCAAAATTCATAGCGCAAAATGACAACATTGTTGTAAACAGGAAAGCTTTTTTTTTTCGCCTTCACGAGTTCAGCTTTTAAACCCATTTGAGTTTGCACCGAAAACACAGCTCAAAAGTGAGCTAGGACAAAACCCAAAGCGCAAACTATCACTGGCCCTCCGCCGGCAAAAAGTGGCTGAGAAAAAACAAAATGGCGGCTGAAATACGCCAACAATGTCTAGTGTAAAGTTAGCAAGGCAGCCGGGGCAAGTTAACCATGTAAAACTGTTTCAAGTACCAACAGCAACCGAGGGCGAAAATATTCAAAAGTGGCTTCGTGCCGTATCGACTTGGAATTTGCTACTTTATAGTTTGGCTTCCGCCAGCTCACTGGACAGACATCGTGCGGCGGTACTTCTGAATTGTTTCTTTATCAGTTTGACTGACTTGTTGGTCTTATGGTGTCATTAGCATGCCTTTGATTTCAAGCCTTTATATGTATCCACTGTTGGGGCACGGGTCTCTTCCTGTATAGTAGGAAGGTTAGGCCATAATCCACCACGGGGGGCAAGTCCGGGTTGGTGGAGGATAGTAAGACAGTGGCGGGCCTACTGTCAGAAGTTATCAGGCCGCCCACGGACGACAGCTTAACGTGCCTTGCGAAGAAAGGAAGCTCTCGGAAAAATGCCAACAGTGGTCACGGTCACGGACTAGACGGTCACCCATCTAGCACCTGACCGTGCCTGTTGTTGCTTAACTCAGGTGACTGATGCCAATCGCTCGGTTCGACTAGGCCACGAGCGCTGTGCTGTAAATGGCTCATTGTATTGTATTGAGTTGGCCTTAAACTCCACGCCGAGTTAAGTCAAACCCTTGAAAAGTTCCCAAAGTGTTACGCGCTGCTAGAACTTTGGTATCGTAGCCGGCGTTATGTTTTTGAGATATTACCACTTTCGGCGGATGGAATACCTAAATAGTGTTGAATATTTTAAAAAGGGAAGATTTTCGCCTGCTCTCTTGTGATATAGGTTTTCTGCTTTGTTTCTAAAGGCTATCGTCGAGGATAAGTTGGATGTCACTCGGGGACCGGACCCATTTCACGTTCAAACTTAGGATAGTGTGACAACGCTTCGTTTATCTTGATTATAATCTGAATACTACGTCTGACATTTCGATCTGAATTCTAACTAAAGTTATGTTAAGTTTTTACATCTGTTATCATGCGCGTGTGTTCTTTATAACATTAGTATAATTATACCCAGATAGGTATAATTTACTTTAAGAAAAGGCCTTGCCTGAAAATCGGCATCTAGTTGCATATTGGTGTACATTAGTTACAAGCCAAGGCACAGACCTTTTTGTCTTCATTTGTAATTTATAAACTGTTAAATAATAGTCTCTTTAAACTGTCATTAATCGCTCGTATAAGTGATTGTTGTGTCTTATTTTGCTTGAAGATAAATAAATATATTCTATTCTATTCTAAAGTCCATTTTCATAAACAATTATAATGGAGCCTACGAGTATTTACGTCTCACTGCGGGACGCAGGACTCTCAGAGAGAGAGAGTATGGGCTTAATCACCATGCCCGGAGTGGTTTGGGCACTTCAAACCTTAGACTCTCAGGTTTCCTCACGATGTTTTCCTTCACGTCAGCGAGTATCCCGCCAGGCAGATCGTAGGACTAGAGACGGCCGGGACAATTGTTTTTTTGCCCTATAAAGAGCACCCTCCGGAGGACACGTGGGAGGGAGATGGTGAATGCTCACGCATAACAGCATGGACCCTGCCAATGTGGGATTCACAATAAGTGCGCCTACCCACCAGACACTACCTCGGGGCTGGTTTTGGTCCTAAGGACCCCTAAACCCTTATCGGGAGCGACCCCCTCGAGGGCGAGGAAGGCGCTCGGTCCAACTGTTGTTCCTTGGACTTTATATATGTCATGTGAAACACTTTGCTTGCGCGATGCAGGAATGTTAGAGTTTATAGTGCGCGCACAGAGTTGACATGTGCTCGCCACAAGCTAAATCATTAAAAATGTGATAACTCACGCTCATACAAATTTTAACTCACCATAAAAACCAGCACTCCGTCGGCCGTTTCGGGAACTTATCTCGCGCCTTCCAACAACAGGGGTACGCATTAAAAATGCCATTTCAGAAACAGTGCGAGTTCGCCGAGGAGATAACGGAACAAACGTACACCAAATGTTACCATTTGTGTGATATATACTTATGTGCGAGCGCTGGGAGGCAGCCAGGGTGGCCGTTGGGTGGGGCTGTCTGTCTTAGAAATGGCTCTTTGAATGTATCGTTGAAGACGTTTCCGCTTGGAATTCACAAATGTGGGTACATAATTTCGAAACAGTCTAAGTTGGAATCATGGAAAGCTATAGAGCTTTACCACTAACTAAGCTGATTGAGGAGGAAAGTATTGTGAGGAAAGCCTCCTCAGCTGCTGCTGTGTTTAGAATTGCAAAAGGCTGGCCTCACATTCGAGACGTTATCTCTTCGAATACCGGCATGTACGTACATTTGAGCATATTTAGTAGCATGCGACTCGCTAACCGGATAGAAAAACATTATAAGGAAATGGTAGTTTACATACCTCACTAAATATAACAGTCCCAAGCTCTGTTGTCCAGTTAGCTTTCTTGACAGTTTTGACCCCGACCCTTAAACCTCCCTTGATACCACCCTGTCGAGTACAAGAACACAATCTTGTACCGGGAAGAAAAAACTGGGACGCGATGGCATAAAATTTGCAAGCCCCGTATGAAGCTTCAGGACTTACGTATACGACTTAACCCTGCTAAAATATTGAGCGGAAACCTTTCCGAGAATACGCCGATATAAAACTTACTGGCACACAAAGGGTTGGGGGCGCGATACTCGCTTTGATGAATGAAAATTTATGTATGATATTGATAACGCGTGAAGCCCAGATAGAAGAAAAACAACTCCGACGCATGAATTTTTGATGGCTTAACGGCTTTTAGGAGCCATTTTGATGTATTCTAGGCAGGGAAAGTGACCACTCAGTTTCTGGAGGTCCCGGGATAGTTTAGAAGTAAAGGGCCTTGAAAATATTACCCTTTAAGATTTTCTATCCCTTTATTGATTGTTAGCTCGTTATCAACCCTTGTATGTCCCTACTGCTGGGGCACGGGTCTCTTGCTGCATCGCATGAAGGTTAGGCCATACTCCACCACGGGGGCCAATTCCGGGTTGGTGGAGGATTGTAAGACAGTACAATTACTGTCAAAAGTTATCAAGCCGCACATAAGGCCTCTGACATGGCTTAACGACTGCCATTGTTTGACAGCTGGCACCAACGGCTTAATGTGCCTTGCGAAGCACGGAAGCGCTCGGAAAAATGCCACTAGCGGTAGTCACGGGACGCTCACCCATCCTGTCATTCACCCACCGAATCATACTAGTTCTATGCCTAAACATACAAACAGCGTGTAAAAAAGAAACAGGGTCCACGGACAAAGCCCCGGAGGAAGGGTTAAGATGAGAATCTGTACAAAAAGTTATCGATAACCCTCCAAAGGTCATGCAAAGGGTCGAAATATAAAAAACGGGCCATCGTTTAGTGAGGTCGATCACAAAACGTAAACAGCCGAAGGTCAGCTTTGGAATAATATCGTCGTCGTCGTCAGGCTATACTAGTCCACTGCTGGACATAGCCCTCCCCTAAAGGGCGCCACGTTGTGTTATCATAGGGTGTAATGCCCATAATCCCCACTCTGGGCATGCGGGTTGGGGATCGCAGTTCGGTGGAATTGTTTTGCAGGGGGCGCTGCTGCCCACCCCACGGTTTGTGTCATTCAGCGATTCATTTTTATATTATAGAGATAAAGTGTTCTCTATCTATGTATCTATATTATCTTTGAAACAGTTAGTTCAGTTTGACCTTCGGTCATATTTGGTGGCTAAAACTATCTAGTTTGGGGTTCAACATAGGAGTAAATTTTACGAGTCAAATATTTTATATATCAAAGCTAAATGGGTGGAGCCTGATAAGACGGGGCTTAGTGGGTCGTGTTGTTATTAGATTTGAGCTACACGGGATAATGTGCGTTGCAAGGGCTCTTTTCAATGCTAATTTAATGCACTTTGAGGCTTGTTTTAGAGTAGAATAAAAAGATGTCCTAAAAAATAAGTAACGAGTCGACTGCCGAGTGATCTACTTAGCAGGCGGGGACCAAATTCAGAAATGTAACTCATTGCGAAGGAACGAGGTTGGTCCCGCCCGCTTAGTAGTTACCTACTAAGCAGGTAGGCGAGTCCCCAAAATACATAATTTTTCAATAGAGTCGTATTAGTCCGGTAATGGTCGTTTGATTCACACTATTGGTAGTCGAGTAACCAATCGCATTGCAATGGTATAATCCGTTCTACTTAACTCGGCGCTTCGGGCCATTTGATCTTCTTCGAGAGAGATGCCTATTTAATTTGTGCGGGTTATACCCCTGAAATTACTTTGTACTGCTACTGCTTTGTAGACTACCAAATTGAGGCAAAGAACAACCATTGTCGTGCTTACATAATTCTATTGAAAAACTATGTAAGTAGGTATTAGACTTTAGGGCCAGACCGGAACTAAATTAAGGAATACAGCTCATTGCGAAGTATCTAGATTTGTCCCGCTTAGTAGCTTAGTAGTTAATGCTCAACAGTCCGTCCGTTAATGTTCCGTCTCAATCATATTTGGCTAGCCTACATAAAGAAATTGCAGTCTCTTCCCCGAGCTAACTAGGACCACTTGGTCCTAAATCTTGTCTCGTGTAATACGACGGCAACAAGAATAAATTCAGGAAATAAACTCCGTCTCAATCAAAACAGGCTAGCATACATAAAAATAGCAGTCTCTTTCCTGAGCTTATTAGGATCATCTTTGTCCTAAATCGGTGGCAACACGAATAAATTCAGGAAATATAAATTCCGTCTCAATCAAACCTGGCACGCCTACAAGAAAAAATAGCAGGCTCTTCCCCGAGCTAACTAGGACACTTGGTCCTAAATCTTGTCTAGGGTAATACGGCCCTTCGGTGGCAACAAGAATAAATTCAGGAAATAAATTCCGTCTCAATCCAACCTGGCTAGCATACTTAAAAAATAGGAGTCTCTATCCCGAGCTAACTAGGACCACTTGATCCTAAATCTTGTCCAGTGTAATACGGCCCTTAGGCAGCAACAGGAATAAATTCGCAGACATATCAGGACCATATCAATCAAACTTGGCTTCCTGAATCAAAGAGCTGGAATCGCCGTGTCATTGAAATATAAACCGGCTTGAATAAACTTGTCCTTGTCCCGGAGTGGGGTAGCAACTTAAATCGACACGATCCTTAGGCCAGGTTTTTACGGTCTTAGAACGCTCGGACCAAGTACGCCCTCCGAGTAAACTAATGCTTGTGTAGTCATTTATTGCTATTTTACCTCGACGTTTTGACGACGTTACAGTCATCGTGGTCACGAGAACACTGATGGCTGGCACCCGTTCGCATCTTCGGCTGATGAGGTTTCAGACTACCCTCAATCAGCCATCACAAGGCACTATTAGGGTTGCGACACACTACACTGACAATGTCGGACGATAAACCATGCGACTTTTTAACTAACTACAGTGCTACACAAGAAATAAGTCTCGCGGATGTACCTGCGCAGATGACCAAATTTTGGATGTGCGGCAAATTGATCGACCAATCAGATAGTTTCATTTTATGGCAGGCCGCGCGCCTTTGTTGCTATTGGTTGATTCAACGTCATCGATGCAGGTGACTATTAGTTTGGCAATATTAGCGTGAGCGAAATAGGTAGCGCTACTGCGGCAATCAATTCTGCACCTTAACCGTATCGGTTAAAGATCATGTTGAATGTACTTATAGCTTCTTGTTCTTTCGTTACACTTTTTCCTAGTCTGCGCGAACGTAGATTCTCGAAGGGACTTTTTTGATGTGTAGTACTGTAACTATGTGTACAAGTCGTGCAAGTTTAAAATATGTTCATGCTTGTGATTGTACGGCTTTTCGTGACAACACAATAATAGCCGATCGGAAGCATTATTTTACTCAGATGGCGCACTCGGACCGAGTGCACTAAGACCGTGAAATCCTGGCCTTAACTGATTTCGTAGGAAAGATTTTACCTCGGTCATTGAAAAAAGTTTGAACACCTCACTCAGCATTCCTCACGATGTTTTCCTTCACTTAGCGAGTGGCATTGCTACTATAACTTCAGAAACATTTATAACTTAAAAAACAAAGTCATTGATACATGCCCGCACTGGGAATCAAACCCGGGTCTCTCGCATTCGAGTCCATTGTTCAGCGGTTGAAATTGCCAGTCAGCGGTGGTACTACGCGTGCAGTAATTAAGCCCATTTTGACTTGCTGAGAGTCCCAAGAGAGCCCTGCTGTGGGACTTTTTTAGGGTACATAAATAAAGAAAGAAGCAAGACGTTGAATCGTTATCAACCCTAGTATGTCCCCACTGCTGGGGCACGGGTCTCTACCTGCATCGCAGGAAGAGACCCGTGCCCCAGCAGTGAGGACATACGATGATAACGATTGTACAAATATGCCTATTGTGCAATAAAGAATTTTCTAATCCAATCTAATCTATTTCATCATCAGCCCGGTAAACCCCACTGCTGGGTATAGGCCTCTTCATTTCCACGCCAACCTGCACGGTCTCGGGCTGGTCTCATCCACTGTTTGCCGACCACTTTACATAGGTCATCTGACCATCTGGCTGCTGGTCTATCCACCGACCTTTCCCCCTCCCATGGCCGCCACTCTGTCACTGCCTTCGTCCATCTGCCATCATTCCGCCTGGCCAAGTGTCCCGCCCACTTCCACTTCAGAGTCGCAATCCGTTTGCCGATATCTACCAGCTTTGTTTGGCGTCTGTTTTCGACATAAATCTATTTACTTAGCGAAATTCTCTATTCAGAAACTGGCCCTAAGCCACGGTATCTTATTGAAAAGGTAAAAGGGAAAGACACATTTTAACGACACAATATCCCACATCCGTCGCCATGGAACGAACACATAAAATATAAAAATAAAATCCCGACTGCCAAAAAGAAAAATTTTCCAGCTCTGAAATGTTGAGCAATCATTTGATATCTTGTTGGTAGATAATTTACTCTAGTTTTGCCAACTTTAGAGAGAGAGTAAGAACACCTTATCTATAATATAAAAATGGATCCCCGCATGTGTTGGTAAGCGCAAATGATTTTGCTAATTCTTTTTTTAGAATATTCCTTGAAGTACGAGGATGGTTCTTACGGAGAGAAAAATAAAAAAAATTAAAGGATCGACTGTTAGGCGGTACGAAGTTCGCTGGGTCAGGTCAGTGGAACTTACATAGAAATATTTATTTAAGTTCCAATTAATTGGAACTTACATAGATATTTCTTAACGTAAGAGTACAGACGGCGGCCTTATCACTAAAAGTGATCTCTTTCAGACAATTTTTGGATGGACTGGAGCAATGTATTGGAGAATATAATATAATTTATAATAATATCTTTATTCTTTCGAAGTAGATGTACAAGTAAATCAAAATATTTCAAATCATTTCTTTATTGAGCTTAGACTCCATTTTTGTCTGAGAAAAGAAGCTGATACATGCGCACGAGTCTGCTCTATCAGCAATGGAATTGAACAATTATGAGAAAAAAATATATACCCCAGTATAATTATTAGGTATATGGCCCAATATGACTTCGTTTTTTAAGTGACGTCCATTTCTGAAGCTATAGTAGTGGTACTATTCGCTAACTGTGAAGGATAACAACGTGAAGAAATCTGAGTTTGTGAGGTTTTTACGTACCTCTTTTTACGCGCGTCAAATTGCTAATCCGCGGTGGGCACGCGGTTTTTAGCAGCCTTGAAAGTGGCGGCTTGGGCTTAATTAGGACTGCAGATCTATAGGTCGCTGGTTCATATCCGGCTCGAAGGACCAAAAAGCATGTGCCACACACTTGTGGTTGAGTGGACTGTATTTAGAAGGCTGGTGATTAATGATAACCGATATTTTATTTATAAGACAATATAAAATGAAATAAACCGCGTGTGGGAGCGGCAAAGCACGAACTCTGTACATGGAGTCTGAATAGTGACAACATAACAATGCAACTCAATGTTGCCACAATAAAAAATAAAATCTGTGTCGCGAACAACGCGTATTAATATAGCCCATTCGCTCGCCTGTGAGGAGACTGCAGTGAATTGTAATATGTGGACTACAAAAAAAAAAAAAAGAAAATTGCATTCAAATAATTCTTTCGCTTAAGTCTTACCAATAAGTGGCGTTATTTTTTGTTTTATATAATTATCATTTTGTATAGTTAGAATGAAAGTGAAATTGTAATTGTCTTTAGTGCCAACGAGTATTTAAAAAGTAAAATAACTGAAATAAATCTTTCAAACTATATTTCGCAACAGGCCTTATGCTCAGCCTAAAGTCGTAAAGGGACCATTAAACCAACCATTTAGCAAAAGCCAATATTAAAATATACAGGTAACTTAGCATGTCAGAGCGACCAAATAGACAAAAACAACCTCCTTCGCTTTGGCAGTCGGTTATAGCGGACACAATTTCACTGCCCATCTCGCCGCATTTGCATCGAGTTAGTCGCCGCCCGCTCGCTTAGCTTCTCAGCAAAACTTTTATATGACAATCTTCTCCTTCTCAGAAAGTTTCCGCGTAAAAAAACGGTAGAGAAAACAGTGAAACAACCCCCGGTATCCCGAGATAGTTTGTCGTAGTCGCCGCAACGTGGCTAAATGTGACGCTTTGACGCGCGAATCGCTCTTACGATTTTCTTTTCGATTCGATAATTTTTTTTAATTAATTTTTTAGCTATCCCAATAATAATAATAATATTCACAAAACACCTGTTCTATACTCGTAGACACCTGCGGTAAATGTACCGATTTGTAATGATTTACTTCATGAACTCTACTATAATAATGACTATAGTAGAGTTTATGAAGTAATTCATTCAATATTATCACATTTACTTCTTGGTTTTTCAGTTAAAAATACTTTCTTAACTTCCCAATTCAATTTATTTTGAGGCACAGAAAAATATGTGGATTCTTCCGAATAGAGAAAGAAGACTAAATCCTAAAAGCATTTATTGCCAACTTTATCGCTGCGACAAAAGTTGCCAGTGTGCGCGGCCTACTTCGTGACGTTCAAGTAGTTTTACCAACACACTGGATTCATTAATATGAAAACAGTAACTCAAAGGACGTCCTGTGGTCGCAATATTTAGTACAGAAGGAGAAAGGCAGACTGATGATAAGGCTCACAGACCTTGGAACTTTTTGGCACAAATGCAATCTAGGCCGAGGTCCGTGATCCTAGTTTCTCGGTAGTAGCTCCTGAAATTTACTATTAACATGCTTGAAAAATTGATCTGACAGTCTTGGCGTAATGGTTACGTTACGTTATCAACCCTTATATGTCCCCACTGCTGGGGCACGGGTCTCTTCCTACATCGCAGAAAGGTTAGGCCATACTCCACCACGGGGGCCAAGTCCGGGTTGGTTGGCGTAATGGTAAAAAATAATAATATTAATGTAGCAATATACCTCCCACTGTAGAGCACTAGTGTTGTGTAGACTACAGATAATCATCCCCATAAACATTATTTAAATACCAGACATCATTGTCTTTAAAAACAATCCACAATAGTTCGCAACATACTGCAACTCCGTTTTGATTTTTTTTTGTGCTTTGCCAAAAAAAATATTGCAGCGACACACCAAATTGGTGGACTATTCGAAATCTGTGTGTCCACGTCTCGGCTCCGTATGTCATGACGCGTAAAGACGCACTGATTATAGATTTTTGTACTTAGGCTGCGGTATAGGCAATGAGAAGACTCAACCAAGTTTCCTGAATGCTGCCTAGCCCATTTTTATTACGTCACTTTTTAGTCGTCTGATTATGTTTCGCTGCCTGTACGTAATACAGAGAGTATTACAAGGAGGTTTGAAATTTCACTGCTGCTGGTAGTCGTCCATTGTCTCAGTTGGGAGAACGCTGGCACAGTTAGACAGAGGTCGCGGGTGGAATGTTTAGCCTCTAAATAGGTTGTTAAAATTGTCCTTAGCACGGGTTAGTGCATTGTGCAAAAGAATATAATTACGTTTCCAATGTATGTAGTGACTTCAGATAGTGTAGTGAGTTAATCTTCTGCAGTGAAGATTACCATCTCAAAGGACGTCCCGCGGTCTACTTGAGCGAGTAACTAGATCTTTCTCTCAGTTGAACGAGGTTATCATTTTATTTTAATGTGAATAGATATGTATGTACTATTAGAAAAATAGCAGCTACTGACTGAACACCGTCTCGGAATTGCTACTTTGACAACACGCTAAATAACCAACAATAATAATGACCTCCACACTACACAACCATTACCCTGGTTCCAGACTAGGATACCCTGTGCTGTGGTAACCAGATAAGAACTAGGCTGGCAAAGGTTAATACCTCCTTCATGGGGCACTGCATACGTTTCTATAATAAAATCGTCGTCATCGTCAGGCTATACTAGTCCACTGCTGGACATAGCCCTCTTCTAAAGAGCGCCACGTTGTGCTATCATAGGGGGTAATGCCCATAATCCCCACGCTGGGCATGCGGGTTGTAGATCGCAGTTCAGTGGAATTGTACTGCAGGTGGCGCTGCTGCCCACCCCCCGGCTTGTGTCCCTTAGTCGCCTTTTACGACACCCGTGGGAAGAATTAGGTTGGTGCTATTCTCTAGGCCGACACCACACAGCAACCTTTGCATGCCCCCACTTCTGGAGCACGGGTCTCTTCCTGCATCGCATGAAGCTTAGGCCATACTCCACCACGGGGGCCAAGTAAGCAGATTATTGTAGCAAATTTAAGTTAATTTAATTAAATATGCCACATATTTGCAACTTCGTTTAATAAATAGCACCCCCCCCACTCAGCTCACTGCTATGACATTAAACACCTTGTTTGGTCGAATTCTGTCCGTCAGGGACACAATGGGAACGAAACGACAGCGAAAAACTCCAAACTACATTTGACGATGCGCAAGTGCGACACATCGTTGCGCTGGGCCCGAGCGGGGCTCTCAGAGAGAAGATTTCCCCAGGGCAAGGTGGGACGCCTGTCCAACTGTTCGTGGGGAAAGAGGGCGAGTTAGCTGCGCTTTGGTGGTCGCAGCTTTTGTGCTTAGACGCCTTTGCTCTTCTAAAACCTTGTAAAAATCAGCGCCGTCTCCATCACACATACGAGAAACTTTATCAGACCTGTCCAAACCAGTGCCAATATAAACTTGCACTTCACAAAAAATTTTGGTAATCACTGCCAGTCTGCAAAAAGGTCAGTACGGAATTCTATCTGCTTGGCGACCGCACTTTAGTAAGTAAGTAAATACTTAAGTAACGTTCTATCTACTACTAGCCTAGTAAATTGAATTTCTTAATGATTCGCGATACTCATACATTGGATTAGCCAAGCTAAATAACATTTACATACAAGCACATACATTGCTTCTGGCCCCACACTAGGATACCCTGTGTCGTGGGAACCAGAAACAACGACATCACAAACATGTAAATATCCAAGACCTGGGCTTTTTTTTGCATCTTTTGTAGGACAAAGAGTACGTTTTTACAATACAATTCTAGAATATATTCTATGCCTGCCTGAAAACTATTTTTTTTGCGCCGTGTAAAAAGGCCTATTATAGAATAGATGACTTTATAAATGAAACGAAGTCGTGTTATTTTGTTTTTATTTATTGACCGGATTTTAATTAATTAGGTAGGATCCAATGTAATATTAAATGAATATATTCAGATTTAATTTCTAAATACCTATCATGTTATGTGATTTAGTTTTTTATTTATTAATCGAATTTTAAGTATATTTAAAGTATGATAAAATAAATTGAATAATGAACTGTATGTTTATTAACATAGATTTTAAACAACTGTTTTACTAACACTATTGGACCTGGTTGCGTATAGTATATAGCAACTCTAAGATATTAGGTAGAATTAAGGTTTTTATGTGGCAACATTGTGCGCCCTCTCTTTTTCTTCTCTTCATGGACGGATTACACGCAAGTCACGAATTTCCTATCTTTTATTTAAATAATCCACGCACCGCTATTTCCACGCCGCCATCGAGTCTATCAAACAATCACAGTCCACTGTTCAGATCTGAGTTGTCTGAATAAATAAATAAAAAAAATAAATGAAAACCCTTGGCAGTAGACCAATTCCACAACGAGCCAATCATGGTTATTAAATAACTATTATATGTAGCAACTATTTAAACTGCCTCTGATGAGTGTTTTAGAGGAATCGAGCTTTTTGTAAACAATAATAAAAATCTTCGCGTCTCAGCTGTTGTCGTCTGACCAAAGAAACGGGACAACTTAGCTGTCTTTTCGTTTATGCAACGAGTCTGAACGTCTCCGCTTTGTCTGCGTGTACCTTAACGCGATGCCTTTTGGGGGGCAAGCGGGGACGTTTCTGCACGAGGCTATGGACGGCTTTACATCGGACGATAACCGTGACGAGATATAGTTTCCTACAGTCTGTTAGCTTTTATAATATACCTCGGGCTCTGGAGTAGGCTTCGGTTTTCGCCGATAGCATACGAGTGTAATATTACTTCCTGTAAAACTATTTCGAAATTAGGGTGTCATTTTAGTTCCGATTTTGAAATTAAGTGTCATATTAGTTCCGAGACTAGCCGAGGCATATTTAAAAAACTAACAGACTGTACCAAATATACAAAAAAAATCGGTGAAGCCATTCTCTAAGCTATTCAGTAACAAACAATGTGATACGAGATTATTATATATTAGATTGTTTTACTTTCCCCTAGCAACGAAAAATGTTTTGCGCATAGAAAACCGACTGTTTCAGAAGGTGCCGCACCTTGACAATTGCCAATTACCAGATGTTTTGTGTACTACTCGGTATGGTAATCGATCCAGCCAAATTACCTCATTATTTTAAGCCGCAAGCGAGTGCAAATTAAAGCACGGTCTATTGATTTTAATTCCCCGCTAAAATTAATTATAGGCCAGGAGCGAGCAGTCGGTTAGCTTAGCTACGACTTAAGTAACGACATGATGGAGACCAATTCAAATTTGTGTCTAAATTTTTTTTTTACGTATATACGTCCCACTGCAGGGCACAGGCCTTCTCCCATATCATGGGCTTAATTACCACGTGTGTCTACCGCGGATTGGAAATTTCAAGCGCTGAGCAATTTGAACACACAAACACAGTTTTCCTGACGATGTTTTCCTTAACAGTAGTATTGCTAATACCTGCTAATAACCTTACAAATGTACATAATTTAGAAAGTCATTGGTACATTCCCGTACTGGGAATAGAACCCGGGTCTCTCGCTTCCAATCCTATCGTTCTACCCACTGGATTACCGCCGGTCTCTCAAAATATTATATAAAAACGCACAGAGTACACCAGGCCAAGTCCACGCACTGCACAACTAAATGATACTTCTACATCACGAAGCCTGCAATAAAATAAATTTAATTGCAATAAATGTATCAATAAATAAATAAGCCCAGAGCGTTTTCTTCGTTTAGTAAGAAATACATATATATTATCAACAATAATTGATATTATACACCCAATGAAACAGAAACAAACATACAGCCTGCGGTATGTCTAAATTGCCACTGAAAGCAGGTGCTGAGGAGAGAAAGTAAGTTTTCAGAACTGAATAGCTAAATTTAGACAAAATAACGAGCCAAATTTACTGCAAAAGTGCCATTAGATATTAAAGTTATTCTAATATTAAAAGTTCTTCTATTAAAAAGCTAAAAAAATGTTGGATTGAGTAGCCGTCTTGTTGGCCAGGATCCTGTAAATATCTTTTTTTTTTGTTTTAAATAAGGTGTGGTCTATGTACCAATCTATCTAATGCAAAAATTTCGAGTTTCGAGCAGTTGATGCAACTTTTGACAGGTATTCATAACTCTAATGTAAATTAGGAAGTTTCACTCAAACTTAGACCAATCCTAGTTTCCTCTATTCAAACTTTCCGCTTGTTGGATAAGTTCGTCTCATTTCATAACCTAATGGATTTGCCTACTGCGCGCTCCCTGCCTATTACAGAAGTCCGATCCGTTAACTATTTTAAAGTTCCAAACAGCCGAAGTGGTAATTTGGACCACTTAAAAGTTGGTTCAAATTGAACTTCGATTTGCAACCTGCGCCAATTTAGCTGGTTAATTGCCAGGAGATATTGGGGCATTGTTTGATTTTAATTTAACCCTTCAAGTTTTAGGGTAGAGTGGGGCGGCTCAGGTAAGTCTATGAATTAAACTTCGAAAGCGTGATTAAAACTTCAATCTCGAAATAGAAATAAAATTTAATACTATTTATATATGTTATACCAGCGATCATAGCCTAGTCGAAACGAGCGATTGGAATCAATAACTTGAGTTAAACAACAAGGGCGGTCAGGGGCTCAATGGGTAACCATCCCGTGACTACCGCTAGTGGCACTTTTTTCGAGCGCTTCGGTGCCGGCTGTCATAATAACAGTCGTTAACCTATGTCAGAGGCCTTATGGCAGACTCGATAACTTCTGAGAGTAAGGCCCGCCACTGTCTTACAATCCTCCACCAACCCGGACTTGGCCAACGCGGTAATGTATGGTCTAACCTTCGTATGAAAAAGCGAAATGTGAACTTAGCTCTGCCGTATAGATATGAGGCGAATTTAAAATGTAGGTATTGCACAAAGTAAATACCGCATTTCTGTTTATGGCAGTGATAACGAGTCGCATATTGAAGTCCAAAAGATATTATGCCTTTGCACACATGAAATTTATATGTTACCGGCAATGTGTGTCATAAAATATATTCTATACAATACCTAGGCAATGTATAGAATACCTTAAACTTTAAGGTAACCTTAGTGATCGTTTGAGATCACTCAGGCAGCCCAGGCTACGAGCGATTCTTTCTTCTTACTTACATAACATTGATAAATACAGGCCCAAATATAGTTATTTTACACATTGCCGGAGGATCAGCAGGTACTCTATAAAATACCTAGGAATTGTATACATTACCTAGGTAAAGTAAATAATGGAAAACAGTATTCATAATATTTCAAACATAGGTATTGTATAGAATACCTGAATTATACAGATTGCAGGTAACATACATGAAAATTTATTTAATGCTTGTATTTTATTGCACACGATGTCAATGCGCTGGGGATGTGATTGTAATATATTATTAGTAAGATAAGAATATTCTTTATTGAACACCAGAGCACAAAGTTATCAACCCTTGTATGTCCCCTGCTGGGGCACGGGTCTCTTTTTGCATTGGACGAAAGCTACGCCATACTCCACCACGGGGGCCAAGTCCGGGTTGGTGGAGGATTGTAAGACAGTGGCGGGCCTTACTGTTGCATTACTGTCCAGAGCATATATTATTATAAAACACGTAAAGATACCAAGTATAACTGGCGGCCTTATTGCTAAAAGCAATTTCTTCCGGACAAACTTATGACTGATTTATTTATTAAAAAACTAGGGCCTCGTAAAGTATCATAATCACGACTTTGTATCTCAATTACTGGCAACACCCACTCGGCGTTAGTTAACCAGACACAGTCACTTGGGCACGTAAACGCCATATATCACACGCGTTCGCACCTCTGTGTAGGTTATTATTATAGATAGTTACAGAAGGACTGCTACTGTTATACAGGGAATATTACGTCATTGGCTGGTTACCGATTATGGGCATTACCCCCTATGATAGCACTACGTGGCGCTCTTTAGGGGTGGGCTGGGTCCAGCAGTGGACTAGTATAGCCTGACGACGACGATTGTTACAGTTACAGTTGATGTGCTACGGTAACCTTAGTTATACTGTTAGCTTTTGGAATATATCTCGGCTACTATCGGATAGAATTGGATGTGTAATAGAAATCGGATTTAATGGACTGTATATATATGATAATGATTTTAATTCAAATTAAGTGTTGCACACTTTTAACGTTTAGTTAAGATCTCAAATGTCTTTTGTTTCATTATTAGAAGAGACTAGCACGACACAGGGAATCCTAGTGTGCAAGTTACGGTAAGAAAATGACAAATATAATTGAAACATTTCATTAGTGCTGTGATGAAAATGTCACTTGTCACCTATGTGTTAAACCTAATTGACAATACAGTTTATAGGCTACAATGTGTTAAATCTTTTTTAACATAATTTTACAAATTTAAAAACCTATTTAGAGGCTAAAAATTTCACCCATGCCGGGATTAAAAATTTTTAGCCTCTAAATAGGTTTTTAAATTTCTTCCTTAGCACGGGTTAGTGCATTAAAAATAAAAATGGTGTAATAATTTTACAAATTTTTTCAAAATAGAAAAGCATAGTTTTATACAGAGCAGGAAGAAGTACATATAAAACACGTGTGCTTTCGGCGAAAACCGAAGCCTACTCTGGAGCCCTAGGTATATTCTAAAAGATAACAGTCTGTACAAGGTATCCTGATTTGGAACCAGACCTTGGAGTCAAATTATTGCATCGTTTTTCAATATAATGAAATAAGCTCGACAATGGTTGGTATTTGAATCACTTTGGTAGCCTAGAAAGCCATAGCATTACAAAGTCATTCTACGGGTATAACCCACGCAAATTAAATAGGCATCTCTCGCGAAGAAGATCGAATCGCGCGAGGTGCCGAGTTAAGTGCACGGGTTATACCATGGCAATGCGATTGGTTACAAGACTACCGATAGTGTGAATGAAACGACGATTACCGGACTAATATGACTGTATTGAACAACTGTGAATTTTAGAGATCGCCTCCAGATCAAGTAATTGCGTTATGTGGAAATGATTTATTATTATTAAGTTATATATTACTACAGGCAAGTCTTCAATCAAAATCGCATTCACGATGGACCTTCTGTAACATTCCCGTCTACGCCCATAGCAAGTAACTTAATAACGTTGTTAGGTAAATAGCAGGTTATTAGCGAGTGATAACGATCGGCCATTTTGCGGTCTGTTGGAGGTTAAAAAGGCATAGCACGCCACTATAGGAGGGAGGGCGTGACTTACTGTATTCAGGGAGCACGGTAATCAGACTCCTTTTCCAATGTAATAGTGGTTATTTTGCCGGTTTGGTAGCATGCTGGAAATTTCACGTAAACGTAGTCAGTAGTTTTAGGTTAGAATTTTCTTTTTGTGGTTTTGTTTCGGAAATGGATGATTATGTGATGTTAATACAGGATTATGAAACATGTGTTTGCCAAATTTCGTCGTAATCCGATTAATGGCTCGTTTGAACCGATGCATGATCAGATTATGAAGTAACTGGCTGTTGCACGTGACTTCGGTCGCCTGATAACTTTGACGTGTGGTTATTTGGCCGGGAAAGAAATTGGCCAACGTTATCAACCCTAGTAAGTCCCCACTGCTGGGGCACGCGTCTATTCCTGCATCGCAGGAAGGTTAGGCCATACTCCACCACGGGGGCCAAGTCTGGGTTGGTGAAGGATTGTAAGAGAGTGGCGGGCCTTACTGTCAGAAGATATCAAGCCGCCCATAAGGCCTCTGACATGGCTTAACGACTGCCATTTTATGACAGCCAGCACCAACGGCTTAACGTGCCTTGCGAAGTACAAAAGCGCTCGGAAAATTGCCACTTAGCGGTAGTCACGGGACGCTCACCCATCCTGTACCTGACCGAGCCTGTTGTTACTCGGTTCGACTAGGCCACGAGCGCTTCATTGGCCATTAAATTGGCCAACGCCAGGGCTGAATGGATCTAGATGAAATGTATAGTATTTTCTAAGGTTAACACGAGCAGTAGACATAATTAAAACTGTTTTTATACGGATTTATGCTCGTTTATTACATTTTTACAATTTTCCAACGTTTCGGCACTTTTTCAGGTGCCGTGGTCCCGGATGACTGAGGTGACAGGTGTCTTTTAGAAATCATTAACGGTTAGTTTACTACCCTCGGCAAAAATTACAAAAGTTAATTATGAAATTACGTTCCAAAATAGACAAACCAATTATTTTTTATATAAAGTCAACTATATTGATTATTAGTAATTGAAGTTAAAATTAAATTTATAAACTAATTACTTTATATGAACTTAAAGATACCGATTATTAATTGAAATTAAATTGATTTTTTATTATTTATTCTACAGTCACACTTCTAGCAAGGGGGTCTCATGCACTTAAGCACTGGTTCCCATGCTACCGGTATGTTCCAACCACGATCTCTATTAAAATTTGGATGCCGGCGGATCTCTATTGCCTCACGTATCATTCTAGGGAAGAAACGGTCTTCTCGGGCTAGAACTTTAACTTTATCGAAATGTATAAAGTGGTTGGTACCGCTAAGTGTATGCTCGCTGACTGCAGATCTACCAGAGCGCTTATGTTTCACATCAGCGATATGTTCCTTCACCCGCTCAGCTATGGTACGCTTCGTTTGACCAATGTACGAGGAACCACATTCACAGTCAAGCTTGTATACTCCTGCCTCTTGTAAGGGAATCCTGTGCTTGACACTTCGCATGAATTGGTGTATCTTTCTTGGCGGCTGGTAGATGGTTCTGATTGAGGCGCGTTTCAAAATACTCCCAATTTTGTCAGTCACTCCTCTCACGAAAGGCAGGTAGGCTGGAACTCGCTCGACTGTGTCCGGTTTGACACGTCCTCCGCGACGGACACGCGGAACTTGCAGCTTGTTTGCACGAAGTACTCGTTTGACATGCTGGAGTTCCGCAGGTAGATGGTCCTTGTCGCAGATTCGGTGTGCCCTCTGTAACAGAGATTTTCCAACGGTAGACAACTGACACGGGTGATGGTGAGACTCACCGTTTAGGTACCTATCAGTGTGGGTCTTTTTCCTAAAAACTGTATGTCCTAAGGTTCCATTTGGATTCCTGATGACTAAAACATCTAAGAAAGCTAAAGAACAATCTGCTTCTAACTCCATTGTAAACTGGATCTTGTTGTTTATAGAGTTAAGGTGGTCTAAGAAAGCCGTTATTCCACTAGTAGGTAATATAGCAAAAGTGTCATCGACATATCGCTTATAGTACCTTGGTGGGACGGGAGCAGTTTGCAGGGCTCGCTCCTCGAAGTCTTCCATGAAAATATCGGCTACAACGGGAGAAACAGGGGAACCCATGGCTACCCCGTCTACCTGCATGTAAAACTCACCATTCCATACCAAGTAGCCAGTTGTTAGGCAGTGATCTAACAGCTCTGCATATTCCACAGGCAAATCATGTTCATTGAGCCTTCTCTTAACAATCTCAATGCAATCCTGTATTGGAAGACAAGTAAACAAGGATTTAACATCGAAACTCACCATTGTTTCTTCACTAGTCAAATGTAGGTCATCAATTTGACTAGTGAAGTGGTAGGAATCCTTGACGTGGGCTTCAGTGTTCCCCCTCAGCGGTGATAGGACTTGCGTCAGGTGTTGGGCTAGTTTGTAGGTAGGAGCACCAATTTGGCTGACAATAGGACGCAGTGGAGCCCCCGTCTTGTGAATTTTCGGTAGTCCATACAGTTTAGGAGGTTTTGCTGTCCCTGGTAGAAGGTTGGTAACATCCAGACTAAGCCATTCGGAGTGTTTTTCAATAAGTTCTTTGGTTTTCTTAAGAAAACGGGTCGTAGGATCTCGTTTGACCTTTTGGTATGTGCTTTCGTCCGATAGTAATGATTGAATTTTGGCGTTGTAATCTGATGTATCCATAACCACGGTGGCATTTCCCTTATCCGCTCGAAGTACCGTTAGTTCTGGGTTATCATGCAAGGTCTTAAGTGCAATGTATTCATCGCGTTGAAGGTTGGGTTTTGGAGGTTTACATCGACGCAAAACGGATGAGATATCCTGGCGTATTCCTTCCAAATCCTCACTTAGCACATTGTTTTTCCACAGACACTCATCAATACTGCCAATAATCTTTTCGTAAGGGATAACCCGCGGTGCTACAGCAAAATTTAGACCTTTTTGAAGGACCCTTTCGGTTTGTTCGTCTAGGGCTTGTTTTGATAAATTGACAACTGCTACGGGTGCGTTCCGAAAATTGGTTTGTACCGCTGCGTTCGATTTCGACTGAAGCCGTTCATATTTTTTGATTTGCTTCTCTTTGCACTTAGTAATTTGGTGTCCCTCTCTTTTATCCAAAATTTCAATGCAGTAAGCAAAATCGAAAGCTTGCAATTGTGTTTGAAGCCAATTAGACAGATCTCGAATTTGATCGCTGACGGTTGCCTGTTCATGACGTCGTTGCCGAATGAGTATGACTAACAGTTTTTGACTTGCCTTATTTAGAATCTTGGCGCTCCCCACGATGTCCTTTTTAGGTGATATTTTGACACACGTAGGTAAGAGATAGTGGTCTCGGCATCTCTTCAAGAAATGTACATTTCTTGAAGAGATGCCGAGACCACTAAACACAAAATATCACCTAAAAAGGACATCGTGGGGAGCGCCAAGATTCTAAATAAGGCAAGTCAAAAACTGTTAGTCATACTCATTCGGCAACGACGTCATGAACAGGCAACCGTCAGCGATCAAATTCGAGATCTGTCTAATTGGCTTCAAACACAATTGCAAGCTTTCGATTTTGCTTACTGCATTGAAATTTTGGATAAAAGAGAGGGACACCAAATTACTAAGTGCAAAGAGAAGCAAATCAAAAAATATGAACGGCTTCAGTCGAAATCGAACGCAGCGGTACAAACCAATTTTCGGAACGCACCCGTAGCAGTTGTCAATTTATCAAAACAAGCCCTAGACGAACAAACCGAAAGGGTCCTTCAAAAAGGTCTAAATTTTGCTGTAGCACCGCGGGTTATCCCTTACGAAAAGATTATTGGCAGTATTGATGAGTGTCTGTGGAAAAACAATGTGCTAAGTGAGGATTTGGAAGGAATACGCCAGGATATCTCATCCGTTTTGCGTCGATGTAAACCTCCAAAACCCAACCTTCAACGCGATGAATACATTGCACTTAAGACCTTGCATGATAACCCAGAACTAACGGTACTTCGAGCGGATAAGGGAAATGCCACCGTGGTTATGGATACATCAGATTACAACGCCAAAATTCAATCATTACTATCGGACGAAAGCACATACCAAAAGGTCAAACGAGATCCTACGACCCGTTTTCTTAAGAAAACCAAAGAACTTATTGAAAAACACTCCGAATGGCTTAGTCTGGATGTTACCAACCTTCTACCAGGGACAGCAAAACCTCCTAAACTGTATGGACTACCGAAAATTCACAAGACGGGGGCTCCACTGCGTCCTATTGTCAGCCAAATTGGTGCTCCTACCTACAAACTAGCCCAACACCTGACGCAAGTCCTATCACCGCTGAGGGGGAACACTGAAGCCCACGTCAAGGATTCCTACCACTTCACTAGTCAAATTGATGACCTACATTTGACTAGTGAAGAAACAATGGTGAGTTTCGATGTTAAATCCTTGTTTACTTGTCTTCCAATACAGGATTGCATTGAGATTGTTAAGAGAAGGCTCAATGAACATGATTTGCCTGTGGAATATGCAGAGCTGTTAGATCACTGCCTAACAACTGGCTACTTGGTATGGAATGGTGAGTTTTACATGCAGGTAGACGGGGTAGCCATGGGTTCCCCTATTTCTCCCGTTGTAGCCGATATTTTCATGGAAGACTTCGAGGAGCGAGCCCTGCAAACTGCTCCCGTCCCACCAAGGTACTATAAGCGATATGTCGATGACACTTTTGCTATATTACCTACTAGTGGAATAACGGCTTTCTTAGACCACCTTAACTCTATAAACAACAAGATCCAGTTTACAATGGAGTTAGAAGCAGATTGTTCTTTAGCTTTCTTAGATGTTTTAGTCATCAGGAATCCAAATGGAACCTTAGGACATACAGTTTTTAGGAAAAAGACCCACACTGATAGGTACCTAAACGGTGAGTCTCACCATCACCCGTGTCAGTTGTCTACCGTTGGAAAATCTCTGTTACAGAGGGCACACCGAATCTGCGACAAGGACCATCTACCTGCGGAACTCCAGCATGTCAAACGAGTACTTCGTGCAAACAAGCTGCAAGTTCCGCGTGTCCGTCGCGGAGGACGTGTCAAACCGGACACAGTCGAGCGAGTTCCAGCCTACCTGCCTTTCGTGAGAGGAGTGACTGACAAAATTGGGAGTATTTTGAAACGCGCCTCAATCAGAACCATCTACCAGCCGCCAAGAAAGATACACCAATTCATGCGAAGTGTCAAGCACAGGATTCCCTTACAAGAGGCAGGAGTATACAAGCTTGACTGTGAATGTGGTTCCTCGTACATTGGTCAAACGAAGCGTACCATAGCTGAGCGGGTGAAGGAACATATCGCTGATGTGAAACATAAGCGCTCTGGTAGATCTGCAGTCAGCGAGCATACACTTAGCGGTACCAACCACTTTATACATTTCGATAAAGTTAAAGTTCTAGCCCGAGAAGACCGTTTCTTCCCTAGAATGATACGTGAGGCAATAGAGATCCGCCGGCATCCAAATTTTAATAGAGATCGTGGTTGGAACATACCGGTAGCATGGGAACCAGTGCTTAAGTGCATGAGACCCCCTTGCTAGAAGTGTGACTGTAGAATAAATAATAAAAAATCAATTTAATTTCAATTAATAATCGGTATCTTTAAGTTCATATAAAGTAATTAGTTTATAAATTTAATTTTAACTTCAATTACTAATAATCAATATAGTTGACTTTATATAAAAAATAATTGGTTTGTCTATTTTGGAACGTAATTTCATAGTTAACTTTTGTAATTTTTGCCGAGGGTAGTAAACTAACCGTTAATGATTTCTAAAAGACACCTGTCACCTCAGTCATCCGGGACCACGGCACCTGAAAAAGTGCCGAAACGTTGGAAAATTGTAAAAATGTAATAAACGAGCATAAATCCGTATAAAAACAGTTTTAATTAGATGAAATGTCTTCCAGATCGGTTCAGCCGTTATGGCGTGGTTGAGTAACAAACATCCATTCAACCAAACATTCGCATTTATAGTATTAGTAAATATACAATGTGTGTAATTATATTTTTTAAACCGTTTGAGGAGTACCTAATTGCACATTATTCTGAACAACTTTGGTTCCACAAATCAGTTTTTTATGTAGCGTACAAAATGTTCTATAAACGAATTAAGGTGTCACCTAATATATAATCGCGTTTAATATATAACTATGTATGAATATCGCGATTCATTAAGAAATACTATACCAAATTTCATTCAAATCAGTTAAGATTGAATAGGTAATTTTTTTAAAAATTTTAACTGTTTATTTCATAGTAAAAAAGTACACAAAAGTTTTCTTGGTATTATCTGCTGTCTGTTGGATTAGCTCCACTAACCCGGCCTTGGCCTCCGAGTTGGAGTATGGCTTTACCTTCCTCCCATGCAGGAAAAGACCCGTACCCCAATAGTGGGGACATATTTTTTGAACTAAACTAGTCTGGATTTACTTACGGGTGTTGTTATATCGGAAAAGTCCGACCAGGTTTCGCTCCGATTCGCAGAGCTTAATCATGGTGAGCAGAGACGGAGCTCGCGTCGTCGGTTGCTCGTCTCACACTACGGGCAAGCGCGTTAGCGCGCTGCGCTTTGCGCGCCCGCGCCGAGATAGGTAGGGCGGGTGCCGACACTGGCTGCGGGGGATTCCCGCTGGCTTGCGCCGCAGCGCCTACTGCTTTCCCGTCGTCAATGCCACTAGGCATGATGGCACAGACACAGCTCACGACATCTTCGTTCTTGCAGTGTCAATTTCGATATTCACTATCACGGCACTTTCGTAGAACCGGTTTCCAGGCCGGCGGAAGAGCCCATCCACTGTCTTTATTGAAATTCGGGTGGCGACTTATTTCAATAGCCTCACGCATTTTTCGTGGCACATAAAACTTGTCTTTCGACAATACTTGTGCCTTATCGAAGCGGATAAAGTGACTTGTGTCCTGGGTTAACGCGTGTTCTGCTACCGCCGAGCCATCGATTTTTCGGTACGCTGTATGAAAAACCGAAAAATCTAAGACTAAAAGTCTACAGTGGGGACATACATACATTTTTTAACATAAAGTTTATATGCAGGCACATACATTGCTTCTGGCCATACACAAGGATAGCCTAAAATGAAATAAAAATGTTTTATTCAAAGTAGTCCGAAGAGTATAACCAACCGCTGTGTCTGGCGTTTGTGGACTACGAGAAGACTCCAGAACAGCCCAGGTTTCGATGGAGTCGAAGTCCATCGAAACCTGGGCTGTTCTGGAGTCTTTGCAGCGATGCCAAGTCGACTGGCGTTACGTGGAGGTGCTGAGGAGTCTCTACCAAGTGGCGACGATGTCCGTGCAAGTACAGAACCACCAAACAAGACCCATCCAGTTGCTCAGAGGTGTAAGACAGGGTGACGTTATTTCCCCGAAACTCTTCACCAATGCTCTGGAGGATGTTTTCAAGACCCTGTGGTGGAATGGCATGGGCATCAATGTTAATGGTGAATATCTCACACACCTCCGCTTTGCTGACGACATAGTCTTAATGGCAGAATCGCTGCAAGACCTACAGAAAATGCTGTCTGATCTTAATGCTGCCTCGAGACGCGTTGGGCTTGGGATGAACTTGGACAAGACTAAGGTCATGTTCAACGAGCACATCGTCCCTGAGCCCGTTCTCGTCGAAGGTGTAGCCCTTGAAGTTGTCCAAGAGTACGTCTACCTAGGACAAAAGATCCAGCTGGGTAGAGACAACTTGGAGGGTGAAATCACCAGAAGAGTGCAGCTTGGCTGGGCAGCGTTTGGAAAGTTGCGTCACATCTTCGAGTCATCCTTGCCACAATGCCTGAAGACCAAGGTATTCAATCAATGCGTCCTGCCGGTCATGACATACGGAGCCGAGACGTGGAACCTGACAGTGAAACTAGCCCACCGATTGCATGTCAATCAGCGAGCTATGGAAAGGTGTATGCTCGGAATCTCGTTAAGGGACAAAGTCCGGAACGAGATCATCCGACAAAAAACCAAAGTCACTGACGTAGTTCAGAAGTGTAGCAGGCTGAAGTGGTAGTGGGCTGGTCACATCTGTCGCAGAACCGATGATCGTTGGAGCAGACGGGTTCTCGAATGGAGACCACGACTCGGCAAGCGTAGTGTAGGACGCCCTCCGGCCAGATGGACCGACGACCTGAAAAAGGTGGCTGGTGGTGACTGGATGGCGAAAACGGGAGATCGGGTCTTGTGGCGCACCCTGGGGGAGGCTTATGTCCAGCAGTGGACTGCAATAGGCTGAAATGAATTCAAAGTAGCGCAGAAACTGCGGTATTTATTTTAGTTTACCACCAATAGAAAAATAATAAAAAATTGGTTATTGGTCACATTTGTGGTGGGAAATAATTACCCTATGGCTTATTAAGGGTGAACGTTATAATTCAAATCAGGTGTCCATGTCAAAATCTAGATCATTTTGGAGAAAAAATGGACACAAAGCTCCTGTGTCGTGGGAACCAGAAACAACGACATCACAAATATGTAAACATCCAAGACCTGAGGGCTTTTTGTTCCCAGCCGGGGTACGAACCCGGAACCTCTTACATGGTAAGCAGATGCGCTACCACTGCGCCACAGAGGTCTCCAAGGGTACAAGGGTAAATATCGAAGCTTGATTAGGGGAATAATATCGAATTTATTTCCCTTTTTAAAAACCTATTTAGAGGCTAAAAATTCCACCCATGCCGGAATTCAAACCCGCGACCTCTGGCTATCCGTACCAGCGCTCTGTCCAACTGAGCTAATGGGCGACTTACCGGCATCAGTGAAATTTCGAATCTCTACAATATTTTCAGTATTACGTACAGGCAGCGACATCTGGCTGAAGTAATTTGCCTACTTTGCAGTTAGGTTTTACATCGGAATGCTCGCTGTACCCACATGATTATATTCTCTTTAATGCACTAAGCCGTGCTAAGTACAATTTTAAATACCTATTTGAGGCTAAAAATTCCACCCATGCCGGGATTCGAACCCGCGTCATCTGGCTATCCGTGCTAGAGCTCTTTTCAACTGAGCTAATGGGCGACTCACCGGCACCAGTGAAATTTCGAACCTCTTTACAATATTCTCTGTCATGTGGGTACAGTGATACCGTTCCGATGTTAAACCTAACTGCAAAGTAGGTAGTCGGGGCTATAAGTAAAGCAATTTGCTTAAGTCAGATGTCGCTGCCTGTACGTAATACAGAGAATATTGTAAAGAGGTTCGAAATTTCACTGATGCCGTGAGTCGCCCATTGGCTCAATTGGTAGAGCGCTGGCACGGATAGCCAGAGGTTGCGGGTTCGAATCCCGGCATGGGTGAAATTTTTAGCCTCTAAATAGGTTTTTAAACTATTCTCTGTATTACGTACAGGCAGCCTTATTATTGTTTTTATTTCCCTTTTTTAATTTTTTGATAAGCACGCGCGCAACATCAATTAGCGAATTCAATCAGCAACGTTACGATCGGACTGAACCGTGTCGTATCAATTCGAAACAGTTAAAATCGTTAAATAATTCACGCCGCTTTTCGCTGAACGCTACGTCACGCCGGAGTTCGCGTGGATTAAAAAGTTAACACTTCTCGTGTTTTCGAACTACAATGTTCGTGAGCTCTAGAATAGTCTACCAAATGTTACTTCATAATCAACACATTATGTCCCCACCGAGAGGCACGCGTCCCCTCCCGTGCCCCGAGGAGAACGGTACAGAGGGCTTAGTGCGAGTTTTTTAACTACTCGATCGCGTTAACGTAAACTCATATTTCTATGGCATCGAGGAAGCGCCACCTAGCGTCAAGTATGGAAATTAAAATTGCTGAGTGCGAGTTGTAATGGTTTACGTTGAGAAGTGAACACGTTTACCAGCCAAAACACGAATAAACGCGAGTGCGAGTTGTACTGTGACAGCGTTTTGCCAATTCGAACGGTTATCTTACTCATACTCACTACTCAATGCTCGATTAGCGCGGTAGTAAAGTTATTCGATTGGATCTGTCAAACTCGCACTTAGCACTCAGGCCACACTCCTCCAAGGGGGCCAAGTCCGGATTTGTGGAGGCTTGCAAGACTAGTGGCTGGTCTTATTGTCAGAAGTTTTCAAGCCGCCCTAAGGCCCCTGACTTTGCTTAACGACTGCCATCTATCGAAGGCAGTCGGCACCAACTGCTTAGCGTGCCACGGAACCGCTCGGAAAAACTCCACTAGTGTTAGCTATAGACGGATTATCCCATCCATGCACAGAACGCGCTTAGTGTTGCTTAACCTTCGTGATCGTTTAAGATTACTCAGGCAGTCGGCATTACGAGCGATTCAGATACCAGACATCAACCCTTCACAAATGTGCGTAACTTTGTAAACGAAGTCATTGCTACGAGCAGGGATTAGAACTCCCGACCTCCCGATTGAGAAGCCGGCGCTCTACCGCTCTATCATCCGGTATACAATTAATCATCATCACCAGCCATTTGACAATTCCCGGCATTTCCAAGCCTCCCGGTCTCGTAACCAGGGTGGTGAGTTCTAAAATGCATAGTTGTTCAATAGAGTCGTATTAGTACGGTAATGATCGTTTCATTCACACTATCATTAGTCTAGTAACCAATCGCATTGCAATGGTGTAACCCGTGCTACTTAACTAGGCGCCTCGCACGATTCGATCTTCTTTGAGAGAAGCCCATTTAATTTAACTGCTATTGCTTTGTAGGATACTAAATTGAGATGAATGCCCACCATTGTTATGCTTATTTTATTCTATTGACAAAATATGTAAGTATTAAACTCTAGGGCCTGGTCTCAAACTAGGATAACCTCTGCACCCTTATAATCAGGCAAGGACATCAAAGATAAAAAGTACACCTAGGAAAAATCTTTGGAATGTACATAGGAATGTACAAAACCCCTGCTTTTTCTGAAAGACTCAAGACACCTGATTTATGAGTTCTTGGGAATTGAGCCAAATGACAACCTTTGTCCTGCTTATAAGTATAAGACTTATAGGGAAGAGCGGGTGATCGTGCTCTTCTACTATAAAGGGAAATTTCCCACCAAGCAGATCGGGAATCAGTATGCCTGGGGACGGCCGGTCCAAATATTGTTTTTTTTTTTTTAACCCTATAAAGGGCACCCTCCGGAGGACACGGGGGAGGGAGGTGGTGAATGCTCATGCATAACAGCACGGACCCGGCCGTGCTGCCAATGTGGGACTCACAAGAAGTGCGCCTACCCACTAAACACCACCTTGGGACTGGTTTTGGTCCTAAAGACCCCTAAACCCACATCGGGAGCGACCCCCCTCGAGGCCGAGGAGGGCGCACAACCGAGGAGGGCGCACACCAAATATTGTTAGTCTGACGTTATATTTATGGTATGTCATTGAAACACTTTGATTGCGCGATGCAGGAATGTTGGAGTTTGTAGTGCGCGGGCAGAGTTGACATGTGCTCACCACAGATACTAGGGGCTGGTCTGAAGACCACGCTGCGTCGTCCGGTCCAAGGTCGCCAGGTCCAAACCTTTTCCCCCTAACGGCCATCAGTTCTTCGAACTATGTGCCCGCCCACTGCCACTTCAACTAAACAATCCGTCCGAGAGAATTAATAATCGTTTAGAACTCTAGACAAACTCTAGCTATCGTCAAAAGAAAAAAACTAGTTCAAACGATAGCTAGCTCTTTTTCCCTCGTCAGATATAGGTTTCAAAACGAAAAAGGAGCGGAAAAAATACGCCGAAAGTAACGTAGCGTATGTTTGGTCGGGTTTTGGCCCATTCGCTCCTTTGTTTTAACCCGTTCACCTCTTAGTTTTAACCCGTTCACATCCTTTTTATTCCTATATAATGCCAGGATTTTGGGATTCTTTGATAGATGATCTGATGTAGGCTAATTAAATTAATTAGTAATTAATTTCAAATTTTCGTCGATTTTTCAACGATGTCACACCGGAACTGTGAAGTTACAATTTCACTTTCATTTTGTTCTTGGCCATTAATAGATGTTCATTTTCATAATTATCAAGCTACTTGCTTTATGCTACCCGGTATAAAACGAGTTTGTCCTTCTCACACCAATTACGGATGTCAAGGACAAACTTTTTTAGACGCGAGAAAGTTCCACCCCAGGTTGTATCAGCTTGGTCTTTAGTCAGAGTAGGCTGTAGAGTAGATCACATCACATAACATCACATCACGTCACGTCACGTCACGTCACATCACACTAATATTATAAAGGCGAAAGATTGTTAGTGTTAATGTTTGTTACTTCTCCACGTCTAAACGACTGGAGCGATTTTAATAAAATTTGGTATGTCGTTAGCTGACACCCTGGATTACATAGGCTACGTTTTACCGCGGGAAAATGTCTTATTCCCATGGGGTAATAAGCGGGATGTGACGGTGCAAACCTCTTCATACCATTTTTATTTCTTTTTCTATCATTTTCAAATATTTAAATTACTTCACTCATTCTTCGATTTCCCTCATTTTTCATCACTACTACTTTACCCTTTGATCAGATCTGACTTTTTTACCTGCTTCTCCGTTTATATTTTTATCCAGTTTTCTGTTTTAATATTACTACAAATATCTACAAATAAAACCACACCTGAAGTCTTTCCAGAGTTTATTATTACTTGTAAAGATATCCAACGTTTCAGGGTAACACCGCAGGGCACAGTTAGTACATTCATAGATTCAAAAATAATTGTTTGCACACACCCATGGTTATCTTAAATAACTTAACTCAATAACTTAAATCAAGCTTACCTAGGTATGATATCATCTGTTACCTTTCGATTTTTGATGACCGTTGAATGACTCCCTATTACCGAACTGAAAAGCGATTTCCGTCCCCAAAGGAATGCCGACCACACCAGAATATGGGACTAAAAGTGGACGCAGAGAGGTCCAAAAAGGTCCATGCCCACCTATGGTGGTCTACTGAAATTCAGGTGGGATTCTTTGGATAAAAATAGCGGGTGTATTTGAAATTTCGGTGCCTCGAGTCGTTGGCTAGCATTCGGGGAATTTATCCCTGTACCGATAGCAGAGGAGCTCAGCGAGATTGATAGAGGTGTTCCCGCGTTATTTAGGCTGTTATCGGTTTGATTAAGCACCGCCCGATTCGCCCGTCGAAAGTTGCGCGGAAACAAAACAAAATGGGCCTAGGTCGGATAAACAAAGCGCTAGTAAACAATGGTGGTTTTTATCGGATCAAAAGCATCAAAAATATTTTACGTGGCTAATTATTTTCCTACGATTACTGCGATTTAAGCCGTTGGTGCCGGCTGTTATCTAATGGCAGTCGTTAAGCCATGTCAGGGGCCTTATGGGTGGCTTGATAACTTCAGACAGTAAGACCCGCCACTGTCTTACAATCTTCCACCAAGTCCGGGTGACTTGGCCCCGTGGTGGAGTGTGGCCTAGCCTTACTGCGCTGCAGGAAGAGATCCGTGCCCCAGCAGTGAGGACATAGATACATGGACTGCGATAATTTTTAATAAGATTCTTTTTTAGGTAATGTTTTAATAAATTTTTGTTTTTAAACGTTGTCTAGAACTCTATTACTTACCTAGTTTACTGTTTTAGCCCTCCTAACATTACTCCCGCACAACACCTTATGGAGAAAAAAGCGGCTAAAACCAGCGCTGTCCGGGACTGATCCGGATCAGACCAGCTGAGCCGTTCAATCTTAGGCTTGTCGTTTATAATGTAGTTTCAAATCTTATTTTATTATAAGTGGTATTTAAGGCTATTATTGTGTACCTTATTTTTAATATTTTGAAAGACGCTTACCGCTTTGGGTTGTATCTCATTATAATAATCTCAGTATTATTAGGACACTATAGTATTTTCTAAGGTTAACACGAGTACTAGGCATAATTAAAACTGTTTTTATACGGATTTCACTCGTTTATTATATTTTTACAATTTTCCGACGTTTCGACACTTTTACAGGTGCCGTGGTCTCGGATGGTCTCGGTTTTGATTATGAAGATACTGTTGGCGCTATCAATAGTAACTCAAATATTTAAAAACCTATTTAGAGGCTAAAAATTTCACCCATGCCGGGATTCGAACCCGCAACCTCTGGCTAAATTTTTAGCCTCTAAATAGGTTTTTAAATTTGTTCCTTAGCACGGGTTAGTGCATTAAAAATAAAAATAGTATAAACTCAAATATTGTTTCGCATCCATACAATCCCATCGGTCGTGCATAGTAAAGGCCAGAAGAGACAAACTCATAAGTTTAATGATGAGCTTTTAAACTATGTTTCTTCAAATGTTTAATGTTATTCCTTACAGCAAACAAATTCCAAAAACATAAATCAAAGATCCCATACAAGGAAAATGCAACAGGCGTCGTAAAACATGAAGTAGACATTTTAATATCTATCCAGCGTAGAGTCAACAACAGATCACCACCTTTACGTTTTTATTGAAAGATCGCCCTTAACGAAACTGATTAGAGTGTACATACTTAAAGATTTCATGTGCTGCCGACTGTACGTCGTCCGTATCATCATTTGTCACACTTTTATCAAGAGAATTCCCTTCAAACATTTCTCGACATAAAAATTAAAAAGAACACTATACCTTATGAAATAAATTAAAATGAGACTAAAGATGCAAACAAAAACAAAACGTCGTCCATTTCAATCTCCATTTCAATTTTAAGTTCCGGGAACATTTTCCCGCATCCGCGTCAGTTTTCCCGCACCGCTTCTGCTGACGCTCCACCGCAGAGTCTGATGCCAGGCGAGGCGTTACTTTTAATCTCGAATATTGCGCCGGTGACAATTTGAAACTCAGCTCGGTGTCCCTCTCGCACCTTGACGCCCCCTCTACGTTCCTCTCTTTCGCTCTGAATGTCTCTGAACCGAATGGGTGACGTCACTGAGACGTATTGCTGAAGTGCCGTTATGGGCATCGAAATGGTAGTTATTTTGTGAGAATTATTGTTTCTTTGGAACATAATTGTGTTATAGCTTTTGGTGCTTTATTGCTATGATACATTTTTAAATCTTATGTTTTATGAAGAAATAAGAATTAAAAATTATAAATGTCCTATAAACGCCCAACTACAGGCTACAAGCCTTTTCGCAGAGAGGGACTACTATACCTATACACAAATACTAGGTTAATCTACTTTAAGTTAATTTTGCGGAAATAACAGAAGCGCTCGTGGCCTAGTCGAACCGAGTGATTGGAATCAATCACTTGAGTTAAGCAACAACAGGCGCGGTCAGGTGCAGGATGGGTGACCGTCCCGTGACTCCCGCTGGTGGCATTTTTCCGAGCGCTTCCGTGCGTCGCAAGGCACGTTAAGCCGTTGGTGCCGGTTGTCATGTAATGGCAGTCGTTAAGCCATGTCAGAGGCCTATGGGCGGCTTGATAACTTCTGACGGTAAGGCCCGCCACTGCCTTACAATCCTCCACCAACCCGGACTTGGCCCCCGTAGTGGAGTATGGCCTAACCTTCCTGCGATGCAGGAAGAGACCCGTGCCCAAACAGGGGGGACATACAAGGGTTGATATCGGAGTTAATTTTATTTTAGGGTATTTAAATGCATGCTTTACATTTGTATACGCCGACATGTAAATCTGCCATACCCTTACAGGGTCCATGTTCAATTAGTTAAGTTACTGTATCTTTTTTAATTGTTCATGACTGCATTGAAAAAATGAAATGGCATGAAATGACTACGGGCTGAATTACCCTGCGTGCCCGCCGCGAATTGGCAATCTCAAGCATATTGGTAGCTAGTTAACATAACATCTACATACAGGCACATACATTGCTTCTGGCCCCACGCTAGGATACCCTGTATCGTGGGAACCAGAAACAACGACATCACAAACATGTAAACATAAAACATCTGGGGTTTTTTTTGTCCACAGCCGGGATTCGAACCCGGGACCTCTTGCATGGTAGGCAGATGGGCTACCGCTACGCCACAGCGGTCGTCCATTTAGTAAACGGGTCAAATCGCGATTATTTATTAGGTAAAACGTAATTACCTTATTTCCCGACGTTTCGGCAGCGTTACAGTTGCCGAGGTCTCGGGTAGACCTATTGTCTCGTTTTGGTACACCTCAGAAATACCTCACCTTACCTCACGATGTTTTCCTTCACCGTTAGCGAGTGATATTGCTACTATGATTCCGTTTTTATGTACATTAATGTGTTCTCTATCTATCTATCTACTTTTGAGAAGTTTTAGTAGGAATACCACTCGCTAACTGTGAAGGAAAACATCGTGAGGAAACCCTAGTGTCTGATACCCTAGAGCTTGCTACGTACAATGGCCCAAGCATGTGTCTACATGCGGAAATCTTGCGTCTAACTAACTAACTGTGGTTTCCTCACGATGTTTTACTTCACAGTTAGCGAGATTCAGGAGCATCACCCAGCCATTACTTTAATTTGCTTTTTACTAACAGTTTACTTCCCATATTCGCCGTCTCGGAATTTTATTGGGTGCTGCGGATTTTCCCCGCCAAAATCTTATTTCACTTATCGTATTACACATCCTTTTTGGAAAAAGGCGTTAGCTAAAGTGGGAATCTTATTACATGTAATGCAGCCTACATACGTGGCACTGTATCCCACAGGCCTTCTTCCAGAGAGAGAGAGAGAGAGAGAGTTTGGGGCTTGATACTATATATCTATATCTATAATCAGCCCACATCAACCCACTGCTGGGCATAGACCTCCTTTTTATTGCGCCATTCCTCACGGTCCTGTGCTAACCTGATCCATCTCTGGCCCGCAACCCTCACGATGTCGTCTGACCATCGTGTCGGTGGTCTGCCTACCAACCTCCTTCCCTCCCTTGGCCACCACTCCGATACTGCCCTGGTCCACCGGTCGTCTTCCCTTCTAGCCAAGTGTCCCGCCCATCTCCACTTTAAGTCTGTGATCCGCTCACCAACGTCTTCGACCTTGGTTCTTCGACGAATTTCTACGTTGGATACGCGGTCCACAAGCGATATGCCCAGCATGGCACGCTCCATCGCTCTTTGTGCAACTTTTATTTTGTGCATATTTTGCTTGGTGAGCGTCCATGTTTCCGCACCGTAAGTAAGTATGGGCAGGACACATTGGTTGTAGACCTTGGTCTTAAGAGATTGTGGCAGTTTAGTGCAATGGGGCTTGATTCAATGAGGCTATATTCTTTTTAATACACTAACCCGTGCTAGGGACAATTCTAAAAACCTATTCAACTAAAAATTCCACCCATGACGGGACTCGAACCCGCGACCTCTGGCCGTGCCAGCGCTCTCCCTACTGAGCTAATGGGCGACTCACCGGCATCAGTTAAATTTCGAACACTTAACAATACTCTCTGTATTACGTACAGGCAGCAAACATCCAGCTGAAGTAATTTGAGGCTATTCATAAGATTATTCTGGTATTTCTCCCACTGCAGGGCACAGGCCTTCTCTTAGAAAGAGAGAATGAGCTTCATTACCACGCGTGCCCACCGCGCATTGGCAATTTCAAGCACTGTCGTTTTCCATCTAAAACACTCAGGTTTCGTCAGGATGTTTTCCTTCACAGTTAGCGAGGGATATTCCAGCTTTGCATAACGTTTTAGCCTAACTATATTAATTGCACTAATATATTTTATATCTTCTTCTTCTTCCGTCTATATGTTAGTCCACTGCTGGACATAGCCCTCCCCTAATGAGCTCCATAGCGCCCTGTCTTCAGCTTGCCGCATCCAGCATCTGCCGTCAGTTTTTCGCAGATCGTCATCCCACCTAGTCGGAGGGCGTCCTACACTACGTTTGCCGGTCTCCACTCAAGAACACGTTTACTCCAACGGTTGTCGGTTCGTCGCGAGATATGGCCAGCGCAATGCCACTTCACAGCTCGCTGATTCTCTTAGCTATGTCGATAGCTTTGGTTCTCTGTCGGATGCATTCGTTGCGAATCCACTCCTTAATTTCTTAAAGAGCGCTTTACCTACCTCGGTGATTCCCACAGCCGGGCATTAAAGTCTGACCTGAATGTGTCGCTGAAGACTTCCACTCACTCGACGAGGTTCTTCAGCGACTTGTTTACCGTAACGGCCACTCGGCTGTGGAATGATCTTCCGGTATCAAAAAGGCGCTCCCCTTCCTCAGCTGTCTTTCCGAATGTCTCCATATAGGTACACAATATTGTATTTATTTACTCATCACGTAGATTGTTATTATAACGTATTTATGTAAGTTTATCATAATTATGTGTGTAACTGTTTATGTAGGTAAATTGTTGTTTATATAACGTAAGTAGTGTATTAATATATTCATATTTGCACCGACTACCCGACTCTTATTTCCTTCAGCAACTTTCCGTCGTAAGGTTATCTGGAAGAAATTGCTTGTAGCAATAAGTCCGCCAATTGTACTTTGTATCTTTACATGTTTTATAATATGTGCGTAGCTCGGAGTTTCATAGGAGCTATGCTCGGAGTGCATAGCTCCGAGCATAGCTCGGAGTTGAATTTTAAATGCTGCTTATGTATTAGTATAGTTTAAGGTAACGGATATTCGCATCACTAGCGCTACCCTTCGTGAGCCACCTCCCGTCGCCTGACAAATGTGGCACATTACCGTATCACGCGCCGCACAGTGGGCCGGGCGTTATTCGGGCCGGGCAAAACTTATTACGCCTTTCCGTTTTACGTTCGGTTAAATGGTCTAAGTGGGGGCTTTGTTTATTGGCCCTGTTGTTTTTGGTTTACGGTTATGAATGTGATTTAGCAGTTTTTTCTCGAAGTTCAATCGTTTTTTATACTGTATGGAATCAGGCGTTACTTTGCGGAAATCCATAATAGCATTAAAAAGTGAAAATGAATTTGCTTATTTCCGCCAAAAATCCCACAAGCACTATGCGGTTAGTCAATGCAGTCAATTGTTTTTATTAAGATATTTTTGTTACATGTTTTTTAAGTTTTTTATTTGGCCAATATGGGTCCATGTGAGTCATATTCTGGCTTTGCATAGCGTTTTAGCCTTAAAGTTAAATCATAAGTCTCTAGGTTGAAATTGCATTAATAAAATCTAAATTACAAAAATATCGTGTTATTGTACTCGTCCTAAAGGGCGTTTATATTTCGTAAATGGAATGGATATCAAGCTAAATAATATGGCAAAATGACGTTTGCGGGCTCAGCTAGTATTATATTAGGTTGGGTTTTCTGTTTTATATTACTCACGTTAAACATGCGTGAGCAGTAGCCACCGTAGGGTTTTTTAGTTTTTTTGTTTGCTCAGTATAATACGTTCCGAATGTGCCGTGTGGTGTCGGCCTAGAGAATAGCACCAACCCAATTCTTCACGCGGGTGTCGTAAAAGGCGACTAAGGGACTCAAACCGGGGGGTGGGCAGCAGCGCCCCCTGCAGTACGATTCCACTGAACTGCGATCCTCAACCCGCATGCCCAGCGTGGGGATTATGGGCATTACCCCCTATGGCAGCACAACGTGTGAAATGGCCCCCAGTTCCCGGCCGCCCCGCTATTCCTGGCCATGGCAGCGGCCATGGTAACGGCGGGGCAGGGGGTGCTAAGAATCACCGGGCTACCTCAGGCTGCCACAAACAACTGACCCTGGCAACGTTTAACGGACGCACTCTGAGGCTTGACCATCATCTAGCGCAGTTGGAAGTGGAGTTAGAGAACATTAAATGGCATGTTCTAGGGCTATGTGAAGTCCGTAGAGAGGGGGAGGACACCGTAACCCTAGACTCGGGCCATCTTCTCTACTTTCGCGAGGGTGATAAAATATCCCAGGGTGGCGTAGGTTTCCTTGTCAATAAGGCCCTCACTAACAACGTTGAAGAAATTTCCAGTGTGTCAACCAGGGTAGCATACCTGATCCTTCGGCTGTCTAAGCGTTACAGCATGAAGATCATTCAGGTTTATGCACCGACCTCGACACACTCGGATGATGAAGTGGAGGATATGTACGAAGACATATCCAAAGCCTTACATGACACCACGAAGGCTCACTTCAACGTTGTTATGGGGGACTTTAACGGCAAGGTGGGAACCCAGAGTGGCAACGAGTCTCGAATAGGGCCGCATGGCTATGGAGTGAGGAATCACAGGGGGCAAATGCTCGTCAAATTCCTTGAGAAAGAGGAGTTATTCTTGATGAACTCTTTCTTCAAGAAACAGCCTCAAAGGAAGTGGACATGGCAAAGCCCCGACACTGTGACTAAAAATGAGATCGACTTCATTATGACGGATAGCAAGCACATATTCAGAGATGTCTCTGTGATCAACAGGTTTAATACCGGATCCGATCACCGACTTCTCCGAGGCTCTCTGAATATCAACTTGAAGCTTGAAAGAACCTGTTTGATGAAGTCCACGCTCCGACCTAACCCAATCCAAATCATGGCGGGCACCGAGAAGTTCCAGCAGCTACTCGGGGACAGACTTGTTGCCTTAGAGCCCACCGACGACGCTGACGAGACCCTACAGAATCTGGTCGAAACTCTGAGGGACGAGGGCATCAAGTTCTGCAAAACGCAGTGGACTGTTAAGAAGTCCAAACTCTCGGCTGAGACTCTCGGGTTGCTGACAAAAAGACGGGAAACCACCCAAGCGACTTCGTCTGAGCGGTCAAACCTGAACAGGCAAATTGCGAAGATGGTACGGCGCGACCTTCGGAGCTCCAACACACGCCTCATTGAAGAGGCGATAGAGCAAAACCGAGGGTCCAAAGTATTCACTCAGCAGCTTGGCAGGAGCCACCTGACGAAGCTAAGAACGCACGACGGGAGGACCGTATTGTCGAAGCCGGAGATCTCCGCCGAGATAGAGGACTTCTATGGCCGTTTATACGCTGCACATGCCCCTCGTTCCCAACGAGACGAACTCGATTCCAGAGCCACCCTGACACGCCACTACACCGACGAACTGCCTGACGTCAGTCAAGACGAGATCGTGTTAGCTCTGAGACAGCTTAAAAATGGAAAAGCCCCCGGTGAGGACGGAATAACATCAGAGCTTTTGAAAGCTGGAGGAGCCCCTGTTATTCAGGAACTACAAAAGCTCTTCAACGCCGTCCTTCACAGTGGGAGAACTCCAAAGGCGTGGAACAGGAGTTTGGTGGTGCTCTTTTTTAAGAAGGGTGACAAAACTCTTCTTAAGAATTATAGACCCATCTCGATCCTGAGCCATGTCTATAAGCTGTTTTCACGAGTGATCACGAATCGTCTCGCCAGGAGACTCGACGAGTTCCAGCCGCCGGAACAGGCCGGGTTTCGCGGAGGATATGGCACCATAGACCACATTCACACAGTGAGGCAAATTATACAGAAGTGCGAAGAGTATAATCAGCCCCTGTGTCTGGCCTTTGTGGACTATGAGAAGGCCTTTGATTCTGTCGAAACCTGGGCTGTTCTGGAATCCTTACAGCGATGCCAAGTAGACTATCGTTATATCGAGGTGTTGAGATGTCTGTACGAAGCCGCCACCATGAGTGTTCAAGTACAGGGCCAGCAGTCTAAACCTATCCAACTGCGCAGAGGAGTAAGACAGGGGGATGTTATATCCCCGAAACTGTTCACAAGCGCGTTGGAAGATATGTTTAAGACGCTGGACTGGAAAGGAAAGGGCATTAACATAAACGGCGACTACATCTCACACCTGCGATTCGCAGATGACATAGTCTTAATGGCGGAGTCGCTAGAGGAGCTGAACCGGATGCTGACCGACCTAGCTTCAGCCTCGCGACGTATCGGTCTTGGCATGAATTTGGATAAAACCAAGATCATGATCAACGGCCACATTGACCCGAGACCAGTCGTCGTACATGGTCACCTTCTCGAAATCGTTTCCGAATACATTTACCTCGGGCAGATTTTGCAGTTAGGTAAAAACAATTTCGAGAGGGAGGCCAAGAGGAGGATCCAGCTGGGTTGGGCAGCGTTCGGTAAACTACGCCGAGTCTTCTCGTCATCCATACCGCAATGCTTGAAAACGAAAGTTTTTAATCAGTGCGTCCTACCTGTCATGACCTACGGAGCCGAGACATGGACACTCACGAAAGGGCTGGTCCACCAGTTTAAAGTCGCTCAGCGAGCTATGGAGAGAGCTATGCTCGGAGTTTCTCTGAAGGATAGGATTCGTAACGAATGCATCCGACAGAGAACCAAAGTTATCGACATTGCTCAGAGAATCAGCAAGCTGAAGTGGCAGTGGGCTGGCCATATCTCGCGAAGAACCGACAACCGTTGGAGCAAACGTGTCCTTGAGTGGAGACCGCGACTCGGCAAACGTAGTGTAGGACGCCCTCCGACTAGGTGGGATGACGATCTGCGAAAAACTGCAGGCGGATGCTGGATGCGGCAAGCTGAAGACAGGGCGCTATGGCGCTCATTAGGGGAGGGCTATGTCCAGCAGTGGACTAGTATAGCCTGACGATGATGATGAATACGTTCAGTTTTTGTAATTTTATTATTATTACTAATGTATTACATAAAAAGTTGACGTAATTTTTTAAATAAAATTTTAACGACGCCTATCGTCACTTTAACTATGTTAACTACGTCTTAACATTTTATGATATAATATGTTCTAGAGTCGACCACATTTTTAAAAATATTTTTTTAAAGTATGTATAAATTTAAAAGAAAGCAATATATTTATTATAACAACGATTCGCCAGCAAAAAGAGGTCTTAACACAAAATGTGAAAACAGTAAAATCTCCATTTATTCGTAGCAACTGTTGAAATAATATTACTTTATAATCGTGAATGAAATAAAACAAGGCTACGCTTTCACGAGCCCTGCAACTTTTTAATTTAACCATGAAACGCAGAACCAGTACGTACCTTCTCGAATTTCACAACAAAAAGGGTCAGCCACTTTTACCTTCCAACGAAATATTTCTATTAAACCATAAATATCCACCGTTAAATCTAAGAAGGCTCAGGGAACGTAACAAGCATAAGGAAAAAGTGTATCTCTAATAAAATACGGTTAACATTTTAATATTACCACTTCTAATTTTCGTGGAACGCCTTTTTCTCTTTGCGACAATAAAGAATCGGCCAAGGGGGTACTCTAACTCACACGGTGTGGTTCCGTAGTAGACTTTTAGTACAACTGAGAAATTGTGTATGTTGTTTCGTTTGTAAGGTGTAAGAAATATTCCACTTAACAGCGGTGCAAGATTGAATGTCTCGCGTAATTGGATATTTGCAATGCATTTACGTTCAAACAGCTAAATTGAGTAGAATTAAAGTTAGCATACAGCTTCCACATTTGTTTGTAGCTACTATAAAATTTGAAAAAAAAAACATTTGATGTTTTTTGTTAATTAAGGACTTTGAAAAGACCAAAAGTTTGGAGGATTTTTTTTTGTCAATTTGTTCCCCAAAAATATCTAGATTATAAAATGGGCATATTTAAGTGGCAGTTTCTGTCCTCTTTGAATAAAACATTTTGAACTTCAAAATTGAGAACTCGTGTTAGAGTCTGACGTCACAAATTTCGTTACATTTTAGTAGTAAACTCCTAACGTAACATAACTTAATAGAGCATGTAAAGCTCGATGTAAAGTCGACTGTGCTGAAGAAAATTTGAGACCATCCTTTGCGGAATTCTAAAAAGACGAAAGGGGCGCGAAAATAAAATATTTCATTTTTTATACTATTATTACGTAAGGCTCATCTCTGGAATGGTCCCGGGTATTGCTAGGTATGTGTCACGGATATTTGTCGGAATATCCGGAGTGATATTTCAGCACGACGTTGTTAAGCAGATGTACGACGAGTTGAAATTCGGGGTAAAAGTGCCTTTTTGTTCAACTGAATCTCTAAAAGAATCTACCACTGTCTGCTTTGAAAAAATATTTGCGTAAATGAGAAGTTCTTTTCCATTGGAAGAAAATGCAAGGCATGTGCCCTCTATTACAGTGAGAAAGAGATTATCCCACAGTGCCACAGATTTTTAGCTCTGAATCGACTGCATCGTTGGTCTATCAATATCACGTCTGATTACCATACTGAAAGTGGGTTCGGTTCCCACTTAAGAGCACCATACATTATACGAACGGGCTCAGTCTGTGTTTGTTTCCTTGTTTGCTCGTAGCCCCGGCTGTGGCCGGAGTGATCTTAAACGATCACAAAGGATAGGCAACATAGGGCGCGCTCAGTGCATGGATGGGTGACTCTGTATGAATAACGCTAGTGGTATTTTCCCGGGCGATTCCGTGATTCGCAAGGCTTGTTAGGCAGTTGATGCCGACTGCCGTCGATAGATGGCAGTCTTTAAGCCAAGTCATAGGCCTTAGGGCGGCTTGAAAACTTCTGACAGTAAGACCAGTCACTAGTCTTGTGAGCCTCCACCAATCCGGACTTGGCCTATACCTTCCTTAGGGAAGAGAACCGTGCCCCTCGGTGGGACATAATGGGTTGATTACGATAATCTCCTTGCCCGGTTATCAGGGTAACCTAGTCTGGTACCCGGACCAGTAGTTGTGTTGTGTACAAGTTATCTATTTCATACAGTCAGGTTTCCTCACGATGCTTTTCTACTTGGTTATTAAAAAGTATCACTGGTTTAGCCACTGTGCCAATATTACTCTCTCTCTCTCTCACTATCTCTCCGTTGATTCTTCGATTTCTTTTACTTTTGGAGATCAACATACTTTAATTTGTACTAATAGCCTCAGTGTGGGTATTTTTCTGTATATTTTAATGTAGTTAAAATAATTCAAAGGTTTACTAGTTCGGGACTAGACAACATGATTGTAATGTGGGGATTGTATGTTACATTAATAAGTAGTCTTATTAAAGCAAAGTAAAACTTAATGAAGATAACAATACATAGAAGAAAAACTACTTAAATAACTCTCAGAAAAACATTACGTAAAAATATAAGTAAAGGTCTCTAAATGTATTATTATTAAGTATAAGTATGTATCAATATTGTGGTAATGTGTATATGTATGTGTATATATATTTATATTATACTATTATTTTAATACATACGTGTAAGTATATATCAATGTGTAAGCTTATTTAATTACACCACGTACTACATTGCTTTTCTTTTTCCTTTTTTTGCACGCCTGCTGACTGTTTCGTCTACCTCCTGCGGTTGACTGATAGAAAATGCTTATCGCATTAAGTTCGCCGCATTGTACGTTTTTTATTGTGTAATAAAAACGTACAATGCGTTAATAAAGTTTTAATAATAATAATCATATTCTAATTTGCACCCATCTTTCTAATTTCCATCGCCAATTGTTCTATGAGCATTTGTAATTATTTAGTATGTGTTATTTTTCCCAGTGTACAATAAAGAATATCTTATCTTAAGGCCTGTACTCTAGAAGGGCAGGGAGAGACCAGCGCCTGCCACTTGCCACGATAATAACAGAACCTCTTCGCTTCAGGTAAATAACTAATAACTCTCAGGTATTTTAATAAACTGTAAATCTGTCTACTAGAATCTTCCATGCACAGTGGGCCCTCGTGAATGTCTGCGAGGACATAATTTGCATGCGGGTCGTCAGTATATGAAAGTTTTATTAAGGACTAGGTAGGCACATAAACCCCTTTTTTATTTTTCATTAAATCCGTTTTATATTTTTTTCACGTGAATGCGTATCTCGTGCGTGGAACACGATGATAAAATCATCTAGATTACGTTGAGGCTGTACGAGTTCTATTTTTATCCTCAATTTGTCCGTTATTTTCATAAACCTGTAACGGTGCAAACCTCTTTACACTATTTTTTATTATAATATTTTTATTTTTAATGCACTAACCCGTGCTAAGAAACAAATTTAAAAACCTATATAGAGGCTAAAAATTTCACCCATGCCGGGATTCGGGAAGTTATCCGGGACCACGGCACCTGAAAAAGTGCCGAAACGTTGGAAAATTGTAAAAATGTAATAAACGAGCATAAATCCGTATAAAAACAGTTTTACTTATGTCTACTGCTCGTGTTAACCTTAAAAAATACTAAACAAAACTATTTTGGAACTTTCGTAACCACTACCAATATTGATTTAATTCTAGGTTAACTTACACCTGGTCGGACTTTTTCGACAAAATATGAAATAGGTTAACCCGGCCTTAAATCAATAAGAAAAAAAACTTTATCGTGTGGATTATCTTAATAATTTGTACGCTCTTTTATAAAGGCTTTTATTGAAAATGTTATTCTTTGAAGCAAAAGAAAATCCTAAAATATTCACAGCATATAACTCAACCGAAATGAGGGAACATTTTATTTTATATTCCAAGAATAAAAGGAGCTGCACGAAACCGCCAGTTTCTCGACGTAATGCAATATCATACGTCACTTCCGGTGTCGTCAACCATTTCTCCGTCCTCTCCCTTAATAAAACCGCCGTGTTCCGTGGAAAACACACGCTGAATGGACCGGGAAAAGGTTTAATTTCTCTGCCGCAGATCGTTCACAGAGTAAACAGCAAGGCAGAGATAGTTAGTGCTTTTCAGTCGATACTGTCACTTATTTTGTGGGGAATAAGAGCCACTATGGAGTAGCTACAAAAGTTAACGAATAAAATAGGTTCAAAGTTTGAGACGAAAGTTGTGTTTAGAGAGTGGTATCTTGTTATATTCAAATTTATCCGCCAAGTTGTTTCAAACTTTTACCTTGAAATATAATTCCTAAGATCTTAGTGATAAATATCAAAATGTTTATAAAAATATAAAGGAAGAAGGTCGTTTTCTACGTTTTAATCTGAAATAATTGAATAAATAACAATAAAAAAAAACATTAGTTGACTAATTTAAAAAAAATTAAATGTTTATTTCATAGTAAAAAAGTACACAAAATTTTTCTTGTTCTGCAGGCTAAAAATCTAAATAGTGAACAAACACCATCTTAACGAAGCTATAATGCCTTATATTTTATAATTTATAAATGATCGCGACAAGAGTGCTATCAATGTTAATTCCACTTGTCGCGATGATTAATATAACTACGCCATTAATTTTATATATTTTGTAACGTTGTTTTATTCTGTTGACGAATGTTCCTAAATAATTAAATATAAAAAAACGGTCGACGGTTAGTCGGTTATACATGGTTATAAATTTAACGGGTCTAATCGCGATTATTTATTATGAAAAATGTGTTGGTAAGCGTGAATCTCGACAGCGGCTGAACCTATCTCACTAATAAATTGTAATTTAGGTACAAATTAATATGTCCCAGAAGTGATGTTGCGTTTAGGTTTTGTCAACGACTAAGTTTAACGAAAATTGTGCACACTAATAAAGTCCCCAAGATACAGGCCTAGCCTAGTTTGGGGACTGCCGGTAAACATAAAACAATTTTTTGTCATACCCTCCACTGTCTATTTATAAGGTACTTCAATGTGTATTGTCTTCTTGGCAATAAACTATTTACTTACTTACTTTTAAATTGTTTTTTTAGAATATTTCTTGAAGTACGAGAATGGTTCATACGGGGAGTTTTTTTTTAAAGAAGTGACTGTTAGGCGGTTCGAAATTCGCTGGGTCAGCCAGTTACATATAAGTATTTTATTCAGTATGGTATTTCCCACGGTTGCACCACACCGCAGTCTGTAGCACTCGCGGAGCACCTGACACTGACTGAAAATCAGCGCTAAAAGCTTGCCCATCAGCATATTGCTGAGTCAGTTGCCGTTTATAACGGTAGTGACACGCCGTGAACTTTAGTGTTCTTTTTCTTTTTTCAAATTTTATGTGTCTTAAGTTTACACTATTTTTATTTTTAATGCACTAACCCGTGCTAAGGAACAAATTTAAAAACCTATTTAGAGGCTAAAAATTTCACCCATGCCGGGATTCGAACCCGCAACCTCTGGCTATCCGTACCAGCGCTCTACCAATTGAGCCAATGGGCGACTCACGGCATCAGTGAAATTTCGAACCTCTTTACAATATTCTCTGTATTACGTACAGGCAGCGACATCTGACTTAAGCAAATTGCATTACTTACAGCCCCGACTACCTACTTTGCAGTTAGGTTTAACATCGGAACGATATCACTGTACCCACATGATTACACTATTTTTATTTTTAATGCACTAACCCGTGCTAAGGAACAAATTTAAAAACCTATTTAGAGGCTAAAAATTTCACCCATGCCGGGATTCGAACCCGCAACCTCTGGCTATCCAAAATAGCTATCTAAAATAGTGTAATCATGTGGGTACAGTGATATCGTTCCGATGTTAAACCTAACTGCAAAGTAGGTAGTCGGGGCTGTAAGTAATGCAATTTGCTTAAGTCAGATGTCGCTGCCTGTACGTAATACAGAGAATATTGTAAAGAGGTTCGAAATTTCACTGATGCCGTGAGTCGCCCATTGGCTCAATTGGTAGAGCGCTGGTACGGATAGCCAGAGGTTGCGGGTTCGAATCCCGGCATGGGTGAAATTTTTAGCCTCTAAATAGGTTTTTAAATTTGTCTTAAGTTTGTTTTGTTATTGTGGCGTGTGTACTGTGGCTATACGATATCAACCCTTGTATGTCCCCACTGTTGGGGCACGGGTCTCTTCCTTTATCGCAGGAAGATTAGGCTAAACTCAACCACGGGGGCCAAGTCCTCGTTGGTGGAGTATTGTAAGAGAGTGACGGGCCTTACTGTCAGAAGTTATCAAGGCTTAACGACTGCCATTACATGACTTGATAAATGTTTTTTCTTCTTCTTTTTCTTCAAGAAGAGACTCTTATTCAAGCTTTAAAGCCACATCAACGTTCTGCAAGGCGTATCGCGGTGACAATTAAGCAATGACATTCCGTTTTCGCATTGCAGATAATCTGCAGAGGGACGTTCAAATGAAACGGAAAATATATAGCTTCACTCTGGAGGCGTCTGGCGTTGAGCTGCTAAGAGGCGGAGTAAGAAATGGCGGGAATTTCTCTTGAAAGTAGTCATTTTACTTCCACCTTCAATGTTTTATATCAATCATACTATTTTTATTTTTAATGCACTAACCCGTGCTAAGCACAATTTCAAAAACCTATTTACAGGTGAAAAACTCCACCCATGCCGGGACTCGAACCCGCGACCCCTGGCCACCCGTGCCAGCGCTCTCTCCAACTGATCTAATGGGCGACTCACTCAATGTGGGGAGGTTCGAAGTTTCACTGATGCCGGTGAGTCGCCCATTAGCTCAGTTGGAGAGAGCGCTGGCACTGGTGGCCAGGGGTCGCGGGTTCGAGTCCCGGCATGGGTGGAGTTTTTGGGCTCTAAATAGGTTTTTATAATATCAATCAATCAAATCAATTTATTTCACGTAAAGAATTTACATTCTGTTGAATGCTGAATGTAATCTTTGGGCCGTATTGTAGAGGGGAAAACGGTAGCGGAAAAAAAAAACTCTACTCTGACCATCTTTTCTCATGTCATCTTAAATTAAATACATCAGTTGCACACTTATAAGATTTCATGAATGTCATTAACTACCCTAATAATAACATAACATTTACATACAAGCAAATATAATGCTTCTGGTACCTCACTAGGATACCCTGTGTGGTGGGTACCAGAAACAGCGACATCCCAAATATGTAAACATCCAAGACCTGGGGTTTTTTGTCCCCAGATGGGGTTTGATCCCGGGACCTCTCTCTCTGAAAGAAAACCTAAGCGCCACAGGGAACGTATAAAGGCTGCTTACGTAAGGACTCCATCCCGCAGCATTCTCAACTCTAAACCCGAAAACAACTCTAAAGATTAATGCTCCGAAAGATACGCAAACCGGCAGCATATGTGGCGGCCCCTCACAACTTACCCCAGAGACGTCTTAATAACTCGCCCCAGGTCAAACTTGACCCACTATAAAGTGGTATTTCTTAGTGAATAAATCACTATGCTATTTTTATTTTTAATGCACTAACCCGTGCTAAGGACAAATTTAAAAACCTATATAGAGGCTAAAAATTTCACCCATGCCGGGATTCGAACCCGCAACCTCTGGCTATCCGTGCCAGGGCTCTACCAATTGAGACAATGGGCGACTCACCGGCATCAGTGAAATTTCGAACCTCTTTACACTATTCTCTGTATTACGTACAGGCAGCGACATCTGGCTTAAGCAAATTGCATCACTTACATCACATCACTTAGAGGTTGCGGGTTCGAATCCCGGCATGGGTGAAATTTTTAGCCTCTAAATTGGTTTTTGACTAAATCACTGTAAAGTGGTGTTTCTAAATTTTAACTTTAATGATCTTCGATGCTCATGAATTGAAATAACATTACAACAATAATGCCGTGTATTAAGGTAGTGACATTTTATCAAACCAATAATCACGATAAAAATTAATCACTGTAAAGTGGTATTTCTAAATTTTGCATAGACGGAAGAATGTGATAACAATAAAGTCTGGAATTAAAGTAAATACAATTTAACTAATACATAATCGCGTTTAGGCTATCGTTTTTAACTGACTTAGTGAAACTGAACTCAGTTAGTGAGGGTTGCTGAGGGGCATTAGGTTTTCAAGTGATGACAATATCTGTGTAATTTTACATTTATATGTACAATAAAGTAATAATTCGTTTTATATTTAACAATAATTAAGACAATAGCATCATCTTAAGCTTACACCTATATTTTACTGATCATCAAGACAAACTAATCAATTGAAATAGTAAGAAATTGTTTGAAAAGTATAAATATTTTTGTTGACTGGCTTTTAAATTAAATTTTCTGGATGCACGGAAAGTTGTGTAAATCTATTATTTTTTTTTTTGCTCTCTTATTATTATGTAGAAGAAGCCTTTGCCCAGCAGTGGGACACTAAATATGCTAAGAAAAAAATATATATCAAACCGATCCACAAACGAATCACTTTTATACCGGTAATCCATTAGATCTTAGTCAAATTAGTAACAATCCAAAACTACTCCCTTTCGGGGCACTTTAGCTCATACATTTGAGCGCGTTGGACTAGCCCTCAAAACGTAGCAAGTTTCCATTTGAGCCCAGTTTGCCACGGGACGAGTTTCCAGCGGTTCCCTAGAGACGTTGGCCTGAAACGGGTAATATTTTGGTGGGAATGACAAATAGGCATGCAGATTAGCGAGCCGATAGTGGGCTTAACCCGGGCTAGGATTGATACGGAAACAGCGATTTTTTTGTTGTTTCCGTTGCTTTGTTGGGCAATAGCCTGCCAGAGATAAAATAAATAGGGATAGGATACGTGAATGTAATCGAAGCGGTGCGGTGGTAGTACGGTTGGCAGAACGTTTGTCTCAGATTTAAGAGGTCATGGGTTCGATCTCCGACGTGACTTTGTTTTCTGAGTTACATAAATTTGTCAACCGGACGGATGCGGCCGTCCCTTGACTACCGCTAGTGGCATTTTTCCGAGCGCTTCCGTGCTTCGCAAGGCACGTTAAGCCGTTGGTGCCGGCTGTCATATAATGGCAGTCGTTAAGCCATGCCACAGGCCTTATGCGTGGCTTGATGACTTCTGACAGTAAGGCCCGCCACTGTCTTACAATTCTCCACCAACCCGGACTTAGCCTCCGTGGTGGAGTATGGCCTAACCTTCCTGCGATGCAGGAAAAAACCAGTGCCCCAGCTTGGGGACATACAAGGGTTGATAACGAAGTCAGTAAACTTTGTTATTGCTCTAAAGTAACACTTATAATGTAACTGTGCTGTTGGTATGTCTTAATAAATAAAATAAAACTTCCCACCCTATATAGCTTTCCAGCCATATTGCCTGCACAAGCAGTCTTGATATTTGCTACTACTGAACTATATACTAGTAACATAATTTATTCCTTATAGTAAAAAGTGAGGCTGGCGCAGGCACGTATGCCTCAGAGGCGTACACGTTGAAGGCTACGTGAGAATAGGGAACTTCGCATTTCTAGAGCAGCGATTCCTAAGCTTCGAGGCTTGAGGGGTCGAATTCAAAGTCTAAGTCAAAAAAAATTCTGAAAAGAAAGATCTGCCAACTGTTGTTATCAGTGTATCGTATGTTATTGATGTCAAGTAAAATCTGCAGCGTTCTCAATATCAAGATGAATATTTTTTTATCGATCAAGCAATCCAATTATCTATTAATGTCATCATCATCAAGTAATCAAGTTATCTATGAATGGCTTTCCGGTCTTGTGTCGTCCGCATGCAGGGATCTTTACCACCATTTTTTTCAGTAATGCTGAAATAATCATATAAACCAACGATTTAGTGACGAATGGGATTCCAGGAACCCTAGTGACTTTTCCACAGAATCAGCTTTCAGAGACGCTGGTGTAGAGGATTTGGTGAAGTAAGTTTCGGAGTTAGCCTTAAGGAGCGTCGCTAACTACAGATACAAGTAGAAAAAAAGGATAATCTTTAATAATACATTATTATACTATTTTTATTTTTAATGCACTAACCCATGCTAAGGAACAAATTTAAAAACCTATTTAGAGGCTAAAAATTTCACCCATGCCGGGATTTGAACGCGCAACCTCTGGCACGGATAGCCAGAGGTTGCGGGTTCGAATCCCGGCATGGGTGAAATTTTTAGCCTCTAAATAGGTTTTTAATACATTATTGCTAAAAATAATGCATAATTCAAAATCATTGTTTTTTTTATAGAAATAATTACAAGGTAAAAAAATAATAACAGCAAAAATAGAGTATAATAATAGTGATAGCACTTTTATAGATCAAAAGCGACTGATCAATGTTAAAACATCGTTAAAACAATGTTTAAAACAATATAAACCGTGGTAAATAAAACAATGTGTTTAATAATTTTAAACATACTTAACGAATGAATACTTGTCATTAGGAAGCCTATCAACGTCTAGGAGACAGGCCTTCTCTCAGAGAGAGAGTGTGGGCTCTATTACAATGCGTGCCCACCGCGGATTAGCATATTGAAGTGCTGACGTATTTGAAGACCTCAGACACTCCGGTAAAAACAATAAATATCTGATACAATAACACAAAACATCTTAATACTTTCATTCTTTTACGTTATTTGAACAAATAGTCGTAGTTTACAAAAATGAAAATTGCTTTTGCCTGCTATAGCTATGAGGGGAGAGCGAGGCAGAAAATATACACATGCCGGTCACTAGTGTGTTCATTCAGCTTTGTCTGCGTTTTCTTATTACGCTGATTAGGAAATAAAAAAAAACCCGGTCAAGTTTCTAACGGTGCAAACCTCTGTAAACCGTTTTTTATAGTTCTTTAATAAATTCTGCCTATCATATTCAAACTTCAAAATTACGTCACCCATTTTTGAGATTTCCTTGATTTCTTGGCACTAATAAGTAGTACATTTCAATCAGACCCTTTTCCGAGTCTTTTACCTGCTTGTGCTGGTTTTTGTCAAGTTTTCTGTTTGTATTATAAATATATTTTTCAGTTTATATTTTTTTTTATTATTTTTTTTCAAAAGTTTTACAAGAAATAAAAATGGTGTAAAGAGGTTTGCACCGTTACAAGCTAGGCAGTAGAGCTCCGTTAAGAGAATTCTTTAAAGAAACAAACATCCTGACTGTTGCCAGCCAGTATATCTATGAAAATATTATGTATGTCAGGAAAAATATTAGCAAGTTTAAAATTGCAGGTAGCCAACACAATGTAAATACTAGAAATAAACATAACCTTTTGATCCCAACATTTAGGCTGGCAAAGGTTAATACATCCTTCATGGGGCATTGTATACGCTTCTACAGTAAAATCCCTAAATATATATTAAGTTTGACTGAAGCGCGGTTCAAAAAATGTATAAAGTGCACTTTGTGCCAAAAGAGCTACTATAATATTAAGGATTATTTAGATGACAATGATGTCTGGAATTCAAGCATGTAAAATTCACGAGTTTTGTAGAATCTGTGTAAATTCTGATAATTAAGGAATTTTAAAAGACTAAGTTTGGAGTTTTTTTGTCCATTTTTTCTCCAAAATGATCCAGATTTTGAAATGGACACCTAGTTTGATATGTAACGTTCATTAAGCCGCAGTATCTACACTACTTTGAATAAAACCTTTTCATTTCATTAACCCGGATGTTCATTATTTGCCGTGCATTATATCGGCAAACCCCATGTTTGTTGGAGGCGTTGGCAGCGTCAACACAACAGACAGACATACCAGCTTTTCTCCGTACGTATCATATCGTTTTTTATATGCAAAAATGTTGTTCTGCCTGGGGCCTGCCTCGCATACAAATACGTTGTATTACAAAGGAAAATATGAACTCTGACGCCGATATTTGTTGCGAGCAAAATAACGCTGTTTACAGTGAAAAACACACTGGGAAACTAAGCCAAATTTGTTCAGATTTTGCATTGCTAGGATTAAAAGCGGTGGGAAACGCATGAATGAACGTAGACCTAGATTTCTAATCAAAGTGCGCGTCAAGACACGCGCAGTACAGGGTTCCGTAGAAAGAGAAGGTTTTATCCACTTTACAGAACTAAAAACTTCATCAATGTAATTTTCTGTGGATTTTGGACAAAGTTTTCTTTTTATAAGTTTGTCCCCAATTACTCTTTAACTTGTTAAGCCCACTCAGCCGTGGTTGTTTTAGTTTTTAAGCTCAATATGTGTGCCCGACGGATATCGCAAACGTAGCCGACCCAAGCGGAGATCATGACCTTTCTGTCGGGCTGGCTGGAGGTGGCCATGAACTAGGAGGAGTGGAAAGCCAAAGGGGAGACCTTTGCCTAGCACTGAGACACAATTGTGTCTACATAAAAAAGTCTCCCGATGGTCGGACGATATCGCTGAGTCGGTGGAGGGTCCGTGGATGCGGCTGGCAAAAGATCGTGAGAGATGGCATTTGGGGGAAAGGACATATCCGCCACAAAAGCAAAGTCCGCCTTTGTACATCAAAACTTTCCAGTTATTTAAGTTTTAGTTTAGTTTAGTTTATACTTTATTGTACACGAAAAACACAAAAAAAGAAATACAATTAAAGAAAATACATGTACAAAGGCGAGCTTATCTCTGTAAGAGATTTCTTCCAGCAAACCTTGGGGAGTTGGAGTGGGGATGTGAAACGGGTCTATCCACGTACACAACATACACTACATACTAATACACTTACACAGATAACAAAATCATGCCAAAATAGATATCTACCCAAATACATAAAAGCTAATAATGTAAAGAATAAACTACATAAACCATCAAAGAAATCTACCTACATACATACATAAACAATACATAATAATACGTAAACAATACAGAATAAGAACCTACTTACATAAATACCTATCAAGGAGCTAAGATATAGACAGATAATGCTCTTTCAACCGTTTCCTGAAAGTACTGAATGACGGGCTAGTACGAATACTCTGCGGCAGTGCATTCCACAGCCTGACCGAATGGACCGAGAACGAATCCCCGTAGGCTCCAGTGTTGTGGACAGGAATCTGAAGGAGATGGGAATTTAATGTTCTCACTGGTCTCACTCCAGAGTGCAACAAATGAAATCGTTCTTTTAAATATAATGGATAAGAAGGATTATGGACGATTTTGTACAGAAGAGAAAGTATATGTGCATTCCGGCGAAGGCGGATTGGGAGCCAATTTAACTCTTGTCGAAAACTGGAGACATGATCAAACTTGCGTAAACCGTATATGAACCGGATACCCAAGTTTTGAAGTCGTTCGAGTTTATCTAACAGCTCCTCGTTGGCATCCAAGTTTTTTTCTGTATCTTGATTTTTGTGCAATAAAACGTAACAGACTAACATATACCCCCCTGCTGGGTAGCAGCAGCGGTGGGCTGAAAATGATGATGATAGTGTATTCTACTTTTAAGCCAAGTCGAGGGTTTAGGGCGGCTTGAAAACTTTTGACAGTAAGACCAGCCACTAGTCTTGCAAGCCTCCACCCATCCGGACTTGGCCCCCGTGGTAGAGTTTGGCCTATACCTTCCTCAGGGAAGAGACCCATGCCCCTAGATGGGGACATAATGGGTTGATAAAGATTCTGCAGCTCTGAATTTTTTCACGTGTATACAATCAACCAGAGGTGGAGGGACGCCCTGATTTGACAAAAATTGGCGCTGTAAAGCTTAGTATTTTGCAAAGGGATCCCTAAATCGATAAAAGCAATCTAATAAATCCATTTTTGTGCCTTGTAAAATGTTCTGGTAAAAGACCTGGCTGTTCTTACTGTCGGCGTACATGGCGTATGCCATTTTCCTATTCTGTTATATTTTATTCTACTACATAGAACTTATTAGGATGCCAATAGGAATCTCTCAAAACGACGCCATTTCTACGAATAAAAAAGGGAAAAAGGTACTGTAATCGGCAGACAGTAATTTCGATCCAAAGTTAGGCAAACAGCTCAACTCCCTAACTCCGTTTAAAAGGGAACTCGGGAGCAAGGTAAAAGTATAACTAGTTTGAGATAAGTTGCACGATCGAAAAGCGAAGGTAACCTAATGTATTAGACTACTAGAAGCAGTGTTCCCTAGGGACGGGGGACCTTTCTGCGATCCGGGAGATTTATCCAACCAGCGCCTTGATTATGGAACTTTTAACGTATATATCTGTGTGCAAAACCAAAATATCAACTATCAATTTGTCGTACAATTATGTGGCTTAATATCACTGACGAGTAAATTAAAATTGTATGTTTTATAAACTTAAGTGCCTGTTGGATTACTAAAATCAAAACAAACAAAACGTGTCAGATATCCACTGAAATATCTACGATGTGTGATACATAGTGGGCCTCATGCCTATACTAAAAGGGCACAAACACATACATTCACACATTTTCATACAGGCACATACATTGCTTCTGGCCCCACAACAGGATACTCTGTGTCGTGCGAACCAGAAACAACGACATCACAAACATGTAAACATCCAAGACCTGCGGTCTTTTTTGTCCCCGGCCGGAACTCGAACCCGCGACCTCTGGCTTACCGTGCCGTCAACAGTAGATTAACTGATTGAGGTTAATAGTTTAAATAGTTAACAATAGTTCAGTGTCAATCCCTAAATGTTATTAAACTAGCTTTTGCCTGCGACTCCGTCCGCATGGACTTTAGTTTTTGCTACCCCGTTCAGTCCCTAAAGGATTAAATTTAAAAAAAACAGCGAAACACGTGTTCAATTAATTGTGTTGATAAGTATTTATTTTAAGTTTCAAGAAAATTATACAAGATTCTTTATAACTCTCATACAAATTTCGGCAACCTATTTTGCCCCCTTAGGGGTTGAATTTAAAAAAATCCGGTCTTATTCCATGACTACATTATATAAAGACCCTCTGTGCAAAATTTCAGCTTCCTAGGTTCAGCGGCGGTTGATGAGTGAGTCAGTCAGTCAGGACTTTGAATTTTATATGTATAGATAGATTATTACAATGTTTTTTTTTATTTTCAGGTAAGTACCAGACCGTTGCTTCGCAAAAACTTTGAAAGTTTTTCATAAGGTAAACGATATAATATTACGGTTACCTACATACAAATGTACCGCGGACCCCATTGGAAATCAAATCGACTACCTCCGGCAATCAAACGCCGTACCAACGAGTCATTGAAGCTGAAATACTATCTTTCTCTCTCTGAAAGAAACTCTGCCCACTGTTATATGTCGCTTATTTGTATTATTAAAACCCGCGATAAGTTTTGCAGGCCACTGGTAAATCAGATCAAATATTAAAGTTGAATATGAACGTTAGTTAGCTTAAGAATTTAAAAACCTATTTGTAGGCCATAAATTCCACCCATATTCCGAGACTCGAGCCCGCGACCTCTGGCTAACCGTGCCAGCGCTCTCCCAACTGAGCTAATAGCTTAACTCTTTAACGGGCAGAGCTAGTATAACTTTCTCATTGGTTTTGGACCTTATTTCAATGCGATAAAGTTCAATTTATGATGGGAACTATTAAATCACTGTCTAGTAAAGGTTTAAGATTACTCGAATCATAATTTCATTTAGAAGCGCTTAAAATCTGCGCTAGAAACGTCATTACCGTAAAAAACAAATCCCACAGTATGAATGGGCTCATTGTATACAGAGTGTTTTGAACCCGGTCGCTTCCCACGTCACCGTTACAGCGACACCCTGTACAGTTCTAGTTAACTGTATCAATGTTTATACGATGTTAATATTATTATCGGAAATAGTCGATCCTATTATAAACCTGGATGCTCGTTGTCTATTGTTGACCTCGGAGGCGCAGCGTTTGGCATTCCTGTCTCTAAAACCGAAGGTCTCGGGTTCGATCCCCGACCGGGTCGAACTAGGAAACGAACTTTTTTAGTTTATCTCGGGTCTTGGATGTTTAGCATATGTGTTTATTGTATAGGATCAGGCGTTACTTTGCGGAAATCCAAAATAGCATTAAAAAGTGAAAATCAATCACTTGAGTTTAGCAACAACATTCGTGGTCAGGTGCAGGATGGGTGACCGGCCCGTGACTACCGCAAGTGCATTTCTCTGTGCGCTTCCGTGCTTGACATAGCACCTTAAGCCGTTGATGCCGGCTGTCATGTAATGGCAGCCGTTAAGCCATGTCAGAGGCCTTATGGGCGGCTTGATAACTTCTGACAGTAACTTGCAATCCTTCACCAACCCGGATTTGGCGCTCGTGGTGGAGTATGGCCTAACTTTCTTGCAGGAAGAGGCTCGTTCTCCAGCAGTGGGGACATGCAAGGGTTGATTTCGTATCTTGTATCGTATCGTTCTGTTGTGTATCTACGTACATAACATAATTATGTTATGTAGTCGCCCTCTTCTTTGTCCTAAGCCCAAGGCTTGGTAAAGTCCTTCCCTCTCTGTGTAATGAAAAGGCTCCTTCAGACACACTTTATCACGCGTCTAGTTGACAACCTGACGTCTCGCGTCAGACTTACAGGAGCTCAGAATTGTTGCGTTTCGCCTGTCTGCGACACGCAGGTATATACTAGCAAGGGACTAACTGATAAGGAAAACGTCATGAGGAAATCTGAGTGGCTTAGATATTTATGTGACACTAGCTGACCCAGCGAACTTTGTTCCGCCTAATAGTAGTTTTTTTAATTTTCTCTCCGTGTGAACCATCCTCGTACTTCAAGGAATATTGACGGCCTCGGTGGCGCAGCGGCTTGGCATGCTGACTGTAAAACGGAAGGTCTCGGGTTCGATCCCCAGCCGAGTCAAACTAGTAAACAAACTTACTAGTTGGTCTCGGGTCTTGAAAGTTATCTTTGTATTTATTGTATTAAATCTATCGTCGAGTTAGCACCTATAACACAAGTCATTTAGTTCTACTTAGTATAGGGCTATCGAGATCTGTGTATTATGTCCATGAATATTTTTTTTTATATTCTAAACAAAGAATTAGCGAAATCGATTCAGCTGCTCTCGAGATTTGCGCTTACCAACACATTCAGCGATTAATTTTTATATTATAGATTGTCTTCTGCTACGTAATGATATGGTTTATGCCGCGTCCAGTGGCATCTTCACTCACACTTGATGGGTGAAGGGACCACTCGTATGCTGCAGTGCCTGGGACATGGTCTTAGATAGTGCAGGCTTGCCCATATTTATGTACCTCACACGTAACTGTTAAGGAAAACGTCGTGAGGAAACCTAAGTGCCTGAGATATGTTCGCGTAAGTGGGCACGCGTGGTAATGAGTACCTAGAACTTTTACTTTCAAAAGTAAAAATATTTATTTGTTAATATGGGTAAGTATATAAAAACAGATGTTATGTACAGCCGAAGATTGCGCTCCATATTTTGCCTTACAAATTTTGCATACAATTTATAATAAATTATAATGTTTAGTTAGCTGTCAATTCTATAGTACAGTATATTACATTATGTCAATCTCGAAGTAATTGTTTAGCATAACATACCTTCTTACATAACATAATATTTACATACAGGCACATACATTGCTTCTGGCCCCACACTAGGATACCCTGTGTCGTATTGAGATGATTTATACGGCTTACAATGGCACCCCTGAAAGTTTAGTTAGTCAGGTTAGTTGTTCAATTCGGCTTTTATAGTAATAACAGACCATCGAACTTGGTACGGGCCGGACAGCGGATTAAGCACCATCGGACCGAGCGAACCCGAAATAGTACTAATTTTGTTCGGCTGACAACTTTCTAGACGAGCGGATACGGTATAGAGCATACCGAATCTGCTGTCGGACCGAACCAAGTTCGATCGTCTGCTAATAGTATCTCATCGGGCCTAGCGAGCACGAAGCAGACAACTTTTTAGACGAACGGATACGGTATAGAGCGAACCGAATCCGCTGTCTGGACCGTATCATATTCGATCGTCTGCTAATAGTATACCATCGGGCCGAACAAACACGAAATAATACAAATTGTGTTCGGCAGACCACATTCCAGACGAAAAGATATGGTCTGGAGCTTACCAAATCCGTTGTCCGGTCAGTACCAAGTCCGATAATCTGCCAATAGTATACCATCGGGCCGAGCAAACACGAAATAGTACTACTTGTGATCGGCAGATAACTTTCAAGACGAACGGATGTGGTATGGAGCGTACCGGATCCGCTGTCCGGACCGTACCAGATTCGATCGTCTATTAACAGTATTAGTCACGAATTAAGTCAATCCAACGCAAATCCGCCGCGCAACTCGTCCAAGTGCAATTAAAACTAAATTCCACAATAACAACTCTTAGGGGACTAGGTGCTCACTAGAGCTGCGAACAGAACTTTTATCATAGTTTCCGCCAGTAACAACAGTAATTAACCACTAGCGTTGCAAGTTCCGACAACGGCTGGGTGTCAGGGTGTCATAGTGTCACTGGCAGACGAGACAGGAAACTCGACAGTTTTCGACTAACTCTGTATGAAATACAGTGGCGAGCGACAACACTGGATAGTTTTAAAAGTGCTTCAAATTTGATCGGAGCATTTTGTTCAAAATTAGACAGAAACTCACTTGGTGAGAGTTACATGTACATAGGAAAACTAGGTGTCCTATTAGAAGTAAATAAAATAATAGAATTTCTGTTTAAGGTGTTCAACAAAACTGTATTGTTTTAACAAAATAATTTCTGTGATTGTGCTGTTGCAGGCCTCAAAAAATGCGAAATATCAAGTTAGTTTGACAATAATTAAATTTAAAAAACTTACTTACTAAATTCAAAAAAAATTCTAATCCTAGACGTGTCAAAACCCTTATTTTACGAGTTAACCCAAATATTGGTAAACACTTCTTAACCTTTTTTTGACAGGACACGGAAAGTATTAATCGTAGAAAAAAAAATAAGTACGGTTATTAATCTTCTAAATGGCTTCCCCAGGATTTTCGGCAATACCACTCATTAATTGTAAAGAACTTAGCCCCCGTGGTGAAGTATGGCCTAATCTTCCTGTGATGCAGGAAGGGACCTGTACCCCAGCAGTGGGGACATACATCACGAAATTACAAATTACATCTCAACAAACCTAGATAAGGGTAAAAAAGTGCTCACTATCTTTCTGGATTTAGCAAAAGCGTTTGATACGGTCTCTGTCCCACTTCTCTTGACAAAACTGGAAAGAATTGGCATCAGAGGAAACGAACTTCAGATCTTTAAAAGTTACCTTAGTGAAAGACATCAAAGAGTAAAGCTTGGCGACTACTTTAGCGAAGACTTGCCACTCATTCACGGTGTTCCACAGGGCAGTATCCTTGGACCCACATTATTTCTCATGTATATTAATGATCTTTTAGAACTCGGTAACTACAATGGAAAAATAACAACATATGCAGACGATACTGCCCTTACATTTACAGGAAAAAATTGGAACGAGGTCTATAACATTGCTCAGCTTGGATTTGACCGTGTTACGAATTGGCTACAAGATAATATCCTTACATTAAATATAGATAAATCAAAATATATTGCTTTTTCTATTCGTAACCAATCACAACCTAGCAAAAACTTCAAAATTTTAGGACATTCCTGTACCGACCCCCGCTCAACAACATGCCACTGTGCACAATTGAAAAAGGTGGATGTCATTAAATATTTGGGCGTAATTATCGATAAACAACTGAACTTTAACAATCATATTGAACTAGTTAGCACACGACTACGAAAATTGATATATGTATTTAAAACCTTGAGACATGTCTTGGATCCCACTCGTTTGAAACAAATTTATCTTGCACTTTCTCAATCTCTTGTCACATATGGCATAACATCTTGGGGTGGCGCATCCAAGACAAGTCTTAAAAAACTTGAAATAGCTCAAAGAGCAGTCTTGAAGGTCTGTACCTTTAAATGTTTTCGATACCCAACTACCAAATTGTATGAGTTTTGCGAGGTTCTGTCAGTCCGCCAACTGTTTTTACTAGATATTATACTAAAGCAACATAAAAAAATTACCTTCGACCCAAACATCATGTCCAAACGAAGAAATGACAGGGTTTGTGAATATGAGCGCCGCTTTTATACTACTTTTAGTCAAAGGTTTACCGAATTCTTAGGACCTCATATTTACAACAAAGTAAACAAACAAATTAACATCTATCAAAAAAGCAGCACAGAGTGCAAACACGAAGTTATGAAATTCCTACAGCATCTGACATATGATGAAACTGAAAACCTACTCTGTATTCTTAAGTAACCCTTAAATGCAAATATCCCACTATTCTATTACTAAAAGTAAAATTATTCTTTAAACACATCCTCTTACACACACTCATTCATAACACTACTTACACACTCACTCACATACACCACACAAAAAGAGGAATACACTCACCAACTACACTACACCTATCCACCTACTTTTATACAAATATACTAATTTAAGGTAATTGAATCCTAGGACATAATTATATACATGGTTCCTGGGTTATATAGTACATATGTATATATATATATATATATATATATATATATATATATATATATATATATATATATATATATATATATATAAACAATTAGTTTCACTTAACATACAAAGTGAAACTAATTGTCTGTACAATCCGAACTCAAATTAACATTGTCACTTCGGTGGGGAATTGGCACTGATTGCTGTAACACAGGTTTTTAACCTAGCACAGCGTCAGAAGCTAATCGTTAATTTTGTATATAGCATTAAGTAAAACCATTTTGTAAAAGCTGTGTACTAATGTTTTTGCCCAATAAATAAATATTCTATTCTATACAAGGGTTGATAACGTAATTATAAAGGAAACACTGTAAGGAAAGTTGAGTATCTGAGCTGTTTACATACCTCGCTGCTTGAAAGTTAAAATTGCCAATCTGCAGAGCGGAAATATTTTCTTTCTTACTCTCTGAGCAAAGGTGTGTGCCCTACCTTAATATACCATAATAATGACACGTATATACGTTGTATTATTATGGCTTCTCTAATAAGATTAACAAGAAAAAAAACCCAGGTCTTGGATGTTTACATGTTTGTGCTGTCGTTGTTTCTGGTTCCCACGACACAGGGTATCCTAGTGTACGGAAACGTAGCCAGTCATATCTGTTTTCGTTCCAAGTTAGAAAAAACTCGCTGTTTCACTTTATTGCAGGCTTAATGGACGTAAATACAAATAAAGGGTAACATTGGGTGCAGCTTGGTGTGTTGATCGGGAAGAAGAGAGCGCACAAAACCATAGACACGTTTTTGTTTCCGAAAACTAATAGATGCGTTCATAACAAACATTTCACAATAGCTGCGATCAAAATAAACAATTCACAACACCTAGTGTGGGGCCAGACGCAATGAATGTGCCTGTAGGTAAATATTATGTTATGTTATTTAAATAATTTTTGTGCCAGTTTCCCATTACATATTTTATGATGGCCAGTATCGTAACAGAGCAGGGTTGCAATTCCCGAAGCGGTCCGATTTCTCCCACCGCACGTACAGCGAGGTCTCGCAAAGTTTGAAGGTTCTACTGTTGCTTTGGCGCAGCTGGGATCCGTCTCGCGCGTAATCTATGGTGTACTGGCGCGATGAAAAGGCCAATAGGCACGGATTGTTTCAAAAAGTTCCGGCTTAAGAGCCGGCGCGCGAATGAGGTTGCGCGAGGTTTTATAATAAGAGTTTAAATTTTGGCAATTAGTTACTCGAATATTAGGGCTATGTCCAGCAGTGAACTAATATAGCCAGAAGAAGAAGAAGAATTTACTCGAATAAGGAACATCTGTTAGGATTGTAGCCAATGGTGGACTCTTGTCTCTGCCTACCACTCCGGGACACAAGCGTGAGTTAATCTGTGTGTGTAGCGTTCAAATTGAAAATATTTTACGAGTATTTATAAAAACGCGATTCCCCCGGTCCCCAGGCACTTTTCTGAGCTTAGGTTCATACAAAAAGTCAGAAATACCAAACACTAAAATCAGAAAAAATGGTTAGTATGTTAAATTGCGCCAATATTACGAGCACAAAATGCTGAACGATTTTAATGACTCGCAAGTTCCAAATTCCACACTAATTGCTCTCGCAAAGTCAGGATATACCAACACAAATAGCCTTTAAGCTTCTTTCGAGCGTTTTAAAAGCTATTCAAGCATAGTGCTTTGAGGCACTTATGCCCATCTCTGTACTTAGCATGAAGATATGGACAATAAATCAAACTGTGGTTGCTTACGCGCCTTGCCCGAGGGTGTATGGAGTGTCAAATTAAATTCTCGCGCGAAACTCTCGCCTTCGTGCGAATAGCTTATTGATTCAGTAGCATGTGCGGTACTTAATTAGGTTGTCTGAAAATTGGTTCTGATAACGCCTGTCTTAGTGAAGATGTTTGGTGAAGGGCTGAAATTAAGTGCCTCGGCAACAGACGTGACATACTAGATGTAAGGGGATAACACTGCCACATATTCGTCTTTTAGTAGTAAACATAAGAGAACTGAATCGCTTCTAATCCGGCTGCCTGAGTGATCTTAAACGTTCCGCGCTTCGCAAGGCACGTTAATCAGTTGGCAGTCGTTAAGCCAAGTCAGAGGCCTTAGGGCGGCTTGAAAACTACTGACAGTAAGACCAGCTAATAGTCTGAATGCTGAGTCAGTACCATTTTGCACTTGCCACGCCCACCCACAGAAATGATGTCTCATATCTTTCGATATGATGCAGGTTCATACCGTACCTTGCATCCTTGCATGTTGGTATGTTAGATTTATATTGTTGTGTAATTGTGTCTACTCTGCCTATGCTGTTTGTTTTTGTACTTTTATGAATGTGTGTGGAAGTGTAAATGAATAATTTATCATATCATAGTCTTGCGAGCCTCTACCAATCCGGACTTGGCCCCCGTGGTGGAGTATGGCCTATACCTTCCCGAGGGAAGAGACCCGTACCCTTCAGTGGGCACACAATGGATTGATTACGATGATGACCTTGTCTGGTTCCCATTGCACATGATATCTTAGTTTGGAACCAGGACAGGTGATTGTGTTGTGTAGAAGTTATAATTATGATTGCTCTTTTTCTGTGTATGTCATGTTTATTTGTGTATCTGTTCATGTGTATGTCAGTTTTTTCGTTGTTATCAAACTTACGTGAGAGGTGAATTCGAAACTTACAGGGTGAATAATTATTTTGGTGGTAGAATGCTAAAACAAAAATTACCAGCACTATTCAACGATATGCCAGATAGCATTCGAAGCCTAGATAGTAATGCATTGTTTCGTTTTGCATATAAGAAATATCTGGTTGATACAATCTAGAACGCTTCTTGACGTTTTGGATTGTATCAAGCAACTTGTTGTTTCATTTTTTAAATGCAGCTTAACTTAATATGTTATCATACTATTTTTATTTTAATGCATTAACCCGTGCTAAGGAACAAATTTAAAAACCTATTTAGAGGCTAAAAATTTCACCCATGCCAGGATTCGAACCCGCAACCTCTGGCTATCCGTGGCACGGATAGGTTGCGGGTTCGAATCCCGGCATGGGTGAAATTTTTAGCCTCTAAATAGGTTTTTAAATTAATATGTTATCGTTATAAACCCTTGTATGTCCCCACTGCTGGGGCACGGGTCTCTTCCTTCATCGCAGGAAGTTTAGGCCATACTCCACCACGTGGGCCAAGTCTGGGTTGGTGGAGGATTGTAAGACAGTGGCGGGCCTTACTGCCAGAAGTTATCAAGCCGCCCATAAGGCCTCTGACGGCTTAACCTGCCCTGCGAAGCACGGAAGCGCTCGGAAAAATGCCACTAGCGGTAGTCACGGGATGCTCACCCATCCCGTGCCTGACCGCGCCTGTTGTTGTTTAACCAAGTGATTGATTCCAATCACTAGGTTCGCCTAGGCCACGAGCGCTTCGCTTGATATGTACGTAATATTAATAAGTTACGATTGGAACTGGTAGTTGTTCTTAAAAAGAAAAAAAAATAGTTTTTAGAATTTGGCTACGTCATCCTTATTATAAGAAAGTGCTAGTGTGCAAACATTATGTAAAAAAGGCTATGTAAAATATTTGGTAAAACTATTGTAAACGAGACTGCTCCCACACTCAAACCAAGTAATTGGTTTTGTGGGGCCTTATTTATAACATGTAATGCGTTCTTTTTTTATCAATAAATACATACAGAAGTGTAGCAGGCTGAAGTGGCAGTGGGCTGGTCACATCTGTCGCAGAACCGATGATCGTTGGAGCAGACGGGTTCTCGAATGGAGACCACGACTCGGCAAGCGTAGTGTAGGACGCCCTCCGGCCAGATGGACCGACGACCTGAAAAAGGTGGCTGGTGGTGACTGGATGGCGAAAACGGGAGATCGGGTCTTGTGGCGCACCCTGGGGGAGGCTTATGTCCAGCAGTGGACTGTAATAGGCTGTAATGATGATGATGATGAAATACATACATACTTAACTTATACTTTCACTACGTTGATCACTCCCAGTCCAGTACATTGCCTAGGTACACTACCGTACCTTATATTCCTTATATTCTGTGTATTTTACTTTTTGTGTATGCTACTTTTTTGTTTTATGCTTTGTTTGTGTTGTGACTTGTTTAGGGAGTGACTATCTCGGTGAATGAAAGTCCGAATTCAGCTACACAAGTATAATAGGAAAACACGGAAAGTTCAATCGAGGTATATGCACATGCAGTAGTGTTACCGGGTGAGACCCACACTAGCGACTGGCGGGCAATCGCTAGCCCGCTCAACTATGTTTACATTACGTCAGCAGTCTCAGCCCCTACACTTGTATTTGGTTTTGTATTGTGTTGCTTACGTGTGTTTATGTCTTATGTGAATAAATGGTTTATCTATCCATTTATCTATCAAACTAGAAATGTGAAACCCAATAGTACATTACATAACTAGGGTGGTAATACAAAGAAAGGCCGAGATCGCAGAAGTTTGCGGCCCGAGCTGCAAGCGAGGGACGTAAATATGCGATCGAGAGCTTTCTTTATTACCTCCCGTGTTGTGTACATCTTTTTATGTCTACACTTGGCCAGAAAGCCACTTTATTGCCAGGTGTGGCATAAATGTATTTACAGCATAGGATATTCTGTCATTGTGATCCAATTAAACCTGACAAGCAGATTAACAGCCATAGAAGTCTCGTATCAAACCTAAGTATTAATCAAATCATGCAGAATTGAATTCGGATTTTCATTGACATTGCTAAGGTTTCCTTCACAGTACTTAGTGAAATTCTTAACTAAGAATGTGGCGCTTAGGCATTTAAAGTTACTGATGACAATCATGAAATCTTATCATGCGTATATTTACCAACTCGACTCGGCAAACGTAGTGTAGGACGCCCTCCGACCAGGTGGGACGACGATCTGCGAAAAACTGCCGGCAGATGTTGGATGCGGCAAGCTGAAGACAGGGCGCTATGGCGTTCATTAGGGCAGGGCTATGTCCAGCAGTGGACTACATAATATAGGCCGCAGAAGAAGAAAAAGAAGTAAATTTATCAACTAATGTGTCAGGTTTAAAATGACTTGAGAACAGATGGTCAGAGTGGATTTTTTTACACGACGCCTTTTTCTCCATTACACTACGGCCCGCAGCTGTGCCCGTAGGCAGCGGCTTACATTTAACATTGTACATTGACATTCAGCAATCGAAATGTAAATTCTTGACGTTGAATTTTTTTTAAATTTTATTTCATTTGCATCATAACAAAACAAATATACACTCACACACCCATACAGCTATACCTATTGTGATTTGTGAAGCGCTCGTGTTCTAGTAGAACCGCGTGATCGGAATCAATCACTTCAAACCAATCAAGCAAGAACAGGCGCGGTCAAGTGTAGGATGAGTGACAGTCCCGTGACTACCACTAGTGGTATTTTCGAGCGCTTCCGTACTTCGCAAGTAACGTTAAGCCGTTGGTGCCGGCTGTCATGTAATGGCAGTCGTTGGCCATGTCAGAGGCGTTTTCGGCGGCTTGATAACTTCTGCCAGTAAGGCCCGCTGACTTACAATCCTCACCAACCCGGACTCGACCGTGGCGGAGTATGGCCTAACGTTTCTGCGATGCAGGAAGAGACCCGTGCCCCAGCAGTGGGGACCAACAAGGGTTGATATCGATTGTGACTTTCATTCTTTTACATAAACCCTGCAACTGACAGTTGAAACCACGTTATTAGGATCTGCTTTTAATACAGTCTGAGTGTGTACACGGGTACATTCGGGCGCATAAATCACATCGTGCCGAATGTCGATGTCGCGGCGTGACATCTGCGGTCTGACGTCACTCTTCGCTCGCGGGGCGTTGCTAGGCGCGTGAGTCTGTTCGGCGGGTTGCTAAGCACTTATAAGCGTCCTATATACAGATTAATGCGAGTTATAGCGGGTGTATTAGCGTAGGAAACCTGAGTATTGGAGGTGTTTAAAATGCCTCTGGATGTTGAGTGCATTAAAAATAAAAATAGTATAATCATGTGGGTACAGCGATATCATTCCGATGTAAAAACCTAACTGCAAAGTTGGTAGTCGGGGCTGTGAGTAATGCAATTTACTTCAGCCAGATGTCGCTGCCTGTACGTAATACAGAGAATAGTGTAGAGGTTCGAAATTTCACTGATGCCGGTGAGTCGCCCATTAGCTCAGTTGGATAGAGCGCTGGCACGGATAGCCAGCGGTCGCGGGTTCGAATCCCGGCATGGGTGGAATTTTTAGCCTCTAAATAGGTTTTTAAAATCTTCTTCTTCTTTCTTATTTGTCTGTATTATTTTAATATCGTTATGTGTGTTATGTGTATTGTATCTTTGTGGCTTCAAATAAATGTCTCTCTCTTTCTCTCTCTCTCTCGTATCGAAAGCGCCGCCCTCCTCTCAGACATCTCGCTCCCAAAACCGTGCCACTGCGAGCGCGCCGGGTGATGCCTCCATGAGATCCCGCAAACTGCACTGTGGAGCTTCAGGGCTGACACAAAGATGCATTGCTGTTTGTGCAGCTCCATATCGGTACAGGGTATCAGCATCTTCGGGCAGGATCCCCCATCTGTTAAGGTTATCTCTCTGGATCGAGCAACACCAGTGCGCAGACGGTTCAGCGATCTCCCCACTCTACTCCCCACTGCTCATGCCCTCCAGGTGGTATTGACTCCACCAGCTTTATGAAGTCAGGAAGGTGTTTGTCTGCTCCCTCCACCTTCTGAAAATCAATCAAATGACTTATCTATGGGTCGAAAATGTATTAGAAGAACTACGAGTAAGTATACTTAACTCGAGTATTCTCAGCAGATTCTTCGCAATTAGATTCGTTTCATTTGCCAAAGTAATCACATTGATTGTCAAGTAAACATCTTTAATGTTGAAGCATCTATTAACTGCGAAGATAGCGTTGTGAGGGAAGGCCTATCGATATTTCATTATTACGACGAGAAGTTCAGAAAGGACGCTCATAATAAACGTAAAGCAATAGATAACTTCCACACAACATAATCGCTTGTCCTGGTCCCAAACTAGGATACCCTGTACTATGTTAACCAGCCAAGGACGTCACAAGCATGAAAATACACTCAGACTGAGGTAATTTATGAAAACAATGTATGCCTGTAGTCGGAATCAAGCTCATGACCATTCCTATAATAATTTCACATTTACTTGTTATGGCAATTTTTTTTACGTAGCCTCTTTCTTTGTGTCCCACTGCTGGGCCACTTTTCACTTTTGTAATTTTTGCCGATGGCAGTAAACTAACAGTTAATGCTTTCAAAAAGACGCCTGTCACCTCAGTCTTCCGAGACCACGGCACCTGAAAAAGTGCCGAAACGTCGGAAAATTGTAAAATGTAAAATAAACGAGTAAAATCCGTATAATAACAGTTTTAATTTTATCTTTTTTTTTATCTCTCATTCTAAGGTGAGATGTCTTCTAATAAAATCGTTCAGTGAAAGTCAGTCCCCTGCAGTAAGACCTAAAATAGTTGCTTAAAAAATAGTCTAATTGACAATAACCTCACGTTTTGAAGTCGGTTTGAAAGCTTCTCAAGCTAAGCCTCTACACGTGGGAAAGGCCTCTCTCAGTCAGATATAATACCTTTCAACTTCCTCAAACAACAGCGCGAATGTTTTCCAATCGATCAATCACCGGGAAGTTAGTATTTAATACTTTTTGATACTTTTCCGGTGCGAATACGAAAAGTTGCCGAATGCTTTCCACGTTTGTGGTTACTTTCTGTTCCAGTTTTTGTCGGCTTAAGCCGGAGTTTTCTTCGTGAGATTTCTCTTGACCATCCTTCTGAACAAGTGGAACCGAGTGATTAGAATCAATCACTTGCGTTAAGTAATAATAGACGCGGTCAGGGTGATCCCGACACTCGCTAGTGTCATCTTTTCGAGCGCTTTCGTGCTTCGCAAGGTACGTTAAGCCGTTGGCGTCGGCTGTCATGTCTATTAAGCCATGTCAGAGGCCCTATGGACGGCTTCATAACTTCTGACCGTAAGGCCCGCCACTGTCTTACAATCCTCCACCAACTCGGACTTGGGCCCCGTGGTGGAGTATGGTTTACTTTACTGCGATGCAGGAAAAGACCCATGCCCATTAGTGGGGACGTATAAAGGGTTAATATGATGCATCTAAACATCGTAAGGAGACCTGAGCCTCGATTCTGTTAATGCCTTATAGTACGGACTGACAGATGTTCGGGTGACGTGAAGTGTTTTTTTTACAATGACGCGTTGAAGGTTTGTTATCGCATAGACATAATGCAGAATCAAAATTAAAGAGTGTTCATGTAATTCTCATTGTATTACAATGCAGTAGCACGAGCTAGGAGGGAAGTGGCGTGCCTTGGCGGGGCAGTGGGCGAGTATGGGCTGATTTATTGAACCTAACAATTTATTTGGCGAAAATATTAAGAACCAAGTTTTAGAGGCTTACGCAATACAGAGAATATTGTAAAGAGGTTCGAAATTTCACTGATGCCGGTGAGTCGCCCATTAGCTCAGTTGGAAAGAGCGCTGGCACGGATAGCCAGAGGTCGCGGGTCCGAATCCCGGCATGGGTGGAATTTTTAGCCTCTAAATAAGTTTTTAAAATTGTCCTTAGCACGGGTTAGTGCATTAAAAATAATACAATGAAATTATTAAGATTAGGTAACTCATACATAACTCCCATTCAAAGTAATTTAGCCGTCACTAGAACAGCCTGCCTACCTCTCTGGGGCGTAGTCGTGAAGACAGATGTTTGTAGTAGTGAAAATTCATTCGTATATGAAATCGTACGAGCGGGGGTCATTAAAATGGTGAAGCTACATAATATCGTGTAATGTTCCAACAAGCAGTTACATTTAGCAATGTTAGGCTGCGTCTACACTGTGTAGGCGCAGAATGTACTATTCGCAAAATCATGTTTTGAGAATAGAAAAAAAATATCAGTTGTTACGTACTAAAATTAGTACGTTGAAAAATTGTATAGTACCTACAACTGATCTATTTTGCAAGTTTTTGAACTTTTCGCTCCGATTCACAGAGCTTAACCTGGTCGGACTCTTCCGATATAACAACAGCCGTAAGTAAATCCGGACTAAAAGTCTACAATATTTTGCAAGTGTTAAGTTTTTCCCGTAATAAAAATGTTGTTGGCGGAATTTATAATTATTTATTTTAAGTCCTATAATTGTCTTACTGCATGTAGAGATATGGGTTCAATTATAAAAAAAATATATAAATATTTTACGTAAAAAATAGCAGATTTAGGGCCAGTTCCTGAATTGTAAATTTCGCTGAGTGTTGAATGTACTTAACTTCAGTGCTGTCTCTTCGAATTTCCCAAAAAAGAGCGAGACAGCATGAAATTCTCAATTCAGTAACCGGCCCATTTCATACTAATGTAATAAAATTGAATGGTAAGACTATTATTTTTATTTCTTAATGATTCGCGATACATAGTTATATATTAAACGGGTCAAATCGCGATCAATGGGTCTACCCGAGACCTCGGCAACTGTAACGCTGCCGAAACGTCGGGAAATAAGGTAATTTCGTTTTACCTAATAAATAATCGCGATTTGACCCGTTTTGTATATAACTATCTTATTTTTATTTCTTATTGCTTGCTGTTCACTTTTTATAAAGCTACTTCAACGCAACTCGTTCTACTTGTTAAATGGACTTTACACAGTATTTCAAATTTTCATAGTAAACAATGAATAGTAGTTCCATGAAGCAGGCCCCGGGTGAAAAGTAAAGAATATACTTGATATTGACCCTTTTGTATTTCCCTACTGCTGGGGCACGGGTCTCTTCTCGCATCGCAGGAAGGCTAGGCCATACTCCACCACGGGGACCAAGTCCAATTTGGTGGAGGATTGCGAGACAGTGGCGGGCCTTACTGTCAGAAGTTATCAACATACCATAAGAGCTCTGATATGGCTTAACGACTGCCGACACCAACGGCTTAACGTGCCGTGCGGAGCACAGAAGAGCTCGGAAAAAATGCCACTAGCGGTAGTCACGGGATGGTTCAGAATATACTTGTCTTATCTTATAGTTTAACAACGATACGTAAATGCCGAGAACATAACTTTCTCTCTGAAACTAGGTTTTCTTTGCCGAAATTTTCCTACAAAAGCTAAGTGCATTTTTATGTTTATAGCTGAATGTACAACCTGCTTTTTGCATAATAAAAGGCTACACAGATTCTCTTTTGCAAATAGCTGGCTGCTATCCAAGACAATGGCAGTACATTCTGAATACGATAAATGTGCGCCCAAATGCGTATCCCTGTACTGTCTGTGATACTGAAGCAAAGCATAGTGAAGACATCTTGTGATAGTCAATTTAAAATTTAATCAGTGCAGTTCATAGCTAATCATTATTAAATATGTTATTGCAAAACAGCCCGTAATGTTAGTTAGACAGATAGATAGGTAGAATATTATTACTTGTACACAGAAATTATATTAAAATATAGCACGCATATAGCAAAAAGCTGTTTTTTTCGAGCAACCATGGACGAAGACAAGAAAGAAATTGGAGACGGATAATCGGTGCAATTTAAAAATAAAGAATTCAATGTTAGAAATTTACCTAAAATGTATTAATTGATAAATTTGTAATGTTACTAGGTACGCTACGTGACAAATGCGCATTAGTTATTATTATTATTAAATTCTTTACTGTACCCGTAAAGATGACACAATTGGCGGGCTTAACACTAAATAGTACTTTATTCTAGCCAACCAACAGGTGACGTGGAGCAGGCATGGGTTAAACGGTGATAACGTGAACGAAACGTTATATATCAAACGAGTCCAATCGCGATCTTTGGTTTAATAAATAATCGTGATAAGACTATTTTAATATATAATTAGCGAATGATAAATACGCATTATTATGACAATTTTTTTTTAACACACCATTAAAAATTTTATTCTCAAAATAAAGCGTTTAAAATGTGTTGGTATATAGATAGGTTCACTATTCTATCTATCTATTTTATAAACATTTTAAAATTCATAATTTGTATTTAATAGTTTAAATTTCACAATAAAATAAACCACCGTTAACAATAAAACTAGTGTGAAGCCCCCCTAACCTCATATACAGGGTTATCTAAAGACATTGTCGCGAGAACCCGACGGAAATGTGAGATGTTCATTACTCGAAGTGTTTCCAGCACACCCTGTGTATAACAGTGCTCCAAGTAATTATGTTTCTGTATCATCCTGTACGTACCTATGTTTGTACCTATTGTTGGACTAGGTAGAGCCGTACAGAAGGACAATTTTTGAGATCTCGCTAGAATCGAGCAAAAGTCAAAGTCAAAAATTTTATTCATTATGAAAACAAAACTTTTACTTAAAGAACGTCAAAGCTGGTAGTTTTACAATTAATGGATTATGTGGAGAAGAAGCGAATAAAGAATAACAAACGTCAAAGCTGTTACTTTTACAATTAGGGCCTGTTTCACAATCTGAAAATAAAGTTCCGGATAAGCTAACCGCAACCAGGGCTCCCATTTGTTTTAAATTTAAATAAATATTCCTATATTGCGTGTGTTTGTTTATGGCTTCAAATTTAGAACAAACGCCCTGGTTGCGGATAGTTTATCCGGAACTTTATTTTCAGATTGTGAAACAGGCCCTAAATAGATTATAGGAAGAAGAACCTTACAGGGAAACTTCACATTTATTCTTTTCAAAACAGGTTTTAACTTAATTAACAGACTTTTCAACCTAAAGTTACATTACAGGTTGTTACGAAGAGTTGTAACGGTGCAAACCTCTTCACCATTTTTATTTCTTTTTCTATCTATCATTTTCAAATATTTAAATTTTGTCACTCATTCTTCGATTTCCCTCATTTTTCATCGACTACTTTTTTACGCTTTGACCAGATCTGACTTTTTACCTGCTTCTCCGTTTATCCGTTTTTATCCAGTTTTCTGTTACTATTACTACAATATTATAACAAATAAAACCACACCTAAAGTCGTTCCAGAGTTTATCTACTATTATAAATATATACAACGTTCCACTGGCGCCCAACGTGGGGCATTTACACAAACCCCTAAATCCTGATTTAAAACAATTTAAACCCGTTTCTCAGTACAAAAAGACTATGAAAATTATACTATTTTTATTTTTAATGCACTAACCCATGCTAAAGACAATTTTAAAAACCTATTTAGAGGCTAAAAATTCCACCCATTCCGGGATTCGAACCCGCGATGCCAGTATCCATCCATGACAATTGTGCTAAATCTAGATTGAGGCGAACTGCGCCAGCAACCCTTATGTCATAAATATAAAAATTATGTAGATTTAATTGCACGCAAATAAGTCAACCTGTTTTACAGTCCTCCACCAACCTGGACTCGGTCCCCGTGGTGGAGTATAGCCTAACCCTCCTGCGGTGCAGGAAGAGACCCGTGGCTCAGCAGTGGGGACACACAAGGGTTGATATCGACATAGGCAAGATATTTTTTTTATATAACCCTTATATACCTAAACTGAATAAATGAATATGAATATACGTATGTCTGTCTGTCTCACTGCAAAGCACAGGCCTCGTGTCAGACGGAAAGGGCTAAATTACCACGGGTGCCCACCGCGGATAACACACGGACCAACATATTCTTTCCTAATTATATTTTTCTAATAAACTAGCTGTCTCAGCGAACTTCGTACCGCCTAACAGTCGATTCTTTCTTTTTTTTTTACTTAGAACCTTCGTACTTCAAGGAATATTCGAAAAAAAGCATTAGAGAAATCGGTTCAGCTTCTCTCGATATTTGCGTTTACAAACACATTCAGCGATTCATTTTTACTGTATAGAATGTGAATGTTTGATACTTCGGTCATTTTTAAAATAGAGCGATCGTTCTGTACCTTTCTACCGTAGCCTTCACCACCTCCACAATTCAAAGACCCTGGTCACGGAACAATCAACCGCAAGCCTGGGGTCACCACTCCGTGTCAGCAACTCTCACCGTAGGTACGATGTTATTATACGCTTTGTTCGTTCGCGAATGATAAATCCTTATCTCCAGGGATTTATTATGTTTTCGGGGGTTCTTTGTGCTACGTTTTCTTTCCGCGGAAGACCTACACGTCTTCGTATCTACAGGACGTTAGGACCAAGCTTAGCAACGTTTTAGGCTCTAAATATGTATTTCCAGTGTGTAATGTACGCTCCCAGTAACATTTTACACACACACTCACACTCGCGCTCACACTGACATTCACACTCATGTTCAAACACACATGCAGTGCTCATAGACATAGACAGACACTATTGCTCATTTTTGTTTACTAATAAGTGTGGTACCTACAAGATTATTCAATTTCGATAGTTTTTCTGTAGAAATAATTTTCATTTGAATCCCATGTGCATCCCAACTCACATGTGAATCCCATGGGAATGAAATTACGGCCACGACTTGTATTACATACAAAACCATATAACAAACAATTAATTATTTTAGGGCAGGTGCCCTAAACTGAATTAGAGACGATTTTTTTTCTTCTTTACCTGCACTGTAGTGTGCCCTACAGTGTGTATCAAGATTTTATTATTTTTTGATTCCGATAGAGTGTCCCATAGTTAATTCACATAGTATGGGGTGCCCCAAAGTGCGGCGTACTCTAGAAAGATACAAAAATTTTTCGATTCCAAACGCGTGCTCTAGAGTTATTTTTTATCTGAATCCCATGCAAACCAGCTCACATGTGTTTCGCATGCGAATGAAATTCACTGGCACGGCTTATATACTATACATGTCTAGCAGATAATATGTACAATCACAATTTCTTAACATAGGTTAAGAAATACCTGTGTAATTTCCTTTTTTATGTACAATAAAGTCTTCTCTATCTCTATCTATCTACCTACAATCGATACCTTATCAACGTAAGTAAACATCAAGTTACGCTAAGGACGATTTTGCAACCAAAAATGAAAAGGTTGACCTGTCAGCCACTGTACATAATACCAGGGCATCTTTATTAGACAGACCCTAGACTATGGCAATAAAAGTTATCGTAAAAAAGATAGGGATCTCTTTAAAAGTCTATTTTCTTCTATAACAATAGGTTACTGAGCTGAAGCCCTTTCAAAAACGAATCTTGATAGTATTTTCTTTTTCGCCATTTATCTTTCGAAGCAGGCTTGCAAAGAGATATTGGGTATTGTAGCATTTAATGTTGAAATTTGAGTATGTAGCCCCGTCTTATGTGCGAATCTCGCCTTTATGACTCGAGACATATGAGCGATTAGCTTTTGCCGCGACTCCGTTCGCGTGGACTTTTTTTGCAACACGGTTAATCCCTTAAGAGTTGAACTTTGAAAAACTGCGAAACACGTGTTCATTATTGCTATTATTAGTATAGAATAATACAATTAGTAATATTGTTCAATCATGTAATCGTAGTTTATATATATTAAATAAATCAATAAAATTGTGTTGAAGAGTATTTATTTTAAGTTCCAAGAAAATTGGACAACATTCTTTATACCTCCCATACAAATTTTGGCAACCCTTTTCTCCCCCTAAGGGGTTGAATTTCAAGAAATCCGATCTTATTCCTTGTCTACAATAGACCCTCTGTGCAAAATTTCAGCTTCCTTAGTACAACGGTTTGGGCTGGGCGTTGATGAGCGAGTCAGTCAGTCAGGACTTTGAATTTTATTTATATAGAAGATAGATAGTCCTGGCAAAGCAAATTGGTTTGCTTAAGTATTCATGTATTTTCTTTTACTGCTTAAGATCACCTATTGATTTGATTGCTCGTATAGAAAGGCAGAAGAAATTGATTTTGTTCCAATTTGTTTTATGAAGATAACGCACATTTGGGCAGGCGGACTCCATTAGCCAAAAATATTCTGCTGGAATGAATTTGACCCAAGAATAATATGTTTTATTTCCAGTACATTGTGAATTTAATAAGGAATTTTGTAGTGAATTCTTTCTCTCCATATATGTGAATGTAATAATGAATTTTATAGTGAATTCTTTCTCTTTTTCTCTTCTTCTTTTTTGTCTGTAGGTATATCGCATTTATTGTTTCCTATCAGGCTTGCTATTAAGTAACTTAATGTTTACGTATGTTTATAATAGTATTTATCTATGTAAGTTTATTTTATTTCGTATACGTATGTACATTATTATTCGATGGGCACCAACTACCCGTCTCAATTTCTCCTTCTGCAATCTTTTCGATTTAAGGTGGCCTGGAAGATATTGCTATCAGCAATAAGGCCGCCTATTGTACCTTTTATTTTGTAAATGTCGTCTCGTAGTATTGTCTCAGTGCTTAGTGCGAGTTTGACAGATCCAATCGAATAACTTTACTACCGCGTTAATCGAGCATTGAGCAATGAGTATGAGTATCTAAGTTAACCGTTCGAACTGGCAAAACGCTGTCACAGTACAACTCGCACTCGCGTTTATCCGTGTTTTGGCTTGTAAACGTGTTAACTTCTCAAAGTAAACCATTACAACTCGCACTCAATAATTTTAATTTCCATACTTGTCGCTAGGTGGCGCTTCCTCGATGCCATAGAAATATGAGTTTACGTTAACGCGATCGAGTAGTTAAAAAACTCGCACTAAGCACTCAGGTGTGTACAATAAAGAATATTGTTATCTTAGCATATAAGGTAATATTTATCCTCAGCGTTTGAAATTATTGTCAATACGCGGTGGACGAGAGTAGTAATTAAGCTCATACTATCTCTGTCTGAGAGAGAGAATGTGCTTAATTACCTCTCTCTCTCTCTACCGGCTCTCAACCGACAGGTGGTGGGTTCTAATCCCGACAGGCACCAATTCTACTGAATTTATTTCAACAAGAATTTACATTCTGTTCGCTAAATGTCAAAGTACAATGTCACATGAAAGTGAAAGCCGCTGCCTTCGGGCCGTAGTATAGTCGAAAAAAAGGCAGCGGAAAAAAAAAACTTCACTCTGACCATCCTTCCTCAAGTCCTCTTAAATTGAATACAACAGTTACCACTTATACCATTGATAAGATTCCATGATTGCCATTAATAACTTTTAATGCCACAGCATTAGTTAATTGTTGAACATAGGTAAGAAAAACTAGCGCTTTGAAGCGTTCTTGGCCCGTGGTCAAGTGTAGGATGGGTGCCCATCCCGTGACTACCGCCAGTGGCATTTTCCCGAGCGCTTCCGTGCTTCGCAAGGCACGTTAAGCCGTTGGTGACGGCTGGCCTTATGGGCGGCTTGATAACTTCTGACAGTAACGCCGTCACTGCCTTATCTTCCAAGTAAGGCCGCCACTGCCTATCTTTTAGCCTCTGGTGCCGGCTGTCATGTAATGATAGTCGTTAGGCCATGTCAGAGACCTTATGGGCGGCTTGATAACTTCTGATAGTAAAGCCCGCCACTATCTTACAATCCTCCACCAATATGGACTTGACCCTCGTGGTGGAGTGTGGTCAAACCTACCTACCTACCTAAAATTTCAGCTTCCTAGGTTCAACGGCTTGGCCTGGGCGTTGTTGAGTGAGTCAGTCAGTCAGGACTTTGAATTTTATTAATATAGATAATTATCACAGAACATAAAAAACCTTTATGTTCTGTGGTAATAACTCCTAATATTACGTAGGCATATCTAGTAGCGATGTCAGAGGCCTTATGGGCGCCCGATAACTTCTGACAGTAAGGCCCGCCACTGTCCTACAATCCTCCACCAACCCGGACTTGGCCCCCGTGGTGGAGTATGGCCTAACCTTCCTGCTATGCAGGAAGCGACCCGTGCCCCAGCAGTGGGGACATACAAGGGTTGATATCGAACTAGCGATTAGTAGATTGTTGTCTTACGACAAATCGGGGGTAATCTATGTCTAAGGAAGGTCAGTACCCACTTCCCCCTTCCCTTTATCCCATGTGATCGAACAAATGGGATTGCGAGACGCTGGTCCTCACGCTGTGCATACTCAATGAGGGGCTCACGATTGTAGCCGATACGATTGGGCGTTGATTTGTTGCTATTTTTAGTTTTGCAGGGATTTTCCGGGTTTAAGGAAACTTATTGGCGTATTTAGTTAACCTACTTTTATTGTTCGCCTCGCCTCGGTGGCGCAGCGGTTTGGTACGCTGTCTGTAAAACCGAAGGCCTCGGGTTCGATGCCCGGCCGGGTCAAACTAGGAAACGAACTTTTCTAGTTTGTCTCGGGTCTTGGATGGTATCTATGTATTTATTGTATTAAATCTATCGTTGAGTTAGCACCTATAACACAAGTCATTAAGTTGTACTTAGTATATATGGCTAACGAGATCTGTGTAATACGTCCATGAATATTTATTTTATTTATTTATTGTATACATCAACCCTTGTGTGTACCCACTGCTGAGGCACGGGTCTCTTCCTGGATTGCAGAATGGTATGTTGGCTGATATCTATAATAGTCCAAAATTTTGAAGCTTCTACCGCTTAAAAATTTTGGATTATCAGTTATTTTTTCTGTAGGCTATAATTATACGTTCCACTGCTTTGGTCCGCACAGATATTTCTTAACCTAAGAGAACAATAAGCGGCCTTATCACTAAAAGTGATCTCTTCCAGACAACCTTTGGATGGACTGGACGAATACGTTAGAGAGAGAGAGATATGTGTATATACTTTGCTTCCTGTACCACAGTAGTACCATATTAAAAAAAAGATACGCCGCTTTGCAATGCACATTTCAATAAAAAAGTAATAATTCTTTTTTATTTCAGTAGGTATTTAAAGTAAACGAAAGATTCAAAGTCACTATAAACGACACACCGTCAGCGAACGCAAATAAACGCTTATCAAAATCCTCTCACAAACAGAACTTCAGGAAGAATCGACTTCAAAATAAGGTCGTATTCCCGACGGACCAGCAGGCTGTACGCTGACGAAATTGGGGGCGAACAATGTCAATGCCCCGTTCCGATTAGAATCCAATGCTTTCGGATAACAATATTATTATTTCGTCTGGCCCTGTCAAGGTTTTTATTGTGTTTCATTTGCATACTGATCCGATTGCGGACTAGATTAAGCTTTTGCTTTGGGTTCCTGGTAAGCCTGCGATTAGTCCTTGAGCCAAACCGGGTGTATATTACACTATTTTTATTTTTAATGCACTAACCCGTGCTAAGGAACAAATTTAAAAACCTATTTAGAGGCTAAAAATTTCACCCATGCCGGGATTCGAACCCGCAACCTCTGGCTATCCGTACCAGCGCTCTACCAATTGAGCCAATGGGCGACTCACGGCATCAGTGAAATTTCGAACCTCTTTACAATATTCTCTGTATTACGTACAGGCAGCGACATCTGACTTAAGCAAATTGCATTACTTACAGCCCCGACTACCTACTTTGCAGTTAGGTTTTAACATCGGAACGATATCACTGTACCCACATGATTACACTATTTTTATTTTTAATGCACTAACCCGTGCTAAGGAACAAATTTAAAAACCTATTTAGAGGCTAAAAATTATATTCTTTATTAATTATAATTATAATTATAAAATGTATATTCTTTACGAATTTTTTTATCAACGATGTACACACGGTTTTAGTTTTTCGCAGCAAGATGCAGGAAGAGACTCGTGCCCCAGCAGTGGGGACATACCAGGGTTAATATCGAGCCACCTAAATAAACCGAGCCTTGTAAGCCAAGAAACATTCAAAACGTAGCAGAAATCTCATCAATTCAATGAACATTTTTAATTTAAACTCCGGTCTAAAAAGCCGGTTCTAACTTGGACTTAGCTCGGAGCTCCGACTTCTCTAATATATCACGGCATTCAACCAATTGTCTTTGGGCCAAAGTAAACTTAATTTCGCTGAATTGGATTTTGTTAGCGGATTCGCGCCGATTCGGTCCCGGGGGTTTACCCCTATTGAATAATTTTTAAAAACCTATTTAGAGGCTAAAAAATCCACCTATGCCGGGATTCGAACCCGCGACCTCTGGCTATCCGCGACCTCTGGTACGGATAGGCAGAGGTCGCGGGTTCGAATTCCGGCATGGGTGGAATTTTTAGCCTCTAAATAGGTTTTTAAAATTGTCCTTAGCACGGGTTAGTGCATTATGAATAATATAATCTATTTAAATCAGTTCATCATCTTCAACCCATTATGTCCTCACCGAGGGGCACGGGTCTCTTGCTTTAATAAGATATAGGCCATACTATACTCCACCACGGGGGCCAAGTTCGGTTGGTGGAGGCTTGCAAGACTAGTGGGTGATCTAGTATTTCTTAACGTTTCGCGATACTCGTACATAGTTATATATTAAACGGGTCAAATCGCGACTATTTAAATAAGGTATTTACGTTTTACCTAATAAATTATATGTAATATCCTAATTTCTTTGTTAAAAGCTAGTGACTTAATTAAATGATTTCATGATTCACGACACTGGCTGCGGGGGATTCCCGCAGCCAGTGTCGGCACCCGCCCCACCTATCTCGGCGCGGGCGCGCCGCGCGCTTACCCGTAGTGTGAGACGAGCAACCGACGACGCGAGCTCCGTCTCTGCTCACCATGATTAAGCTCTGCGAATCGGAGCGAAACCTGGTCGGACTTTTCCGATATAACAACACCCGTAAGTAAATCCGGACTAAAAGTCTACAATGTGTTGTGCTTACGAAAGTTTTAGTTAAAAAAAAGATTTCATGATAATGATGTACCTACAAATTGACATAAACGATTCGTTCGTTATCAACCCTTATATACCCCCACTGCTGGGGCACGGGTCTCTTCCTGCATCGCAGGAAGGTTAGGCCATATACTTCACCACGGGGGCCAAGTCCGGGTTGGTGGAGGATTGTAAGACAGTGGCGGGCCTTACTCTCAGAAGTTATCAAGCCGCCCATTAGGCCTCTGACATGGCTTAACGACTGCCATTATATGACAGCCGGCACCAACGGCATAACATGCCTTGCGAAGCACGGAAGCGCTCGGAAAAATGCCACTAGCGGTAGTCACGGGATGCTCACCTATCCTGTACCTGACCGCGCCTGTTGTTGCTTAACCAAGTGATTGATTCCAATCACTCGGTTCGCCTAGGCCACGAGCGCTTCATAAACATTAACGATTAAATTAAGTATTTATTATAATTAATTTATAAAACTGTTATATTACATAGCATTATGAGGATAATATTTCAAAATGCTAATGTATTTTGTAATTCGTAGTGTTTTATAATAATACTAGCTGACCCAGCGAACTTCGTACCACCTAATGGTTGATTATTTAACCTTCAAGCGGGCGCGCGGTTATTTGTAACGGGAGCGGGCGCGCGTAACCGGAAAGACCTATGGGATGAATAAGAGAAATAAAGCACTAATTATTTAATATTTATTTATTTCTTTGTACTCGGATATATTATCATTGTCTGTAAAGTCTTATTTTTCAAAAAAAAGTAATTAAAATTATGAAAAAGAAACAATTATTAAATTAATTAACAAACTTAAATATTCTTTGAATCAAAACAAAAATTAGGAACACAAAACCCTTTTACATATCTCAGACTAGTTTATATACCTAGTCTTATAATAAAAATTAATTAACTTTGGTTTAGTTTTGATCTGTTTGGTGTCGGCCTAGAGGATCTGTTTGGTGTCGGCCTAGAGAATAGCACCAACCCAAATTCTTCCCGCGGGTGTCGTAAAAGGCGACTAAGGGACGCAAACCGGGGGGTGGGCAGCAGCGCCCCCTGCAGTACAATTCCACCAAACTGCGATCCCCAACCCGCATGCCCAGCGTGGGGATTATGGGCATTACCCCCCAATGACGGCACAAACTTGCGCTATGGCGCTCATTAGGGGAGGGCTATGTCCAGCAGTGGACTAATATAGCCTGAAGAAGTGGTTTAGTTTTCATCACAATCAGTGTCTTCGGCCATATAACATTGATTTCAAATAATGTTGTATGACTTCTGCAAATATTCTTCATACATAACTTACATTGCGTTTTTGATTGCCTCCTTTTTTGGCTGGGCATATTTTACAGGTTCCTGTGCTAGAACTACCTGCTTCTGTATCAGCAGTACTATTCCCAGGTTCCTCTACAATGATTTGGTCGGAAGTTTCAGAGGCTTGGTCGCTGACCTCTGATTCACTCTCTTCTTCGTCGTCTCTTAGTAATTCCTCGAGTACCACTTTATGGTAACCGTCCACGACTCATTTTATATAAAAAAATCCAAGCGTAAACCGATAATATTGAATGATGGCCGAAGAAATACTACGAGCGTGATCGAGAGTATGTCGCGTTGAGCGTCGCGCGTAACCTTTTCGACGACAGGCGCGTGTAGTCTTTTGACAACTGCACCGGGAGTAAAACAATTGCGATCTGTGGAGTGGGGGGAGCACTCCGAGCGACGGTTTATTCTTTATTTTTTTTAGACTTGGGCAAAGTGTGTCCTTAGAGGGAGTTGTTATATCTCATATCTTTGCTCACCGAGACACACTATATCTCTCTCATATCTCGCTCACCACTTGTGTCCTAGCTCATACGACGTCCAATCAACTAAATGCGTGTGGAAACAAAAGACACATGTGGTGAGTCAGTCTAGTCTACCTATTCCCTACTTTATCCAGATCACACGTTTCTTTTGGTGAACTTTTTGTCATAGCTCGTTAGTTACGACGAGAAATGCGGCCGAATGTAACTGATGTTAGACGATGTTGATCTCGCTCTCGCATTGTGTGTGAGCTGGATAAAGTAGCAGGAGATGACTACCGTACTGAGATATAGTTGACTCAGATATAGTTGACATCTCTGGGATATGAGTGGGACACACTTGACGGGGAGGGAGTTGCCAATCATATCTGGCTCTTGAGTTACCCAAGGCTAATTTTTTTCCCAGTGACATAGCGACAGGCTACTAGAAATGAGATATAAATGTGGTGGGTAATAATAATATGAACGAAAATGTACTAAGCGCGGTCGATTCGATTACGCGCGCCCGCTTGAAGGTTAATATTTTTTTTATTTTTCTCTCCATTGAAACCATCCCCGTACTTCAAGGAATATTCTAAAAAAAGAATTAGCAAAATCGTTTCAGCTGCCCTCGAGATTTGCGCTTACCAACACATTCAGCGATTTATTTTTATATTATAGAGACTAGCTGACCCAGCGAACTTCGTACCGCCTAACAGTATAGATTCTTTAATTTTTTTTATGATCTCCCCGTAAGAACCATCCGCGTACTTCAAGGTATATTCTAAAAAAAGAATTAGCGAAATCGTTTCAGCTGCCCTCGAGATTTGCGCTTACCAACACATTCGGGGATTCATTTTTATATTATAGATTATTATGATGTTGTCATGCCGTGCTCGGTAAAATTACACATGCTCTGTATGAATAATACCTACTTAAGACCTTATTACTGTAATTTACGCAATAAATTTAATTGAAGGTTCAAAAGAAGAGTCAAATGTGTCCATAAGCGGGTTGGCTGCGGCGCCGTGGAGTTGAAAATTTACAACTCGCACTGTTTCTAACCTAACGCCATTATAACTGCTAGATTGAACCTCGGTTAAGATTGAACTTTTCGCGTCGGTGCAGCTCTGTTGTCGGGATGTTATCTTCAGCGCTGGCAGCGCATAGCTAGAATAGGCCTCGCATTTGAGAGTCGTGTTTTTGTTCACTTTTTTTTTTCTTTTTCATCATCATCAGCCATTTGACGCCCACTGCACGACATAGGCTCGCTTATGGTTTTCTTAAATACATTTTATGTCACTTATAGAAGTAGATTGTAAGTGAGCTGTCATTAAACAATAATTCTAGTCAAATGAAATAAAAACATGCACAGTGCAATATCCAATAAATTTTCGTCAAGAATACAGAACACATAAAATAATAATAATTTAAGCACACAAAAAAATCCTAACTCAACCAACCGCTCCGGGAAATATCTAAACCAAATTTGATTTTAAAAACCTATTTAGAGGCTAAAAATTCTACCCATGCCGGGAATCGAACCAAATAGTGTACATAAATAGATATTAGATATATTGAGATTTTAAGTGTCAAAAGTTAAGAAGTTGTGCGGAAGATAAATCGGACAAGTTTTCCTTAGTTTTTGTAAAACAATTAACTAGTGCTTTGGCATTTAGGGTTATTGATGGCAATCATAGAATCTTATCATACGTGCAACTGGCAACTGATGTATTAGGTTTAATTAAGATGACTTGAGAAAATATGATTAAAGTGGAGTTTTTTTTCCGTTGCCTTTTTCTCCACTACACTATGGCCGGAAGGCAGCGGCTTACATTTCACATTGACATTCAGCAAACAAAATGTAAATTCTTTACGTTGAAATAAAATTGATTTGATTGGTTTTCTGTTGGACATACTTAGGGCCTGTTTCACAATCTGCAAATAAGGTCCGGAAAAGTTATCCGCAACCAGGGCTGCCGTTTTATCTAAATTTAAATAAATATTCCGTGTGATTATTTATGGCTTAAAATTTAGAACAAACGGTAGCCCTGGTTGCGGATAGCTTATCTGGAACTTTATTTGCAGATTGTGAAACAGGCTACCTTCTTTTGGGCTTCGCCATAGACGAGTAAAATATTGTCTCGTTAAGAGTATTGAACCCCCATTTTAATCAATTTCACGACAGTGCCCTTGACACGCAGCTTAGTACTGGCACGACAAAAGACCTATAGTTGGAAAATCGTTGTTTGAAATCTCGAATTGTTCATGTGTGATGCTCGAGTTTGCTTCGTCTTTTAGTCGAAGTAGGTACAAAAGTCATTAAACTTTCGGAGATCATTTGTTGGAGATAAATGGTATAGTTGTAGTAGTAATGCCACTCGCTATCTTGAAGGACACCATTTTCATTAAAGAAATACCAATAAAAACCTGGCCTCTGCCCACCCCTCCGAGACACAGGTATAAGTTCATTTATGAATTATCATAGTAATTCTAGTTTCATGAAAGAAAAGCCAATAAAACCTTATCTTTGCCCACCCCTCGGGATACAGGCGTGAGCTTATGTTACGTAAATGCCAATACCGACGGAGCCACATAAGCTCGGATTTCCTCACAATGTTTTTCTTCACGCTAGCGAGTAAAGCCAACAAAAATTCTATTTAAAACCGCTCAAAAAGACTTCTCCTCATTCGGAAGCCATCGCCCGACCGAGTTAGGCACGAATTTAACAAGCTCATTCGTCCTGCGACCGTGATGTATAAATCAGGGCCTTTATGCTTCCCCGCTGAATCCTCCGAACGAACGAGAGTCCGAATAAACTCACTTGCACTGAGATAAAAAGATGTTCCTGCACACAAAAACACTTCAGGATTCGTCTTCTTAGTTCGTTCGTTATCAACCCTTGTATGTCCCCATTGCTGGGGCACGGGTCTCTTCCTGCATCGCAGGAAGGTTAGGCCATACTCCACCACGGGGGCCAAGTCCGGGTTGGTGGAGGATTGTAAAAGTGGCGGGCCTTACTGTCAGACGTTATCAAGCCGCCCATAAGGCCTCTGACATGGCTTAACGACTGCAATTATATGACAGCCGGCACCAACGGCTTAGCGTGCCTTGCGAAGCACGGAAGCGCTCGGAAAAATGCCACTAGCGGTAGTCACGGGATGCTCACCCATCCTGTACCTGACCGCGCCTGTTGCTGCTTAACCAAGTGATTGATTCCAATCACTCGGTTCGCCTAGGCCACGAGCGCTTCATAAACTAAACTAAAATCTGATTAAACCCCACTGCTGGTTATAGGCCTCTTCATTACCACGCCAACCAGCACGGTCTAGCGTCCGTCCACTAGTCTCGTCCACTGTCTAATCTAATTAACATAAATAAATAAAAATAAATACCTATAATTTTATATTTTCAAATAAAACACATGCCCTAGGTCGGTGTCCCTCGGCCATGTTGGGGAGGGAATGTTGCTAGCATTCTGGGCTCCCCAGAATGCTGGCAACATTCCCCCTTTGGATGGCCAAACTTATCCTCTGGTGGAGGTATGCGCCAGCCCTCCGGTCCCCCGTGGCGACTAGGAGACGCGTCGACAGCTCTTTAAAGAGCTAATACTTAATAAATTAAACTAAATTTTGATAATGGACAACTGTGCAAAAATAAAGCCCTATGATTTTATTGCTTTTTTCGAGAAAACAGAAGAATAGGGGACACGTATATTTTCTTTTGTCGTATTTATTTGGAAATAATAGTTATTTTTAAGTTTTAAAATTGATTTTTTAGAGCCGGAAGTGACGTAGGCTAGAAGGCAACTTAAAACATAATCTTTGCCTATACTTTACTTTAATTGAAAAAAAACTCGTCATCGCCTTTCTATTCGATTCGACACACCACAGACTAAAAGTTGTTGACAACTGACATTTTACTTTTTTTTTTGGCAGACAAAGGCGTAGATACCACGCTGTAGAGCCACTGTGCCGGCTTTTTTTATTGGATAATTTTTAAATTTTCTCTGTAATAAAACTACAGAATTTTTCTTGTATTCCTTGAAGCTTAATCTCCAAATGGTTTTTTTATTTCAGCTTCATATTTTTTTGAATTATTCTTCATTAAACTAATAATTAGACTATGTAGCATCTTGGACACTCAGTAAAATTTTGTCACGATGTTTTCCGTCAGCCTAAGCTGTGGTTTCAGTACTAAAGGTTCACAAATGTATCAAACTGAAGAAACAAGTATTGGAAGTTGCTTAAACTGCAAAGTAGGTACTCGGGGCTGCAAGTGATGCAAATTACTTCAGCCAGATGTCGCTGCCTGTACGTAATACAGAGAATGTTGTAAAGAGGTTCGAAATTTCACTGATGCCGGTGACCAGTTGGAAAGAGCTCTGGCACGGATAGCCAGAGGTCACGGGTTCGAATCCCGGCATGGGTGGAATTTTTAGCCTCTAAATACGTAGGTTTTTAAGTTGTTCAAAGTCAGAACAAAGCGGTATCTCCATACTAATAGGAAATTTCCAATTAGAGCAAGTACCTCATTTATAAATAACTACCTGCGCCTCGCTGTGTAACTCGCCGTTTATAGATTTTCCCGTGGGAATAAGATATTTTCCTGCAGTAATACGTAGCCTGTGTTAATCCAGGGCGCCAGCTATAAATTTGGTATGAAGTCATACCAAATTTTATTTAAATCGCTCCAGCCGTTTAGACGTGAAGGAGTAACAAACATACACACTCACAAACTTTCGCCTTTATAATAATTAATGTGGATAGTGTGATGTGATGTGATGAGTGTGAAGTGTGATGTGTTTTTATTGTGACTGTGATATGAGCAATATTCTTCTTCAGGTTTTATTAGTCCACTGCTGGATTTACCTAATGAGCGCAAGGTTGTGCCATCATTGGGGGGTAGTGCCCATAATCCCCACGCTGGGCACGCGGGTTGGGGATCGCAGTTTGGTGGAATTGCACTGCAGAGGGCGCTGCTGCCCATCCCCTTTATGTGTCCCTTAGTCGCCTTTTACGACACCCGCGGGAAGAATTTGGGTTGGTGCTATTCTCTAGGCCGAAACCACTCAGCTATTAGTGTGACGTGATTTAGGAGTTCTACGAGTTTTGTGTCATACAGTTCTCTCTCTCTTTCCGTCTCTATCTATCTGTCCCTCTCTATCGCCACACGCCTAAACATGGCAAGGATGGATCATACTAAATTTATACTCGACTCACTGCTTCCAGAGTTAGAAAACTTCCCGCTCGAACAAACCGAATACTAGAGTAAGCCCCCGCATCTTCCCGCCGTGTGGAGACCCCCACAGTAATATATTCAGCATTGACTGACACATAAATCCTCCCTCCAAACGCTACTATTGCAATGATAATGGGCTTTGGAAGGAAAAAAGGTACGAACACTCATTTGTAAGCGACTTTTGGGACCAATTTTTTGTAGCTTGATCAACTTGATTTGTGAATCCAATCTTACATGTTTTCAGAAGCATTGTTAGGCTCGAAAGCATTTTATTGATGACAACGGAGTGAAATACAAAAACATAATCGGTATACTGAAGCCACTTGCACCATTTTGTAAGCCTTACGGATCCCGATGAATTACTCGTAAATTCTGTTAGGCTCACTGGCGTCAGCCCAGAGTGCTTAGTGCGAGTTTTCTAACTACTCGATCGCGTTAACGTAAACTCATATTTCTATGGCATCGAGGAAGCGCCACCTAGCGATAAGTATGGAAATTAAAATTGCTGAGTGCGAGTTGTAATGGTTTACGTTGAGAAGTGAACAGTTTACCAGCCAAAACACGAAAAACCGCGAGTGCGAGTTGTACTGTGACAGCGTTTTGCCAGTTCGAGCGGTTAACTTACTCATACTCACTACTCAATGCTCGATTAACGTGGTAGTAAAGTTATTCGATTGGATCTGTCAAACTCGCACTAAGCACTCAGGTTAGCTCATTTAACTCGAGTTAAATGAGCTAACCCGGGCCGACGCAAGTGGGCCTAAGAAGAATTTTAATTTAATCTTAGGACACACATTATGGCTCGTTTAGGAAAGCTCTATCAAGCGCAAGCGTGAGTGTATATTGCTACATGTATGTAACATATATGTTATAAGAGAAGATAGACTACATAATTAGTATTAAAAACCTATTTAGAGGCTAAAAATTCCACCCATGCCGGGATTCGAACCCGCGACCTCTGGCTATCCGTGCCAGCGCTCTATCCAACTGAGCTAATGGGCGACTCACCGACATCTGTGAAATTTCGAACCTCTTTACACTATTCTCTGTATTACGTACATAATTAGTGATTAGATTTCCGAAACGTCGGGAATTAAGGTAATTACGTTTTGCCTTGTAAATAATCTTGGAGTAATTGGAGGCCGGAACGAACCTCTGGATCGAGCTACATCAACCGAAAGTTCTCTCGACCGATCCACAGTATTATCAAAGAATCGTTCGGGAAGCAATTTAAATTAAAATACACAAGAATTTCAACAGTGAGGATGGTTTCAAGCCCCGAGTACGTGGAATCCAGTGCTAAGTAAATATTAATCACGTGCATTATCACCGGACCTGTGCACAAGCGTAGCGAGTGTTGTATGCCTAACCTAAAAGTGACTACACACAATAATTGACTGTACTCGCCACTTCAGCATGAACCTGTAATTGGCTTTGTGTCTCCCTAAATAAGATTCTTGGAACAACCCATATCTGGGTTACCATAGATCTCTAAATAAATAAATACTGCGGCCAGACACACGACCAGCATCAAACCCATAAGGGCCAAACCCAGAAGGGAGGGCCAAGGTCCTGGTTTTATTAACATTGCATGGAATCAGGCGTTACTTTGCACAAATCCATGGTAGCATTCAGATGTGAAAATTACTAAATTCCGCCGAAAACCCCGAAGCACCATACGGTTAGTTAACGCACCGCCCTACTAGGTCCTACTTTTTCAAGCAGAAGCAAGACACAAACACACCACCACCGACACCAATGCTTGTGTGAGAAAATACGCATATTTTCTGCACATGTTGCTTGTGGGATTTTTGGCGGAATTTAGCAAAGTAATTTTCACATCTTAATGCTTCTATGGATTTCCGCAAAGTAAAGCCTGATTCCATACAATGCTAATAAAACCAGGACCTTGACCCTCCCTTCTGGGTTTGGCCCTATTGGGTTTGACGCTGGTCGTGTGGCTGGCTGCAGTATTTACTTAATTTGTAATAGCTGTTGGCTTACCATAGATCTTTAAATAAATAAACAGATAATGCGGCCAGACACACGATCAACATCAAACCCAATAGGGCCAAACCCAGAAGGGAGGGCTAAGGTCCTGGTTTTATTAGCATTATTAACGCATACTCGTGCTATTATTTGATCCCGAATTGCCTCCGAATCGGAATCTGCAAGTGGAAGTTTAATCGAGAACCGTGATTGTTTCCCGAGAAATATATTGGCGGTGGAAATATATTGCGTTCGAGAATTCGTGATAATGGAGCGTTTATATTAAAAAAAAACAGCCAAGTGCGAGGGGGATTTGTGCACCGAGGCTTGCGTATCACGATAGGTATTTACAATATAATTTTAGTTTACGTGTTTAGCAAATGGACAGCAAAAAGCTTTCATGTCGCATTTATATTGATAATTTTGTATTTTAAATTTTGATGCCTACCCTAAACATCCTCTTGTTTTTCAAAATATAAAAAAAATACTTTAGAGTCCATCCTACGGAGAAAGATTCCATACTTGTGGCATGTTGGCACCAGATATTGGGTATCTGAATACATGCCACAAGTAATTTATCTCCTATACAACTCAAAATGTTGGAAAGAATTACTGGCAAGAGATGCCTAAGCCGGAAAAAACTTTGACGGTTGACCTACGAGGTGCACTTAAATTAAAGATGCTGCCGAGCTCCTTCGCCTTGCGAGAGACAGACATAAATGTGTGACTGACTGTCAACTTCTGCTAGTCAGAGAGGCACCATAAAAAGAAGACGAAGAAGAAAATTTCGTTCTGTCGTTCGTTCTTCCGTCCCGTAAAATATGCTAGCCACCAAAAAAGTCCGGAAAAAAATTAATCATTCCAAGCCCTTTTAGGGAAAAACCCATGTCTCAATTTCCACATTAAACCACTTTGAGACCATTTCGTGAAAAACTCACTCACTTAAGCATAAGTTATTAAGGCTAACCGACCAAGTTGCGCCATTATGGGACGATCCGTATTGGCCTTAAATTTTGTATCTGCTCGGCTGAGGTGGACTTGAGGAACTGGGTTCAAACGTTTAATGGGACGTTCAGAAATATGGCCGGATTGAAACTTCTTGAGTACCTTATCTTCAACACTTGTTGGTTCTTCCGAAGGCATATTATTGAACTGTAGCTCTGCACGCGTTTTCGTATGCCTGGGATTTGAATTAAACGATATCAATACCAAACAGTGATTGAAATCAATCACTAGGGTTAAGCAACAACAGGCGCGGTCAGGTGCAAGATAGGTGACGGTCCAGTAACTACAGGTAGTGGCATTTTTTCCAAGCGCTTTCGTGCTTCGCAAGGCACGTTAAGGTGTTGGTGCCGGCTGTCATCATAATTATGGCAGTCGATAAGCCATGTCAGATGCCTTATAGGCGGCTTGATAACTTCTGACAGTAAGGCCCACCACTGTTTTACAATCCTCCACCAACTCAAACTTGGCCCCCGCGGTGAAGTATGGCCTAACCTTACTGCTGTGCAGGGAGAGACCCATGCCTCTTCAGTGGGGACATGCAGGGGTTTCGATATCAAATACCAACCATATCAACATTGGTGGTAATATTCGTTTTTGATGTAGCGCTTGACCACAATGTCTGTGTTTTGCTTTTTTGCATAAAAAACACATTTTGTTTAATTTATGTAAGGAATTGACTTTTAATGTTACTACGGATAATATAGGGGATATGGATAATATATGTGCATGTAACGGCTTATGAACGTTGATAAAGCAAAGGTCTGTCGGGTCCGTGGCAAGTGGCAGTCTCTGGTGAGGTTATGTATGTATGGATAATATACTCGTATAGATAGATAGAGAACACGTTATTGCACAAACAGAAAAAAAGAATTACAATCATGAAAGGTTATATGTCCAGTAATAAGGGATGTTTAGCCTGGGGCAAGATAAAATATACCCGAACTGAGCATGAGTGGATGCAAAGGACGGTAGTGGTGGTACGGTAGAACGCCGGTTTTTCGATCGAAAGGGTCGTGGGTTGGAATCCCAGCCTGTACTAAGTTATGTACAATTGTAAAGTTAGAGGAGCAATAAATACCACTCGCTAACGGTGAAGAAAAACATCGCGAGGAAATCAAAACGTTTAGTGTTAATTAGAAATACATTTATTATACCAACAAGACATCACAGAAACAAAATAACCAGAAAAATTTACATAATATGAGCGCAACAGAAATAAACGAAATACACAAAAAACGAAACAAAAAAAAAAGACTGGTTTAGCCTGTGATTTGTGTCTAAATTGCCACAGAAGGAAGCTAATTCACCGTTATGCTGAGGAAGTGGGCCTTCAGCGCTGACTTCGGTACTTGCTCAACAATGAGGCTACGTGCAGAAATTTCAGGACTAACTAATGTGTGGATGCAACGACTAATGAATGTTGATGATGCAAAAGAGGTTTGTAAGGATCGTGGCAAGTGGCAAACCCTGGTCGCTGCCCACCCCTCGGGGATACAGGCGTGAGTTTATTGTGTGGTCACTTCCGTAACAGAATATCCTGTTTGTGCATACGATGTGAAATATGGTTCTTTGACTATTTCTTCCAATTTTAGGGGGTACAATTTTAATCTACATATTTATTAGTTTGCGAGGCTCGGTCGAAGTTTTTGTATACACTGGCGGAGTGTTGTTGGTAAAGTTTTAACTGCCTGTTTTGAGATTAACTGCGGTGGCGTGGAGGAATCCTCTGACAAATGAGACTTTGGAAGCCTGTAGTTTGCAGTTGACCAGTGTCTCTGCGTGCTACTAAGACAATTATGACAGCAGCCGCATTTTATAATTTATGATCTTTATCATAATCAGCCAGTGTCAGTTCTCTGCTTGATATAAGACTCTCTCAAGACACCCACTCAGCTTAATCTTCGGCTTTCCTCCTCCAGTCGCTGTCAATTCACCTGGTCACAGGGCGTCCTATGTTATGTTTGCCGATTCGCGGTGTCCATTGAAGAACCAGATTTTACAAATTACCAGCCAGATTTTACTATTGGTCGTTTACTATGAAATTCATTCTATTTGTATTTGAATGTCAATGCACAATTTTAGCCGCTGCCTTTGGGCCAAATTTGTTAGGAAAAAAAATACTTCAATAAGAACTTTTCTTAAATAATTTTAAGGCTCTTCTATAGCATGCTGTCTCGCACGCACGATTTAACATTTTTAATTATTGTTATAAAACTAGGGCAGGAAAGGCAATGCCGGACAAAAGAAAGATGTCATGGTTGTGCAACAGTAAAGAGTGAACCGTTTTTAAAACTGTTCAGGAGCGTGAACTGTATGAAGCTGATCAGAATTGCACTGAACAGAGACCGCTGCAAAGAGCCAACTGTCACCCTAAAGTTATGGACAGGCAGTTTAGGAAGAAGAATAAAACTATCACAGCTAAGTAGGCTTCACAAGATAATGTCTAAAAGGAATACTTCGTGGAAAATCCATTGAAAACTACGTTGATGAAGTTGTCTTTTATTTCCCGTACTGCGCAAAAGTCCAAAGTCTGTTATTTCACTTGTCACTGTCCATAGTTTAAGGGTGTCACAAATTTGAAGTGGACTTGACATGAAATAAAAATACTGAAGTTAAAAAGTAAAAATAGTTATATTCCTAATTAGAAACTTAGGACTAATTAGACTAGCACCACGAGCGCGGAAGGCGGGGCAGCGACTGGCTGTCCGCGCGCTAGCTAAACAAAAGTGCTGACATACCAAATAAGGTGCCGCTACAGGTCTGTAACGCTGAGAAAATCAAAGTCCTCTTAATAAGTTTGCGTTTCTGATGCGGAAAGTAGAATCACCAAATTCCGACGACTGTAGTATTGCAGAAGATGTTTACTATTTACTTGTAGAATGTGTCTGAAATGAAATAATTAGAAGACAGTCTTTGAAAATACATTTTTATAGGCCATGAGGGGTTATAATAGCTTTCCCTCTCACTAATGAAGCTAAAATGGTATCAAAAGTAGCCAAATTTTGTATTTCTGCTTAAGTAAGAAGTTTTATTTTCAGTTACCTGTTACACTTGTAGCATTAAGATCTAAATTTGTTTTTTGATTTTTGTCTTTAACTATAAGGGTGACATTCTAATTTTGTACAAAACCCTTTCAAATAGAAAAGGTTGTAACGGTGCAAACCTCTTTACACATTTTTTTTGACATTTCTTTAATTTTAGCTATCATTTTCAAAATTTAATATTTATTCAGCCATTTTTTTTATTTTTTCCTTCACATTTTGGCATTACTACTTTACGTTCTAACTAGACCGGACTTTGACATCCGTGACCGGACTACAAAATCCTCCTTTACCTCCTTATTCTGTTTTTCTATCAAGGTTTTCTGTTTATTACCTAACTACATAACATCCTACACCCAATTACATAAATAAAACAGAGTTGAAGTCGTTCCAGTTCATTATTTATGAAACGTTCTACAACTTCACAACGTTGAAGGTTAGATTATAAAAAAAACGGTACTTAATAAAACAGAAATCCAGTGCTTCATCCAAATTCACCTGAATTTTCTCCCGATTCCGAAACAACAAAGGGCCTAAGGTGCTTTCTTTATCTCAAAGATTTCATCTGGTACGCGGGGATGTAGCTATAAATCATTTTTACATCTTCCAACGGAGTTTGGGCCGGGAATAAGGAAACGCAGAAGGCGACGTTAAGTAAAGCTAAGTTTTAAAATAACTGTGTAAACTCTTTTAATTAAGGAGTTTGAAAAGACCACATTTGGAGTTTTTTGTTTGACGAACTCGGTGGTGCGGCGGCTTGGCATGCTGACTGTAAAACCTAAGGCCTCGGGTTCGATCCCCGGTCGGGTCAAACTAGGAAACGAACTTTTTTAGTTTTTCTCGGGTCTTGGATGCTATCTATGTATTTATTGTATTAAATATATCGTCAAGTTGGCACCCGTGACACAAGTCACTTAGTTGTACTTAGTATAGGGCTAACGAGATCTGTGTAATATGTCCATGAATATTTATATTTATTATTTATTATTGTTCCTTTTTCTCCAAAATTTTGTAAATTTTGAAATGTACTCGTAGTTTTACTTGTAACGTTCATTAAGTTAAAGTTTCTTTGCTATACTGTACAATTTGTCCATATTAATTGGCTCCTCATAATTACCGAATTAGGAAACATCAGAAAAAAATATCTTTATCGAGCTTGCAAAGGAAACGAACGTTTTTAAATAATAAATTATTTTTTTGAATAAAACAACCATTTAGATATTTAAAAAATGATGAAATTGAGCTATGTTTTTTTTTACATCATGTTACCCAAACGTGATTACGTAATTTCTAACATAGATTTCTCGCTAATATAGGTTTATAGCTTGCCAAAAAGTCTATATTAATTATGGCAACAATATCCATACTAAAGTCGCCAAAAGTTTCTCCACACAAAGTTTTGTTTTTAAATTTCTAGACTTTTTTGCCATACTTAAAATTAATTTTAAATTTATGTGATTAATTGGTGTGGCCCCATTTTTTGCATACTAGTATGTTTCCAGTAACTACCATTTAGATATAAAAAAAATGATAAATTAATTGTAGGTAACCATGCTATCCAAAGGTGATTTTTTTTAAATCATGCTATCCAAAGGTGATACGGTTTTTTCTAAGACAGATTTCTCGCTAATATAATTTTAAATTTCTCTGTACTTTAGATGGATAGAAGATACTTTATTATATAGGTACATAAAATTGGAAATAACGAAGATATTCCTCTTCTTTTGTAACTTGTTGTCGTTTTGTCTCTGTAATTATTTTCTGGTGTGTACAATAAAGAGTATTCTTATCTTATATTCCGTAACCTAAGAGTACATACGGTGGCCTTATCACTAAAAGTCATCTCTTCCAGACAATCATTTTAATAACATTAAAATAATTGGTCAAATAATCCATATGAATTAGGTGTTTGAAGGTGCGCGCAGTTAAGCCTTAAGCCAGCCTTCTGTGCACTCTAGTGTTATAAAACTTCGTGGGGGGACCTCCACTTTCCCCCTGGGAAGCCCCTAATGTTATTTTTACTGGCTACTGGAAATTTACTCACCTAATACGTGACTTTGGGCGGTAATCGTGAGATTAGTTGACGGATATTGAATATAGATGACCTTTGGGCTCGCTTTACATACAAAATGCCTAGCGATAGGCAGATTGTATGTATAGAGAAGCTTACAATTTATATTATCATACTTCTAATCCCTTCCGCTCGTGGCCTATTTGAACCGCGATTGGAATCAATGACTTGAGTTAACAACAGGCGCGGTCAGGTGCAGTAGAGTGACCGTCCCGCTGGTGGATTTTTTTCCGAGCGCTTTCGTGCTTCACAAAGCACGTTAAGCCGTTGGTGTTGGCTGTCATGTAATGGCAGTCGTTAAGCGATGTCAGAGGCCTTATGGGTGGCTTGATAACTTCTGACAGTAAGGCCCGCAACTATCTTCCAATCCTCCGCCAACCCGGTCTTGGCCCCCGTGGTGGAGTATGGCCAAACCTACCTGTGATGCAGGAAATGACCCGTGCCCCAGCAGTGGGGGCATACCGACAATTTTTTTATTGATTTTTATGGTTTTTTACCTTATTATAAAGAGGAAGCGGTAGGAGCGCAGTGGTAGGACACCGTCTTCTCACTCGAGAGGTCGTTGGTTTGAATCCCGGCATGAACCAATGACTTTGTTGCCTAAGTTACGGACACGAGTTGTCAATAAGGCCGTACGCTCTCTTTGAAAGACAATATTTTTTATAATGTAGTGTAAAGTATTCTTTCCGTTTCCTGTTTAGTTGTTGATTTCGACAATCAATCAGTGTTTTAGATCCAAATACCTTTCATAGCTTTTGTAATTATATTATTTTTAATGCACTAACCCGTGCTAAGGACAATTTTAAAAACCTATTTGGAGGCTAAAAATTCCACCCATGTCGGGACTCGAACCCCTCTTTACAATATTTTCTGTATTACGTACAGGCAGCGACATCTGGCTGAAGTAATTTGCATCACTTGCAGCCCCGAGTATTTACTTTGCAGTTAGGTTTTACATCGGAATGATATCGTTGTACCCACATGATTTTATTCTTTTTAATGCACTAACCCGTGGTCATCGTCATCGATGACCACGGGTTAATTTCACTGATGTCGGTAGTCGCCCATTAGCTCAGTTTGCAGAGCGCTGGCACGGTTAGCCAGAGGTCGCGGGTTCGAGTCCCGGCATGGGTGGAATTTTTAGACTCTAAATAGGTTTTTGAAGTTTATACTTTATCAATCTTCATATTTGGTGCCTCATAATTGGGAGGGCGTGTGTTCCAATCCCAGCATGTACCGATGACTTTGTTTTCTAAGTTACGTACATTTGTGACGTTGTAATAGCAAGACCATTCGCTAACAGTGAAGGACAACATCGTGAAGAAACCGTAGCGTCTGAAGTGTAAACTTGCCTTAGTGCTAGGAATCGCCAATCCCAGGTTGCCACGCGTGGTAATTAAGCCCATACTCTTTCTCTGAGAGAAGGCCTATTTTCCGGAGTGGATACCTAAACAGTACGTGTATCATCTCGTGGAAGTGGTGAAGCGCTCGTGGCCTAGGCGAACCGAGTGATTGGAATCAATCACTCGGTTAAGCAACAACAGGCGCGGTCAGGTACAGGATGGGTGAGCGTCCCGTGACTACCGCTAGTGGCATTTTTCCGAGCGCTTCCGTGCTTCGCAAGGCACGTTAAGCCGTTGTTGCCGGCTGTAATATAATGGCAGTCGTGAAGCCATGTCAGAGGCCTTATGGGCGGCGTGAAAACTTCTGACAGTAAGGCTCGCCACTGTCTTACAATCCACCAACCCAGACTTGGCCCCCGTGGTGGAGTACGGCCTAGCCTTCCTGTGATGCAGGAAGAGACCCGGGCTCCAGCAGTGGGGACATACAAGGGTTGATAACGAACGTGTTAATCATCATCATCAGGCATTTGTCTGCTGATGACAGGCTCCCTCATGGTTTTCCAAACTTCCGTGTCTTGTGCTCAATACTCAATAATTTATTGCATTCCACAAGTATATACAGGTGACATAACTAAAGACATGGATCTTTGTGGACCCTGTAGGGCGCGCAATATTATAAATTATAGAAGGCCTTTTTAAATTAGGCCTATGACATTTTAATTCTTATTATATTGTATTATTATTAAACATTATTATATTTATATAATAATGTTTAGTAATTAAAATGTGTGATATGTGATATTAAAATAGTGTTTATAAACGCTATTTTAATATCACACATGGTTCTTAGTAATTCTGATAAGTATAGTTATTTTATATATGTAAATACATATATGCTACCCGCGTATAGCAACTACCCGCCATCGTTACCTTAAATATTTGTCAATGGAGTGATTGAGGTCGTGAATTTTTCTGTACTGTGTTGTATTGTCTCTCTTTGACAGTTAGGAAACATAATTTCAGCTGCGTTTATGATTTCTGGCCAGTATCTCGGAGCACGCCCAACCGCTCCTTTCAAAAGTCGCCAAAAATTAATCATCCGCAAATTAAAAGAAAACAAAAAAGCCTAGACTGTAACAGGAAGGCCCCTAAATTCAAGATGGCGTCGCCGGCACCATTGTTTACGCTTTAATTCAGCATTTTAACGAGCCATTTCCCGTCGCCCGATTGTTTTGAGATACTCCTTGCCTTGCCAATTATTATTAATTTCTTTGAACAACAAATTATTTGGCACCTTTGTTGTGATGTTTATATTCTGCTTTAAGGCCTCAGAATCGCGTCGATGAATATTATGTTTGAACTAGGTAGCTTCCTTTGTACTATGCTCGATTTATGCTCACTGCAGCAATACACGCATCGAGGATTGTACGCGTTCGCGTACCAAGTTTATATAGGGATGCTACGTGACTAAGTACTGAACATCTTCCCGCCTGACTAGACAAGAGTATGGGCAGGATAGTGACTAAGTACTAAACAGGCAGTCCATTTATGGAATGATCTGCCCGTGGAAGTGAGAAAAGCAAAGTCCTTGGCTTGTTTTAAGGCATTGGTGAAATCCCACTACCTAAACTGGATGTCAATATTCTATGTCATAATATTCTCAATCCCTGTCGTGACCTGAAAAGCAGAACCACTGGCCTTCACACGCGAAAATATTCATACGCAGCTAATATAGAAAAATATCTTCCCGACACAATGATGGCGAATATATAACATATATTATATGTATATGCGGTTCATATAAGTAAGGCCGTCGGTCTGTCGACGGCTGCACAGATAAATATGACATATTATTATGTTTTTCGAGGAAAGCGCGTAGGGTGCGCTCACACTGGCGCGAGTGGAAGATATTTCGGGGAAAAAAGTGATGAGATAAGGTCAGTATAAAAAAGTATTCGTTCGAATAACTACAAATCAAATGGCGAGAAACAATTAAAGTAATGGTTGCACAAAGGGAAAATTATGGATTTCATAGCTTAGACCAGCTCATTGGTACCTACTCTATATACTTGATAATACAAATCATTACACATAAATACCTATACTGAAAAGTTTAGGGTATCCAATTATTCTTTAAAATGATTAAGATTTTTTTTGATATGAGCTTAGGTTTTTAATTTTTTAAAACAAAATATTATAATACTGCTTTCAGCCATTTTGACTGGAACACCAATGACCCTGCGTGACGTCACGCTTTGGTAAACATTGGTACAGTTCACTCGTGTTTTGTTGTGACTACTAGTGATTACGATGCTTGTTTACCTACTTATGACACAGCGAGCTGTTTTCTCACAAATGTAAAATAGTTTTAGAAAAATGTCTTTAACATTCAATTTATTACTGAAATATAGGTTTTTTGTAGCTAATAAATATTTTGCTGTGCCCCTTTACTATGGAAGAGGATTTAAAAATCTTTCGTCGTGCCTATTATTATTATTATAGTTTTACGTCACGCGGCCTTGGCAGGCGGAGTGTATTCCCGTTTCCCACTGACGGGAACAAATCCCCCGCGCCAGTCTAGCCTAACCCTTACCCCGCCAAACCGAATTCCTCCCCACATTATGCGAAGGAATATTTTCGCCGCAAAGTAACGTTCCCTGTTACTATCATTGTTGAGTTTGTTCTTTCGCCGGCGAAAGGGTTATTATAAGGCCCATTTTCCTCCATGAACCAGGGTTGAAGAAACAGAAGTAAAAACTTCTGTTTCTTCATGTATTTTTTTTGACTGACCGATTCAGTGTCCCACTGCCAGGAAAAGGCCTCCCCTTGAGATTGTATCCGTCGCGTGGGACCTAGTTAGTGGCAACTTTATCCCATCTGCCAAAGAATACATATTAAAAAAAATTGAGGGTAAGCGGTTTGCTAGTAGAAAAAGTGGGTAGAGTTGACTGGGGTTAGACAAATCTTTTATTATTTTTTTCTATTGTATATTTTTTTGTTTTTACTATTGTATGACTAATATATTGGGGAAGGAAGTAGATGTACAAACAATTAAGTTTTTACACTATTTTTATTTTTAATGCACTAACCCGTGCTAAGGAACAAAAACTAAAAATTTTAGCCTCTAAATAGGTTTTTAAATTTGTTCCTTAGCACGGGTTAGTGCATTAAAAAAAAAAAAATAGTGTAATCATGTGGGTACAGTGATATCGTTCCGATGTTAAACCTAACTGCAAAGTAGGTAGTCGGGGCTGGTAATGCAATTTGCTTAAGTCAGATGTCGCTGCCTGTACGTAATACAGAGAATATTGTAAAGAGGTTCGAAATTTCACGGATGCCGTGAGTCGCCCATTGGCTCAATTGGTAGAGCGCTGGTACGGATAGCCAGAGGTTGCGGGTTCGAATCCCGGCATGGGTGAAATTTTTAGCCTCTAAATAGGTTTTTAAATTAAGTTTTTTTTTACTACGAAGGTATAAATGAATACATGCCTAAATAACCAGTGTACACATAGTTGTCAACAGATTGGCCTTTTTTTTTGCATCTACTTAATGAGATGATTTATACAGCGTCCAGTGGTATCTTCACTCACACTAGATGGGTGAAGGGACCACTCCGACGCTGTAGTGCCTGGGTCATGGTTTTATAGATGGTGTAGGCTTGCCCAGCACCTATACCATCCTGACAGCTTAGTTGGCCTAGCCCACAGGAAAGACTAGTCAATACGTGCGGAGCCAACCAAGCCGCGGGTTTCCTCACGATGTTTTCCTTCACGGTTAGCGTGTGGTATTGCGACTGCAAATTCGCAAATGTACGTAACTTTGAAATTAAACAAAGTCATTGGTACATGCCCGCACTCGGGATCGAACCTGGGGCTCTCGCTTGCCAGTCTATGGTTCTACCCACTGAGCTACCACCGCTGTCAGTCAAGAGATACATACAAAATAATTTACATAAATACACGTAATTATATATATATATATATATATATATATATATATATATAGTATAAATACATAAACACTTGAACAAATATACATATTGAAAAAACATAAAAAAACACAAACAACAACAGATCAATGATACAGATTATCACATAGTGTTTTCAGGGATACTTTACATGAACAGTCAGGAGAGTTATTGTTCTAGTTTTCTGTACTCCTTCCTCCACGGTCCTCCGTGATCCGCGACGTGTGAAATGTAACATGGAAATGTCCGTCCAATCGTGTTTGTTATGCAGAAAGTATTGTAATTGAACCCGCAGCCCTACTTTACCCTTCTCGTATTTCGTGGCTTTTGAAGGAGGACTGTAAAAATATACGCGTTTTAGTCCTCTGTAGGGGCCTTTACACTAGTGAAAATACAGGGTGTTAATACTCTGACGATAGAGCCGAGAGCGAAAAAAAAATGTATACCATTATTCTGTACAAAGTTCCTTCATTCACAAAGAGAGATTATGGGCACATTTACCATGCGTGCCCACCGCAGTTTGGTAATTTCAAACACCTTAGACACTGAAATCTGAGTGTAGACATGCCATGACCTTAGCTTTTTTTTTAAAAGTTGTTTAGTAATATGGTTGAAGTTTGTTTTGTTACTGTGGCGTGCGTGCTGTTTCTATAATAAATGTTTTTTCTTCTTTTTATACTTGTGAAATCTTCTGATTTCTTCTCTTTTTCTGGCGTACTTTGAACGCAAAAACTTCTCGAAACACTGTCTTAGAACATAAGAAGATAAGATAAGAACATTCTTTATTGTACACCAGGAAAAACAAACAAAACATAATTACAAAGATACAGTACAATTGGCGGCCTTATTGCTTAGAGCGATTTCTTCCAGGCAACCCACGATGGAGAGTTGCTGAAGGAAAAGTGAGACGGGTAGTTGGTGCAAATATGAACATTGATATACATACTTATACTTAAAAATAATATACTTACACAAATCATAAAATATAATACATTAAACAATTTATTATAAACATACACAAACTTACATTATTTACAATAAAGTTCCGCAAGAGGATAAAAAGAACATAATAATAGGCTTCGGCATGAAGAGATGGGGTGCACCCTTTAATGTCCTACATAAATTACGCGGAAACAAAGCGAAGCCTGGAAGCTATTTATACAAATTAACACCCCTATCAGTCTTGTAATACAGTCGTGGACAGAAGTGCTTCCACGGCCTTTGTTTTTGCTGAAAGGTTCAACAGAACAAAAGGGTTCTATGGAGATTAAAGGGAAATTATAGACAAAGTGTCAAGTGTCTCATATAACTATCCTTTTTTATTATATAATTTTTAATGCACTAACTTGTGCTGGCACGGTTAACCAGAGCTCGTGGGTTCGAGTCCCGGCATGGGTGGAATTTTTAGCCTCTAAATAGATTTTTAAAATCATTTTTATGTTTTAAAGTCAAAACAAATAAAAAAAAAACCAAGTAAAGAATCAATATTTGGTTTCAAGCCATAGTGTAGAGGACAAAAGGCACCGAAAGAAAAAAACTACTTTTGCCATATTAAACCTAATAAGACAGTATTGCTACTAATTCTATGATTGTCATCAAGAACTTCAAGTGGCAAAGCATGTCTTAATTTTTCTACAAAAGCGGAGAAAGCATTACTTTTGTGGCCAGACACACGATGAGCATTTGTCCACGAGCATAAAGCAGGAGTCAGCCATGACCAGTTTCAACCATTTTGAAGGGAGTTAGGTAAACCGGTCACGAGCCAGCATTAAATTTTTATGATTAAAAGTGCTTAGATAATATTTTATCAGGATAGTGTAAAAATCAAATAAGTCTAAGGCTGTAATGATAATGTGATCTCAAATTATCATTACAGCGTTAGCCTTATTTAAAATCAAATAATTATACTTTTCAAAACATATCATGATATTGTAAAAATCAAATAAGGCTAACGATGGAATGATATTTTAATCTCAGTTTATTATTACAGCCTTATTTCTAACCAAAACATTATATTTTTCACAGTATTCGTGTATCAGGATAGTGTAAAAATCAAATAAGGCTAACACTGTAATGATAATGTGATGTCAGATTATTATTACAGAGTTGGCCTTATTTAAAATTAAATTATTATTTAATAAATAATTAATAACAATTATATTTTTAAGCAAATAAAAATGTTGTGCATAAGCAACAGCCATTTTATTAATTTAAACTATATGTCTACAAGACATAAATAAGGGTTCAAAAGAACCAAGTCCATAGCCCAACAACTTTTCACCTCGACTGTACCTAAAGAAGTGCTCTAACGTCCATTATGGGGATTTCATGAACGTTTCGATCACGGCCGTTATTTGCTTACATTATTAAATGTACACTATGAATCCATTATTTGAGTTGTCTGACTTAAATTACTTTTACTAACGAGCCAGTTAACGCTAAAGGAAAACACCGTGAGGAGACCTGGGGATTTGAGGTGTTAACATACTTCAGTGCTTAGAATAGCAAATCCTCAGTGGATACGCGTGGTAATTGGATGGATAGGGAGCAAGGTACCACTGCCTTAGAGATAAGGTCACTGCAAAATATTTTTGAAATAAATTATCTTTTATCTTTTTTTATCTTTAATTAAGCCCATACTCTCTCTCTCTCTCTGAGAGAAAGCTTTGGCCCTGCAATGGGGCGTATATAAAAAACCCTCTCTGCTAATGCTCTGTTTATGGGCTAATTAGACAGATAGATAGTGCGAACCGCTTTGATCTTAAACGATCACGAAGGTTAAGCAACTTACGAACGACATGAATGCTTGACCGTCTACGACTAACGCTAGTGGCACTTTTCAGAGCGGTTCCGTACCTCACAGGGTACGTCAAGCAGTTGGTGACTGCCGTCAATTGATGACAGTCGTTAAGCCGAGCCTTAGGGCTGCTTGAAAACTTCTGACTAGTCTTGCAAGCTTCCTGTGGACTTGGCCCCTGTTAACGCCTGCATGAACGGGAACCACTTAGGTTGCTGGAAGTGCTAAATTAAAAATAAAGTGCCAACGAGACAGACTTTGGAGAAAAAAACTGGTGTTTGTAAAGACTCTCAATTGAATTCGATTTATTATAGTTTATTTGCTAAAGCCAAAGTAAGAAAATCTTGCATTTTATTATAATCAAGAATACCTGCGGCCTTAACAGCCCCCTTGTTGGAGTATCGCCTATACCTACTCTAGGGAAGAGCGGGTAGATGATGATGATAGCATTTTGAAAGCTCTCCATTCTGATGATTCTCAAGAAGTCTCTCGCCTGTGACAAAAGCAATTTTTCGCTCCGTCTATACAAATAAACTGATTACGTCCCAATAACAAAGTTCAACTTAATTCCATTGAAACTGAAACAAAAGCTGGAGCGCTGAATGCACAAATCTGTCTTCAGCAATCGCTTAATTGGTTTTGTCAGTCAGAGGTGTACTCTGGATCTTCAAACTTTTGCTATTAAGTTTCTGTAGATACTTTTGTACAAATTCTTAGGACATGAACACAATTTTTTTTCTTCGTCTTCAGGCCTCTTCCTTCTTCGAGCCTTTAACTCCTGGGGCAGCATAAGGCCTCAACCACAGATTTCTCCACTTCCGACGGTGGTTCGCGGCAGCTTCCAATTCAGGCCAGCTAGTGCCGATCGACTTGGTCTCTTGATCTATTGATCTTTTCCAGGTATGACAGCGGTCCATAGACGCACTGTTAATATCTGGCTGTTGATTTTTTCTTCTTCTTCTCCTTCAGGCTATATTATGTAGTCCACCGCTGGACATAGCCCTGCGCTAATGAACGCCAAAGCGCCCTGTCTTCAGCTTGCCGCATCTAGCATCTGCCTAAAGTTTTTCGCAGATCGTCATCCCACATGGTCGGAGGGCATCCTACACTACGTTTGCCGAGTCGCGGTCTCCACTCAAGAACACGTTTACTCCAACGGTTGTACGTTCTTTCGTTGCTGATTCTCTGAGCTATGTCGATAACTTTGGTTCTCTGTCGGATGCATTCGTTACGCATACTATCCTTCAGAGAAACTCCGAGCATAGCTATCTCAATAGCTTGCTGAGCGACTTTGAACTGGTGGAGTGCCATAAACTTTGAAGTGCCATAAAAAAAATGTAAACTATACTAAAAGAAAATTATATAGGCTATACACAGTTTACACACATAGTATAAAGACATAAAATACACACAGCATAACTACAATAAATATACATAAAATTCTAGCAAACATTATGCAAAATATTTTAAAAAAATATAATTTTGCGTTGTACTCGTAGCACGCCTGAGTAGGAGCCCTTAGCAATTTTTTCAAGCGAAAATATCGTTTCTGTCGTTGTGAATACGAGCTGTAATTGATGACAGGCGCTTGACAGGTCATCGCACCAACCAACCCCAATTGTTGGGGTAGGCTATTCAACCGAAGGGCGGTTCTCGTATTGTGCCTTTTCTTGACACCATGTTTAATTTCTTGTCGTAAAACATTGAACTTAAAAACCAGCACTTGACAAGGAGTTAGAGCTAATTCAACTTTGCTAATATTTTGAGACAAAACTGACAATAACCATGTCGCACCAATTTGTAAAATCAAGCTTCAGTAAGCATTTAACTAAGATATTTCGGACAAAATAGATAGATAGAGAACACTTTAATGTACTTACAAAAGGAAATTACACAGGTATTTAACCTAAGAGTACAGACGGCGGCCTTATTTTTACTTTCAATGTATAGAATCAAGCGTTACTTTGCGGAAATCCATAATAGCATTAAAAAGCTAAAATTACTTTGCTAAATTCCGCCAAAAATCTCACAAGCACCATGCGGTTAGCTAATGCACCGCCCTCCCTCTCACTTTTCCAAGCAGAAGCAAGACACAAACACACCATCACCAACACCAATACTTGTGTGAGAAAACACGCGACGCGTTTCGCCTCTAACACCGAGGCATCCTCAGGCTCCCAAATGCAAGTGACCGTCTCTGCAAAAACGCTCCGTATTTCCGATGACGCAAACCGTTAAACCGTTTCAACCGCCTATGGGCTATTATTGTTTTGTGCAAATATAGCGATAAATGGAGAAATAGAGGAGCTGCCCTCCCTGCTAGGTTGTTTACAATGCTGTTCATTCAGCATTGTAAACAACCTATCCCTAGATAATTTGGAAATTTCCAGCTGTTCAAATATAAACAATCTCAACCCCTTACTGCAGGTGTGTAAAATTTCCAAATTATGGTTATTATTAAGTAAATGACCCGTATCCCAAAGGTGTTTGGCAAAATGAGATTTATTCGGATGATTATTTCGGAAAGCCGCCACATGCTCCCTATACCGAGTTATAAAACTCCTACCGGTCTGGCCAATATACACTTCATTACATTCCATACAAGCAACTCTATACACTCCAGACTGCTGGAATCTATCCACCCTCTCTTTTTGATTGCACAGATTTCTAGCCAAAGAGTTGCTCGTCCTGAATGCAACCCGTATCCCAGATCTCTTTAAGGTCCGGTGGGTTTTTTCAGAAATTGGACCTTATTATTAAGTACATGACCCGTATCCCAAAGGTGTTTGGCAAAATGAGATTTATCCGGATGATTATTTCGGAAAGCCGCCACATGCTCCCTATACCGAGTTATAAAACTCCTACCGGTCTGGCCAATATACACTTCATTACATTCCGGACAAGCAACTCTATACACTCCAGACCGCTGGAATCTATCCACCCTCTCTTTTTGATTGCACAGATTTCTAGCCAAAGAGTTGCTCGTCCTGAATGCAACCCGTATCCCAGATCTCTTTAACGTCCGGTGGGTTTTTTCAGAAATTGGACCTACATAGGTAATACTTGACTTCATTTTTTGAGGCCTTTCAGGTGGCACTGCGTATAAAAGTCAACTAACCATACTGTTCCGCTTCCTGACCACCAGCCTATCAATCATTCACCACATTGTGCACACATTTGTGAAAACGAGTAGAAATACCACTCTTTAACCGTGAAGGAAAATCTCGTGGGGAAATCTGAGTGCCTGAGGTGTTCAACTACCTCAGAGTGCTTACTTAGACTGCCAATCCGCGGTGGGCACGCGTGGTAATTAAGCCCATACTCTGTCTTTCTGGGAGAAGGCCTGTACCTTGCGGCTATTATAGGCTACACATAAAAACTAAGTGACATAGTCAGTCATCATCCCCAGGTCTTGGATGTTTACATATTTATGATGTCGTTGTTTCTGGTACCTACGACACAAGGTATCCTAGGGTGGGGCCAGAAGCAATGTATGTGCCAGTACGTAAATGTTATGTTATAGTTAATGACTGTCGAAAAATCAAGGCTGTAAGTTTCAGAAACAGGATCACTTGGGAATGAGCCCATTTCACACGGCAACATTTGGCACGCGGTGTCTAATTGCGTCGTGTGCGCCAGCCCTTATTCTCTTTTTTAATTGCTTAATAGGATTGCTCGACGGAAGCAGAGTGACGAGCGAAGCGATTTAATTTATTTTAGTACTTGAAACCAGCCTCTAAATTTTTTTCTTCTTCTTCAGGCTATATTAGTCCACTGCTAGACATAGCCGACCCCTAATGAGCGTCGTAGCGCAAGGTCGTGCCATCATTGGGGGGTAGTGCCCATAATCCCCACGCTGGGCATGCTGGCTGAGTATCGCAATTTGGTGGAATTGTACTGCAGGGGGCGCTGCTGCTCTCCCCCCGGTTTGTGTCGCCTTTTACGACACCCGCGGGAAGAATTTGGGTTGGTGCTATTCTCTAGGCCGACACCACACAGCATAGCCTGTAAATAGGTTTTTAAAATTGTTCTCAGCACGGGTTACTGCATTAAAAAGAATATAATCATGTGGGTACAGCGATATCATTCCGATGTAAAACCTAACTGCAAAGTAAGGTGCTCGGGGCTGCAAGTGATGCAAATTACTTTAGTCAGATGTTGCTGCCTGTACGTAATACAGAGAGTATTGTAAAGAGGTTCGAAATTTCACTGACGCCGGTGAGTCGCATATTAGCTCAGTTGGGAGAGCGCTGGCACGCTTAGCCAGAGAGTCCCGGCATGGGTGGAATTTTTAGCCTCTAAATAGGTTTTTATAATACTTGTAACCAGTTAGTACTTCTGGTTTCAAGTACTAAAGTAAAATGTCGCCTATGCGTTAATCCCGGGTGTCAGATAACTCCATACTATATTTTATAAAAATCGCTCCAGCCGTTTAGACGTGAAAACGTTACACACATACACACTCACAAACTTGGCCTTTATAACATTAGTGTGATACCACTACTATTCAAGTTAAAGGATTAATAGAAGTAGTATAATAAAAACCGCTGACTCGCTATCGCTTATCGCTCTCCTGTGCAAGCGAGTCGCAGCCTCTTTTATAATAGCTTAATAGGGCGTCGTTTTGAGCAATTGTTTTAGCATTTTTTCAGCTATGTCGCCGTAATTGTAATTTGATTTGTGTTTGGAGGGCCCTTGTGTCAGGACGGATTGCTTGATTGTTTTATTTTTATAGGGAATTAACAGGGGGGTATGGTTGTTGGCTGTAAGTACTCCATTTTAAATTACGTATGACTAGCTAGTGCCCGCGACTTCGTCTACACAGAATAACCGGAAAATCAAGCATCCTAGAAGCGCTCGGGGCCTAGTCGAACCGAGTGATTGGAATCAATCACTTGAGTTTAGCAACAACAGGCGCGGTCAGGTGCAGGATGAGTCACTGTCTCGTGACTATCGCTAATGGCATTTTTTCGAGCGCTTTCGTGCTTCGCAAAGCACGCTAAACCGTTGTTGCCAGCTGATATGTGATGGCCGTCGGTAAGCCATGTCAGAGGCCTTATAAACAGAAAAAAAAACAAATACAAAGTATCATTCCGATGCAAAAACCTTACTGCAAATTAGGTACTCGGTCGGGGCTGCAAGTGATGCAAATTACTTCAGCCAGATGTCGCTGCCTGTACGTAATACAGAGAATATTGTAAAGAGGTTCGAAATTTCACTGATGCCGGTGAGTCGCCTATTAGCTCAGAAAGAGCGCTGGCACGGATAGCCAGAGGTCGCGGGTTCGAATCCTGGCATTTGGGTGGATTTTTTATCCTCTGAATAGGTTTTTTTAAATTGTCCTTAGCACGGGTTAGTGCATTAAAAAGAATATTTAAAATACAAAATATTTACCAAGCTAAGTACATAGAAAAATAGGTCTATTTAGCCCTATGGATTCCCTTAATAACGAGGTGCAAAAGGCCGTATATCAGACGATATGATCGGCCATAAAATATGCCCTGGATATGATGGTTCAATTATAAAACTGAGAATGGGCTGAAGCAGACGCTTCAGTGCCTCCTAGTATATAAATTACGGAGGATATCCGCCTGCGGTCAAAGGTGCAAGAGACAATGTCTCATTTCGAAATCAAGCCTTGTAAGTCCCCACTGCTGGGGCACGAGTCTCTTCCTGCATGGCAGGAAGGTTAGGTCATACTCCACTACGGGGGCAAAGTCCGAATTGGTGGAGGTTTGTAAGACAGTGGCGGGCCTTACTGTCAGAAGTTATCAAGACACCCGATAAGGCCTCTGACATACAAAAAAAAATACAAAATACAATACAAAAAACTTTATTGTTACAAAAGTGAACAAAAATATTGCCTGGTCCCCAAACTAGAATACTCTGTATTATGGGTAACCATCCGCTCAGAAAGTGACAACATAGGTAGTTTCGTTACAAAACATAAAAAAATTAAAAATAATAATACAAATGACAGAATTTAAATTCTTTACATTGAAACAAAATTTGGTTATTAATGTAAATATCATATTAATTATAATACACTGCATAAACTAACCTATAATAATATACTACATAAACTACGATGAATAAAATAATATCATAAAATGTAGTACGTAATACTTGACGACATGGCTTAACGACTGTCATTACATGACAACCGGCACCAACGCCTTAGCGTGCCTTGCGAAGCACGGAAACGATCGGAAAAAATGCCACTAGCGGTAGTCACGGGACGGTCACCTATCCTGGCTGCGCCTGTTGTTGCTTAACCCAAGTGATTGATTCCAATCACTCCCCTTTCCTCCCGTGACTTAAACCGCCGGTGACTGCATCGCGGCACAATGCGTTCGTTACGGCGCGTCCTCGCCGCTTGGCGGGCGGCCAGTTTGACCGCGCCCGCTCGAATATCTAATGCTGGATTTATTACGGATTATTGCGTAATTTACCGACTCCTCACCTCTAATGGGGCGCCCGATGGATGGGGGTGTACCCTTGGTGGGGGTTTTCAGAGCGCCTTGAAGGCTTGACTTTTTGACGTGTCCTACTAAAATTGTGAATGTGAAAGTTTGTGAAGACGACCTCTATGGCGCAGCGGTGCCGCATCTGCCTACCGTGCGAGAGGTCCCGGGTTCGAACCCCGGCTGGGGAGAAAAAAAACCTCGGGTCTTGGATGTTTACATGTTTCTGATGCCGCTGTATCTGGTGCCCACGACACAGGGTATCCTAGAGTGCGGCAAGGAGCAATATATATGTGCATGCATGTTAATGTTATATTTATGTTATGTTGCTTAATCGCGTGTTATGGCTGATTGGATTTAGTACAAGTAAGACTGAAAAAAAAATATAACACATAGAGCCCGTTTATGAATTGAGAATTTCTCTAAGTAAATAATTAACTGTAGAGTGGTTTCCTCAAATTACTCAGCAAATAACGTGACAGAACTTTACTTAAGTACCTATTCACTTAGTCAACTTCTCAATTTGGAAACCGGCCCATACACAATTACGTAAACTCCGTCAACTAAGGACTTCGAAAAGTCTAAGTTGAAGTTTTTTTGTCCATTTTTTTTTCTCGAAAATGATCTAGATTTTAAAATAATAATAAATATTCATGGACATATTACACGGATCTTGTTAGCCCTATACTAAGTATAACTAAATGACTTGTGTTATAGGTGCTAACTCGATGATAGATTTTATACAATAAATACATAGATAACATCCAAGACCCGAGACAGACTAAAAAAGTTCGTTTCCCAGTTTGACCCGACCGGGGATCGAACCCGAGACCTTCGGTTTTACAGTCAGCGTGACAAACCGCTGCGCGACCGAGGCCGTCGGACACCTAGTTTGAATTGTAACGTTCATTAAGCCGCAGATTCTGCGCTACACTGAATAAAACCTCTTCATTTCGTAGTATTTCATTTTACAGAAAACACAAAAATGAAACAACTTATGGAAAAAACAAAAACACAAAAGTAATAGAAACGCTATCGTGCGAACTCAAGTGGAGTGGCGAATCTACCAACCCGGACTCGGCCCCCGTTATGGAGTATGGCCTAACCTTCCAGCGATGCAGGAAGAGACCCGTGCCCCAACAGTCACCCACAATGCTAGATAAACGTGACCAGCACCTGATTCGCTAATAAATGAATAAACGGCAAAGACAGAATATAAATCATTATTAATCATTATTATCGACCCTTGTATGTCCCCACTGCTGGGGCACGGGTCTCTTTCTGCATCGCAGGAAGGTTAGGCCATACTCCACCACGGGGGCCAAGTCCGGGTTGGTGGAGGATTGTAAGACAGTGGCGGGCCTAACTGCCAGAAGTTATCAAGCCGCCCATAAGGACTCTGACATGGCTTAACGACTGCCATTATATGACAGCCGGCACCCACGGCTTGACTTGCCTTGCGAAGCACGGAAGCGCTCGAAAAAATGCCACTAGCGGTAGTCACGGGACGCTCACCCATCCCGTACCTGACCGCACCTGTTGTTGCTTAACCAAGTGATTGATTCCTATCACTCGCTTCGCCTAGGCCACGAGCGCTTCATGTTATGTATGTATGTATGTATGTATGTATGTATGTATGTATGTATGTATGTATGTATGTATGTATGTATGTATGTATGTATGTATGTATGTATGTATGTATGTATGTATGTATGTATGTATGTATGTATGTATGTATGTATGTATGTATGTATGTATGTATGTAATTATGAATTTACATGAACTTTGGCATACAGATAGGCCACGGTCTGAATTGAGACCTAGGATACTTGATGACCCCGGCAATGCGTTAAAGTCAAACCTAAAATCTGAAATACACCCTGTATATTTGGCTCGCGCATATCTCTGTAGCGCAATACTTTGACATAGCGGCCAAAATATAAGCGCGTAATAAGATTCCGGGGATAGAGGGAAATCGTGTGTAAAAACGCCCGAGAAATTCCCACAGGAATTTCACAATTTCCGTCACAAAAAGGGGTATTTTGCTTACACTATTCTCTTCCGTTGACACACCTATTCGTCCGCTATTAGGGTTATTTTACTGACAACATGGCGGCATTAGCGGAGGCGGTGCGGTGAATAGATCAGTTGACTGACGGAGGTCCCGGGTTCGAATTCCAACATGTGGAATCACTTGATTTTTAGGGGTTCTGTACCGCTTTGTTCTACTTTATTTTTTGCAAGGTGAAGAAACTAAATAAAATAGACATAAAGTAGGTACTGCATCCTTAACTTCACTATCTTCACTATCCATTTATATCTATAATCAGCAGACATCAACCCACTGCTGGGCATAGACCTCCTTTTTACTGAGCCATGCCTCACGGTCTTGTTCCAATCTGATCCATCTCTGACTCGCAACCCTCACGATGTCGTCTGACCATCGTGTCGGTTGTCTGCCTACCAACCTCCTTCCCTCCCTTGGCCACCACTCCGATACTGCCCTGGTCCACCGGCCGTGTTCCCTTCTAGCCAAGTGTCCCGCCCATCTCAACTTTAACTTTGTGATCCGCTTATCAACGTCTTCGACCGATTCGAAAGCTTCACACTGAGAAGTAATATAAACGTTATCAACCCTTGTATACCCCCACTGCTGGGGCACGGGTCTCTTCCTGCATCGCAGGAAGGTTAGGCCATACTCCACCATGGACTCCAAGGCCGGGTTGGTGGAGGATTGTAAGACAGTGGCGGGCCTTACTGTCAGAAGTTATCAAGCCGCCCATAAGGCCTCTGACATGGCTTAACGACTGCCATTATATGTATGACAGCCGGCACCAACGGCTTAACGTGCCTTGTGAAGCACGGAAGCGCTCGGAAAAATGCCACTAGCGGTAGTCACGGGACGCTCACCCATCCCGCACCTGACCGCGCCTGTTGTTGCTTAACCAAGTGATTGATTCCAATCACTCGGTTCGCCTAGGCCACGAGCGCTTCAAGTAATATAATATTAATAATAAAAAAGTGAGGAGTGAATAAAGTTGTAGAGTACTTTTAGTTTCAATTAGTTTTCCTACTTGTTAATCTGTGGGTTAATCGGCCAAACGTACGTCGAACTGTCATTAATTGAAGCTCCCATTCAAATTTTTTTTTTAGTTAAATATTGTTTTAGGGTTCAATAGAAAAAACGGAACCCTTGAAAGATTCTTTGTTGTCCGCTCGTCCGTGCCTCTGTCTGCCAAGAACCGTTATCTCGGAAACGCGTAAAAGTGTGGAGTTGAAATTAAAACCGCATAAGCAGATCTACAGTCCTTTGAAGTTGTGAAAAATCGACTTTCTAAGTCATCGCAAACGAAAATTACTGCCTATTTTGACGCAATAAAAGTTATATTTGGTCACTCAAGGGTTTTAAAATTCCGTTGAACTAGGTTTATGATAGTTGCCAAGTTATATCGTCTTATACTAAAAATACAGTAAAAGAACTCAAAATCATACTTTTGAAGTTAAATCAAAGATTAAACAGTCGTAGAAGCTCAGAAAAAACTGCGAGACTCGATTCATAAACTACTTATAATATGTAAATACCTGCCTACAAATTTATACGAAACCCTCGGTGCCCGTGGCTCTTGGCCGGTTTTTTCAAGTTACATTAGTTTGTTTTATTTGTATCTATCCACCTATCAGTTTCTTCTTGCATCGCAGGAAGGTTAGGCTATACTCCACCACGGGGGCCAAGCCCGGGTTGGTAGTGGCGAGCCTTACTGTCAGAAGTTATCAAGCCGCCCATAAGGCCTCTGACAGGGCTTGACGACTGCCATTATATGATAGCCGGTACCTTAACGTGCCTCACGTAGCACGGAAGCGCTCGGAAAAAGTGCCACTAGCGGTAGTCCCGGGACGGTCACCCATCTTACACCTGTCCGCGCCTGTTGTTGCTTAACTCAAGTGATTGATTCCAATCACTCGGTTCACCTAGGTCATGAGCGCTTCTAAACTTTTGAAACGGTTTTAAACAATATTATCAATGAAATATCAATTGAAGCACCAAAATTAATTTCCTGTCATGAAATGAAATGAGTTGACAGCGTCGTTAAAAAACACTGAAAAAAAAAGTTTTTAATTACTTATGAATTTTTACGTCGCATTTTATGTCTCCCGTTTCCCGTTGCGATAAAATTCGAGTAAAAAATATAATATGAACAAAATAAATATTCGAAGACATTTTCCCCCATAATAAATTAGTAACAGTCTGAAATGCATTTCGTAGCTGCCATAAAAAATAGATTACTTTTTCCTTTGAATCATTGAACACATCCGTAAACAGCCTCTGTATTACGCGCACCAAATCCAGTGAGATGCCCATCGTCTAACTGTCAAATAATTATTTATGGAATTTCACAGACAGATTGAATCAGAAAGGTCTGTGTAGGAGATATTGTTATGTTCTACTGAACCAAAGGCACTGTACTGAAGCACTAAAAGATGCTGGTTGACTTTTTAACACTTTTTATTACGGATTCGAGCTTACCAAGTTTTGTCTTGATTTTACATTAATTTAACGAACGAGAACACACTTGTACGAAGCCATGTTGAAAGGGAAGAGAGCGAGAGAGACATAGTCTGCGTAAAGGAGACGGACGATCTCTATAACTGCGTTCCGAATTAAGGAAATATAATTTAGTAAAACCTACTAAAAACCTATTTAGAGGCTAAAAATTCCACCCATGCCGGGATTTGAACGCGCGACCTCTGGCTATCCGTGCCAGCGATCTTTCCAACTGAGCTAATGGGCGACTCCCCGGCATCAGTGAAATTTCGAACCTCTTTACACTATTCTCTGTATTACGTACAGAGGTCGCGGGTTCGAATCCCGGCATGGGTTGAATTTTTAGCCTCTAAATAGGTTTTTTTAAAATTGTCCTTAGCACGGGTTAGTGCATTAAAAATAAAAATAGTACAATACCTACTAAACAGGCTGGTTTCTCACTTGAGATTTTTTATACATTTTTACATTTTAAAAAACCCTATTTACCTATTTATCTCGCTTCCCAGTCCACTGGGCTACTGCCACTTGAGCAACTGCTTACTGTAACAATATGTATCGTACGCTTATATTCCCTACAAAACGTGTTTACCCCCGTCTTCCCCAGTTTTTTTCCCGCAATTCCGCGCTGCCCCCCGCGCCCCCTCCCAAGGGGGCGAAAGAACCATAACTCAGTTTGTTGGACGGGAAAATAATAAAAAAAGTCATATCTATCGTGTGCCATCGATTGGCTCCGCTCTTGCTACGTAGTGTAGCAGCCGCTTTTATTATTGCATGGTTTGTGTACTAGTATAGCGTAAGTGAGCCAAATACCAACCGTGACTGCCAATAGTGGCATTTTCCCGAGCGCCTCCGTGCGCAAGGCACGTTAAGCCGTTGGTGCCGGCTGTCATGTAATGGGAGTCGTTAAGCCAAGTCAGAGGTCTTATGGGCGGACAGTAAGCTTCGCCACTGTCTTACAATCCTCCAACAACCCATACTTGGCCCCCGTGGTGGAGTATGGTCTAACCTTCCTGCGATGCAGGAAGAGACCCGTGACCCATCAGTGTGGACACCCAAGAGTAGATATCGATACCAAACACACCGGGCTCCTCAAGCTTTCTCTCAGACAGAGAGAGAGAATATAATGCTTTATTAACTAGCTAGTTGGTCTAGCGGATAACACAATTTTTACAAATAGCCTCATCCTGGGTGTGTTTCCATGTTTTTGATGTCCTTAACTGGTAACCATAGCACTGGGTATCCTAGTTTGGGACCAGCACCGTAGATAATGTAATTTTTCACCTATACATATATGTGCTTAGTGCGACTTTTTTAACTACTCGATCGTGTTAACGTAAACTCATATTTCTATGGCATCGAGGAAGCGCCACCTAGCGACAAGTATGGAAATTAAAATTGCTGAGTGCGAGTTGTAATGGTTTACGTTGAGAATTGAACACGTTTACCAGCCAAAACACGAATAACCGCGAGTGCGAGTTTTACTGTGACAGCGTTTTGCCAGTTCGAACGGTTAACTTACTCATACTCACTAATCAATGCTCGATTAACGCGGTAGTAAAGTTATTCGATTGGATCTGTCAAACTCGCACTAAGCACTCTGTGCGCGAAAGCGGAATGTTTACTTAGCTCTGTCGGATATCTGATCCGTGACAGTTAGAGTTGGGTCGCGGGAATATACCCGAAAGGTATATTCCCAGGTAAATACCAAAAACGGGTAAATACCCGGGTAAATACCCGAAATGGGTATTTATGTGGGTAAATACGTTTATTGGTGTTTTCGTTCGCTAAAATAGATTGCATTACCGTTAAATCCATTTTTACTCACGAGCCTCAGGATTATATTCAATATCTTTCATTCTTTTTTGGAGAAAGAACGAAATAAGTATATCTCAAGAAAATAACTTTTTTGTGATGGACTTATTTCATGAATTATTGAGAGATTGTTAAAGATTCTTACTTAGTAATTATCCGCCCGAGAGTAAATAACCATAAATACCAGTTTCTACTGAGTATTTAACGAAAACTGACAGTAAATATTTTTAATTGGTTTTTTACAGTAAAATCTTTTAGTTAGGGTCTTATTTGATCGGTATTGATGAGATCTTTGTTTAAACTTGGGGAACATGGTCTGATGATAGCGCTGGAAGGTGTGTATGGGATCTCCTCAACGGATAGCAGTAGATCATTTGAGTTTGTACTTATTCGATTAGTATTTATGAGATCTTTGTTAAAACTTGGTGACAAGTTATTAGATCAGCAAAGTACCCAAATTCTAGTGCCATCATCAGACCCTCCAGACACTAGATTTTCACTACGGATAGTAGGAAACTATTCGAATTTCGCCTTATTTAATCTGTATTATTGAGATCTTTAGCAGAACTTTCTGATAAGATCTGATTACGGCAAAGTAAGGTGATTAGTTAGTTAGATCTGGGAAAAAGAACGTGGTTACAGGATCTCCTCAACGGAGAACCATTTATTTTATGATATTCATTTATTTGATTTCAATAAAATCGAATTAACAAAAAACATAACATACCGTAACATATTCACACACCCGTATCGCGTACGCAGAGATCAGCGTTTGCCACTTGCCATGATCCTGACAGATCTTTTGTTATTCATCATTAATCAACATTTTTGTTACTCAAAATCAAATTATTGAAATATTTTTGCAGTATTTCAAAAGTTGGTCTCAAATAATGGAGTCCTAGTAAAGAATACATATTGAATTATATTTCAATTGGATCAGAAAAAAATGTTAAATTATTGTATTATCATTTGATTTCACTATAAACATGGCAACATTGACAAAGGATAAATAACAAAATTTTTGTTTGCTCAAATAAGTCATTAACTTATGAACCTATTTAGAGGCTAAAAATTCTACCCATGCCGGGATTTGAACCCGCGACTTCTGGCTATCCGTGCCAGCGCTCTTTCCAACTGAGCTAATGGGCGACTCACCGGCATCAGTGAAATTTCGAACCTCTTTACACTATTCTCTGTATTACGTACAGGCAGCGACATCTGGCTGAAGTAATTTGCATCACTTGCAGCCCCGAGTAGTACCTACTTTGCAGTTAGGTGAGTCGCCTATTAGCTCAGTTGGAAAGAGCGCTGGCACGTATAGCCAGAAGTCACGGGTTCGAATCCCGGCATGGGTGAAATTTTAGCCTCTAAATAGGTTTTTAAAATTGTCAAGAAAATAACTTTCTTGTGATGGACTTATTTCATGAATCATTGAGAGATTCTTAAAGATTCTTACTTAGTAATTATTCGCCCGAGAGTATATAACCATAAATACCAGTTTCTACTGAGTATTTGTTCAATATCATTGTCGTTTAATGTTTCCATATAATGAGCTTCAATGTTGTATAATACAACGGTGAGCTTGCATAAAAAAAAACATTTAAGAGTGGCATTAGGTACAAATTATTTTAAAGCAGTAAATATAATACTTCAATCATTATCGTAAATTAATAATTTCAAATAATTTCTTGTATATTGAACCATAAGGTAATGATTGTACTATTTTTATTTTTAATACACTAACCCGGGCTAAGGACAATTTTGAAAACCTATTTAGAGGATAAAAATTCCACCAATGCGGGGATTCAAACCCGCTACCTCTGGCTATCCGTGCTAGCGCTCTTTCCAACTGAGCTAATGGGTGAGTCACCGTTATCAGTGAAATTTGGAACCTCTTTACACTATTCTCTGTATTACGTACAGGCAGCGACATCTGGCTGAAGTAATTTGCATCACTTGCAGCCCCGAGTACCTACTTTGCAATTAGGTTTTACATCGAAATGATATCGCTGTACCCACATGATTATACTATTTTTATTTTTAATGCACTAACCCGTGCTAAGGACAATTTTAAAAACCTATTTGGAGGCTAAAAATTCCACCCATGCCGGGATTCGAACCCGTGACTTCTGGCTATCCGTGCCAGCGCTCTTTCCAACTGAGATTATGGGCGACTCACCTAACTGCAAAGTACTTCAGCCAGATGTCGCTGCCTGTACGTAATACAGAGAATAGTGTAAAGAGGTTCGAAATTTCACTGATGCCGGTGAGTCGCCCATTAGCTCAGTTGGAAAGAGCGCTGGCACGGATAGCCAGAAGTCGCGGGTTCAAATCCCGGCATGGGTAGAATTTTTAGCCTCTAAATAGGTTCATAAGTTAATGACTTATTTGAGCAAACAAAAATTTTGTTATTTATCCTTTGTCAATGTTGCCATGTTTATAGTGAAATCAAATGATAATACAATAATTTAACATTTTTTTCTGATCCAATTGAAATATAATTCAATATGTATTCTTTACTAGGACTCCATTATTTGAGACCAACTTTTGAAATACTGCAAAAATATTTCAATAATTTGATTTTGAGTAACAAATGTTGATTAATGATGAATAATAAAAGATCTGTCAGGATCATGGCAAGTGGCAAACGCTGATCTCTGCGTACGCGATACGGGTGTGTGAATATGTTACGGTATGTTATGTTTTTTGTTAATTCGATTTTATTGAAATCAATTAAATGAATATCATAAATGAATATGAATCATTCTAGGTTCTCCGTTGAGGAGATCCTGTAACCACGTTCTTTTTCCCAGATCTAACTAACTAATCACCTTACTTTGCCGTAATCAGATCTTATCAGAAAGTTCTGCTAAAGATCTCAATAATACAGATTAAATAAGGCGAAATTCGAATAGTTTCCTACTATCCGTAGTGAAGATCTAGTGTCTGGAGGGTCTGATGATGGCACTAGAATTTGGGTACTTTGCTGATCTAATAACTTGTCACCAAGTTTCAACAAAGATCTCATAACTACTAATCGAATAAGTACAAACTCAAATGGTCTACTGCTATCCGTTGAGGAGATCCCATACACACCTTCCAGCGCTATCATCAGACCATGATCCCCAAGTTTAAACAAAGATCTCATCAATACCGATCAAATAAGACCCTAACTAAAAGATTTTACTGTAAAAAACCAATTAAAAATATTTACTGTCAGTTTTCGTTAAATACTCAGTAGAAACTGGTATTTATGGTTATTTACTCTCGGGCGGATAATTACTAAGTAAGAATCTTTAACAATCTCTCAATAATTCATGAAATAAGTCCATCACAAAAAAGTTATTTTCTTGAGATATACTTATTTCGTTCTTTCGTCAAAAAAGAATGAAAGATATTGAATATAGTCCTGAGGCTTGTGAGTAAAAATGGATTTAACGCTAATGCAATCTATTTTAGCGAACGAAAACACCAATAAACGTATTTACCCTCATAAATACCCGTCGGGTAGATTCAATGGGAATATTCCCGCGAATCTACCCATTTCGGGTAAATACCCGGGTAGAATCACAACTCTAGTGACAGTGATTTTGGCCACATAATTGTACGACAGAGTCCAGTAAATATTTCGTATTTGCACACACATGTATACGTGGCAAGTAACATAATCAAGGCGTAGGAAGTAATTGTACTGTGTGAGAGTTTTTTATTTAATTTTACAATTTGGAATTGCAAGTAGTGAATACAGTGTCTTGACTGTTTTTTTTACAATTTTTTTAACAGTATTTTATAAGATATCTTTGTTATAAAATTGATTTCTCTTGTAGAATGTTTTGACTAACTATGCTTTCCTTGTTTACAGGTAAGTTCCGGCTACGCGTGCTGCACGAATTTCTTGGTTATTCGGGTAAAGTACCTATATAAAAACCAGAAAAAAACACGTCTACAAAACAAACAATTCGTGTTAACGACGACATAAAATTAAAAAAGTATTTCCTAATGACCATCCTGCGATGCAGGAAGAGACCCGTGCCCCAGCAGTGGGGACACACAGGGGTTGAAAACGAATTTAACGAAAATGATTATGTAATGAATATAATAATATTCATAATTATATTCGGATATAATAATGAATATTAATTATATGCATTACGAATACTCGATTTCTTTATTCCGTACAATTCTGACATTGCTATTAAGTGATGTGTTGTGTGAACTTGTTTAGAAGTTATTATTATTATTAAAAAAGCTTTCCACCAAAAACGGGAAATATTTGAGGGCAATAACATATAAAATGCTAGAAGATAATAATATTATTTTAAGCTTTACCTACAAAATGTAGTAAGTACCGGTTCCTGTCGTCACAACAATATACATACTTTTAAATAAAACATCTAGCATAGGAGTAAATAGTTGGTTATGCAATCAATATTAATTTATCAGTTTAGTTAATTATAATTTATCATATTAATACCTAATAAATTGCTGTGTGGTGTCGGCCTAGAGAATAGCACCAACCCAAATTTTTCCCGCGGGTCTCGTAACAGGCGACTAAGGGACACAAACCAGGAAGGTTGGCAGCAGCGCCCCCTGCAGTACAATTCCACCAAACTGCGATTCCCAACCCACGCCCAGTGTGGGGATTATGGGCACTACCCCCAATGATTGCGCTAAGGCGCTCATAAGGGGAGGGCTATTCTTAATATTGTTGGGTCGACCGAATAAAATATAAGCGCTATCCGTGTGCTGTTGTTTTCTTTGCTACCTCGACGTGCTGTTCTCCTGCTGCCCCTACTGTTACAAAAAGTCAAGAAATTATAGTTTTCAGAATTGTACGGAATAAATAATCTAAGTATGTATAGTTATATATTGAACGGGTCTTATTGCGATTATTTATTTAGTAAAATGTAATGGCACCCGGCTGTCTTCGATTCCATATGTCTTCCCTGTTCTCTTCACGATTGTTTCCTTTTTATTTTATCTTACATTTCATGTATTTTGCTTCTTAACCTATTAGTTTTGTTTCCGTGGAAATATGAATAAATGTCGATATCAATCGATATCAACTCTTGTGTGTCCATACTGCTGGGGCACGGGTCTTTTCCTGCACGCAGAAAGGTTAGTCCATACTCCACCACGGGGGCAAGCCCGGATTGGTGGAGGATTGTAAGACAGTGGCGAACCTTACTGTCATTATGTCTTGTTTATTTTTCTTTCTTTCTATATATAAGTAGAGAGACCGATAACTAGATAGATAAATAGATAAATATATAAATAGACAGATATATAAATAGACAACATTTTACTGTCCAAACAAAGGAAATTACATAGATACTTCCTAATCTACATGTACACACGGTGGCCTTAAAGCCTAAAAGCATTTGATCATCTGAATAGACACATAGATTGATAGATAAATAGACAGATAGATAGAAATATAGATACATACATAGGTGGACAGATACATAGATAGATTAATGGATAGATAAATAGATAGATAGACAACACTTTATTGTCCAAACAAAAAATAAAATTGCACACATACGTTTTAACCTCCATGTACGGTTACGGTACATTACGGTTACGGTATGGACGGCCGCCTTATAGCTTAAGGGAACTTATCTGGATCTTTTTCTTTATTTGAGCAACTATACCTAACTTATAAATTCACAACCACGTTACCGAACTGCATAAAATAGACTGCCATTTTATTCACTTCAGCGCCGACTGAGCGGTCTATCTAGCGCTCTTAGACCGTTTGCAGTTAGCAATCGGTTTTATCGGAACGGCATTTGCCGTAAATGTGGTCGTGAGCCACAGATAACCAATCAAAATGCAAGTGAAAGCTTTATCGCCTGAATTTCACTGCTCGCACAGAGTCGGCGTGACAGAAAGTCCTGAAAGTGTTCTGCTAACTACAGTCTATTTATTCTTACTTGTCCAATTTAGTGAACAGGATTCTTCTAACCTTAAAATTGAGACTAGATGCCTAAACTAGATATTTTCTCGTAAATTGATGAACTATCATGAACTATGTTTATAAAATTGGCAGCGTGTTATCTAAAATATTGTTCCAGGTTACTTCATTTATGGAAATATGGCAGTTTTGAACCAAAAAGTCACAGTTTAAGGGTAGAATCTTGTTTACTAAATTGGACAAGTAAGAATAAATAGACTGTACCTACTTTACACATTAATCATTTGAATCAGCTTAAAATAATAAAAAATCTCCAACATAAATAATCTACTCGTTATTATTATTATTAATACTTTTATTGCACTTAAAGGACATTGACCACTGTCGGCTATGCGTGAACAGCATGTTTATAATTATACAAAGTAATAAATGGTCATTATTAATAAAAACACGAATATTTTTTATATTTTCGGAGTAACCATTTAAACGATAAAAACAATCAATTTAATAAGTTTTCTTCCTGTCTTTTTTTGCCACTTTCGGGTTTGGTGTTGCCAGTACTAATTATTAATTTACTATCGATTGGGAAATAATTAATATCATGATTTATGTTATGTTCTTTTTAGTGTGTTTAGTAAACAATGAGGTGTGTTCTGTAAACAATGTTTTGTGTGGAATGAATAAATAGGCAAAAGTGTATCAATTAATATCTTTAGCTTCTCACAAACCCCTCACGAGCAAATGAAAAGAATTACGACAAGAATCGAATCGGAAATCGATTACTTTTTTTCTGGCAACAAAAAAAAAGCTGTCAATAGTGTCAATCACAAACTGTTTTGTCTATTCGCTTCGTCTTCGTGCGGCATGAATATGTTCTTTAACTGTTTTCATCTTTTAACGACTTGGCTTGTGATAATATAGGATAGGTAATCATATTTTAGAAACTACAATATTTTAAAAACTTTTTTTTGTGATTATGTCAGTCGCATTTTTTTAGTTTTGAAACATATACGTACCTAAAAAATACTTGAAACTTTTAAAAATAGAGGCCAATGGCGTCTTTCATCTCAACAAGAATGTCGATCCAGCAAAATATTTTTTTTATTTTTACGTACAATGGTTACAACGAAGGAAGCAAAATTATTTGTTTAAAAATAAATAAGAATTATTGACCAAGTTATCTTTTTACTGATATTCTGTTCACGTTTAGCCTGGTGCTCAAACAAAATGGTCAATATCCTTTTTACATTAAAACCGTACAATGCGGTGAACTTAATGCCATAAGCATGAAATATATATTGTATTTTGTATTAAACACTTCGTATTACTATCGTGAAAAAAAATGTTCATGAAGTGAATGGATAACTAATCAAAATTAGACAGTAAAACCATTTTAATGGTTATATATTTTTTTTAATGCACTAACCCGTGCTAAGGACAATTTAAAAAACTATTTTGAGGCTAAAAATTCCACCCATGCCGGGATTCGAACCCGCGACCTCTGGCTATCCGTGCCAGATCCATCCATCCTCTGGCACGGATAGCCAGAGGTCGCGGGTTCGAATCCCGGCATGGGTGGAATTTTAAGCCTCTAAATAGATTTTTAAATCATTTTAATGGTACCAAGTGAACATTTTATCTGTCTATATATATTTTAAAATGCATCAAGTAGATAACAAAATTTTGGTCCAGTTTATTACTGTATGGATTAAGCTTTTATGTTACCATGTTTCACGTGACTATTTTCGTCGCCTACGCAGCCACTATCATAATATTGCGAAGAGAGATTACCGTCAAATGTCAAATCGTATAAGGTCAAGTCAAAACTTCATAATCCGAAATTGTATCAAGATTTCCAAGGGACGTTACGTCTTCAACAGACGAATTTTGGTACAATTTAAGTTTCGCATTCTGTCCCGTCCGTCCCCCGTCGTATTATGACACTTAATCAGAGGACAAAAGGGTGGACAATCAAAAGTCAAAACAACTCTTGTAACCAGCTGTGCCCAGGTAATATTATCATCATTATCAATCCATTATGCCCCACCGAGGGGCACGGGTCTCTTCCCTGAGGAAGGTAAAGCCAAGTCCGGATTGGTGGAGGATTGGTTAGTTGTGCGTTTACAGGATCCCTGCGTTAATGCCGCAGCACTGATGTTTTTCCTACTTTTATAAGAAAATTTACTAATGTTTGGCACTAAAAGTTATTGATGATAATCACGGAATCTTATCATGTAGGTGAGGATAAGATTCCATGATTGTATTAGGTTTAAGATGTTTCCAAAAAAAATCTACTCTATGTTTTTTTCCTATCCTAGGGTATCCTAGTGTGGGGCCAGCAGTGTATGTGCTTGTATGTAAATGTTATGTTGTGTATATTTTTTATGAGAAAAAAAGATGACACGAGTGTTTTTTTTCTTCCACCACCTTTTACCACTACGCTATGTCCCGGAGGCAGCGGCTTAGATTTTGCAATTCAGCAAACAGATTATTAAAAAGATTAAAAATTTTCACCCCGGCATGGGTGAAAATTTTTAGCCTCTAAATAGGTTTTTAAACAGATTAGTAAATTTTTTACATTGAACTACCTAAAACTTTTTGATTTGATTATGATTTTGTTTTAATTGATTCGTTTTAGTTAGGTAATGGGATTTCTGTGTTCAATAAAGAATATTTTAGACATACGTAACATCACGACTGTATCCTAGAGGCGTAGGCAGAGACCAGGGACTGCCATTTGCCACGATCCTGACAGATTACCTTCGCTTCATCAAAGTTCATAAGTCGTTCATGCACGCACGCCGGTTCCGGGTACTTTTTATCATCCCCTTTGTCATCTCCTATTTGGTCGATATATGCCCGCCTGGGACGTCCTTTACCAGCCCTTTTTCTCACATTCGTAATATATATTTGTTTCGTCAATCTTTCTTCCTTTTTCATCGTCTCCACATGCCAAACCAGAGCAACATCCCTTTCTCAATTGTGCTCACTTCGTTATTTTTCTATTTAATATCATATATATCTATCTAATAATTAAAAAGTTTAATTTGAATTTAATACAAGCAATATAGGTACATAAATAGTGTTGACGACAGACATTTTTTATTTTAAAAACCTATTTAGAGACTAAAAATTCCACCCATGCCGGGATTCGAACCCGCGACCTCTGGCTATCCGTGCCAGCGCTCTAACCAACTGAGCTAATGGGTGACTCACCGGCATCAGTGAAATTTCTAACCTCTTTACACTATTCTCTGTATTACGTACAAAAAAATTGTCCTTAGCACGGGTTAAAAAATAAAAAATAGTATAACCTTTTTTATTGTTTTGACTTTTTGTACATACATATTGTCTTTTTTACTTGTGTCAGTTTTGAAAATTTAGTTCTCTCTTCTAGTATTGTCTTGTAAATATTATTGAATAAACATTGATTCATAAATAAAATATTAACCTATTACTAAAACAGAAAAGTAGGGCACCATACGGTGCTTAACACATAGTTCGACGGTACTGTCTACTATCAAGAATTTTGTATATTTTTTCCCGGAATCGTCTAGTGTTTTCTTATGACATCTTAGTGTCTAACACTAGTTTTTACGGCCCATCCATAGCAGGCCGGTGTTGCCAGCACACAAAACTATTTTCTTTGAGCAGTGCAACTTCGATTATGGGCATTACCCCCCAATGATGGCACAACGTTGCGCTATGGCGCTCAATAGGGGAGGGCTATGTCCAGCAGTGGACTAATATAGCCTGAAGAAGAAGAAGAAGTGCAACTTCTATACTTTCCCACTGGTTTTATAGTATGAAATTCAGCGCTGGACCCTATGAAATATCGGCAAAATGTCACGGGCAGTTGAATTTCATAATTTTCAGCGCGTTTTCAGTGACTATTTTATTTTATTTCATTGTTTTTGCCAGAGAAGGAATTCCTGGTGCAGCGATATTTAATGAATAGCGGGAAAGCTTCAATAATCCTTTTTTGTAAGGGCGGCGTGTTTTTGCGGATTACCACTGTGCACAAGCCCGCTGTGGTCTGTGACATAAAGCTATAATTAGTCATAAATTAACATTTTTGACCAACCAACCATTGTGAAGCTCTGCTTGGTTGGGCGAAAATTATTAAAAATTCTTAACTTTTTTTACTATTACTCACTAGCTGTACCTGTGACTTTGTTCGAACTGTTAATAGATAATAGGTATATTCCAAGTATTGGTAAAAGAGATTACCCTGAGACTTGGAGACCTAAGACCTGAGTCCTGAGACCCTTACACACATAAATACAAACGTAGAAAGTTGGAAATATTTCCTTTTTATAATATTATTGGTTTTCTAAGATATTGTCGGCTTCGGTGGCGCAGCGGTTTGGAACACTGACTGTAAAACCGAAGGTCTCGGGTTCGATCCCCGGCCGGGTAGGAAACGAACTTTTCTTGTTTGTCCCGGGTCTTGGATGTTATCTATGTATTTATTGTATTAAATGTATCGTCGAGTTAGCACCTATAACACAAGTAATTTAGTTGTACTTAGTGCTAACGAGATCTGTGTAATATGTCCATGAGTATTAATTTATTTATGTAAATTTGTGAAGTAACAGTAGCAATACCACTAGCTAATTGAAGAAAAACATCGTGAGGGAACCGGCCCCCTCTTAGAGGCTTAATTACTAAGCTAAGCGTGCCTACGGTGGATTGGCAATTTCAAGTGAGGTACTTAAACACATAGTGTTTTCTAAGGTTAACACGAGCACTAGACATAATAATTCTAGACAAAAAATGTGTAAAGTTTGTGCCAAAAGGGCTACTATAGCATAAAGGATTATTTAGATGACAATAATGTCTGGAATTAAAGCCAGTATAATGCACGAGTTCTTTTAAAATGATTATGTAAACTCTGTTAATTAAGCACTGTGAAAAGACTAAGTTTGCAGTTTTTTTGTCCATTTTTTCTCCAAAATGATCTAGATTTTGAAATGGACACGTAGTTTAAATTGTAACATTCACTAAGCCGCAGCTTCTGCGCTACTTTGAACAAAACCTTTTCATTTTATAAAAAACTGTTTTTATTCGGATTTTACTCGTTTATTTTACATTTTTACAATTTTCCGACGTTTCGGCACTTTTTCAGGTGCCGTGGTCTCGGAAGACTGAGGTGACAGTCGCCTCAGTCACGGCACCTGAAAGAGTGCCGAAACGTCGGAAAATTGTAAAAATGTAAAATAAACGAGTAAAATCCGTATGAAAACAGTTTTTATTAGTATAATTGTAATATAACTGTTTTTATTGAACACCTCACACACTCCGTCAGCGAGTAATGCAAATGTACGTAGGTTAGAGAACAAAGTTATTGGTACATGCTCACACTGGGAATCGAACCTAGGTCTCTCACTTCCGAGTCCATTGTTCTACCCCCTGGGCTGTCAACGCTCGAAGAAGTAAGATGAGAAATGTAAATTAAACAAACAACGACAAAACTCCCGCGCCTACGAGTTACAATTTCAAAGGAAATATGACAATAACAAGTTGCCAGTATTAAAAAGTGAAATGCAACTCTGTTCTTGTTAAATGAGAACCCCACACAGAACACGTTATTAATTTTATAATTCCGACAGCATTATTTTCTCCCATCATTTCTCATTACGGTCTGTTGTATTTGGGTCTTATATTTTGATCCTCTTTCCTGATTTCTCGAGTATGGATTGATAGGTATTATTATGTAATATAATTATGTTAATACAGTAGAACAGTTTTTAAGTGACAATTATACAAATAAAACCGGCCAAGTGCGAGTCAAACTCGCGCACCGAGGGTTCCGTACAAACCTGTATTATAGACCTGAGTATTTGGTATGAATTTCAATTTAATACCTCTACGCGTTTATGAGGAAATGGGTAGTAAGTTTAAAATTATTAAAAAAATATATATTATGTGATGTAACTAAAAATTTATGGTTTTCGTAATTTTTCCTTTATCTATGCTATAAGACGTTGCTTCGTACCAAATTTCAAGATTCTGAGTTCACGGGAAGCACCCTGTAGGTTTTGATTCCCTTGCAAGTGTCGAAAATTTGCGGCATAAACGGCTGTATCTTTTGATTGCGTTGGCTTAGAAGTTTGATTTTTTCACAGCTTCAAGGGACAATAGACCTGAGTAATTGATATAAATTTCAGCTTCATACCTCCACGCGTTCCTGAGAAAAAGGGTCTTGACAGACGGACGGACGGACGGACAGACGGACAACAAAGTGATCCTATAAGGGTTCCGTTTTTTCCTTTTGAGGTACGGAACCCTAAAAGTGTATATTAAACTAAATTTCGAATTTACACATAAACCAAAATAAAAAAGTTTTGGCTCAGCAATTAAACAATTAACGCTGTAGGTCATTAAATAAATAACAGAAGCGTGTCTTATTGAAAATTTACTTTGTATAATGTTATTGAGTGTGAGCTCAATTGAATTTTCTTTTGGAAAGTTTAAAAAAAAATTAAATACTTTTTGTTAAGAAGGGGACACACTGTTACGTAGCGCCCTGGCGTTGTATTTTAGTTAGACAAGTCGTAAAAATGGGATTAAAGTCCCAGCCCTAAGGGACACAATGCGCCATTTCAGAGTGACGTCACCGGAATTAATTTTACGCGCTGAAAACTTTTGCGGGCGATGTACTTACTCGGGGCCTTCCAATTAAAATGTGCTTTTCACAAATTGATTATTCTCATGACTGTTTGACATATGATTTACGCCGAAAATCACAACAAAACCGGCATGTACATTAAAAAAGTTGCATGTTTATTTTCCGTGATGCGGCTTTTACAGACACAAATAATTAAGTTGGTTATTTTAATTATTTTTATAAGATGAGATAAGATAAGAATATTTTTTATTGTACACTGGAAAAAACAACAGATACAAAATATTTTACAAATGTACATGGTATAGGTTGGCCTTTTTGCCAAAAACTATTTCTTCCAGACAACCTAACGATGGAAAGTTGCGGAAATAGAATTTAGAAATTTGAATAATAACACACTGTTACTCTATATTTACATACCTATACTTATATAAAGTTATAATTTATAAACAAACATCTTATATATCTAGTATTTCTTAATGATTTGGGATACTCATACATAGTTATATATTAAATGGACCAAATCGCGATTATTTATTAGGTAAAACGTTATTAGGTAAAAGGTAAAATTACCTTATTTATTAGGGAAAACGTAATTACCTTATTTCCCGACGTTTCGGCAGCGTTACAGTTGCAGTGGTCTCGGGTAGACTCGTATCTTATAATAAAATTCTATACACGAATATAACATACCTAGCTGACTGTTTTGCTAATATTAATAGCCTACGAAATATTCTCAGACCTATTAAATATACGGAAAAAAATCATAAAAATCGGTGAGGTTGTTTCGAAGAAATTTGATAACAAACGCGAGTGACACGAGTTGTTAATAATAATATTAGATATTAGTAATACAGAGAATAGGGTAAAGAGGTTCGAAATTTCACTGATGCCGTGAGTCGCCCATTGGCTCAATTGGTAGAGCGCTGGCATGGATAGCCAGAGGTTGCGGGTTCGAATCCCGGCATGGGTGAATTTTTTAGCCTCTAAATAGGTTTTTAAATTTGTTCCTTAGCACGGGTTAGTGCATTAAAAATAAAAATAGTATAATATTAGATAGTAATAAACTTTGGTCGTTGCATCTACGTAATGCGATGCTTTATGCAGCGTCCAGTGGCACTTTCATTTACACTAGATGGGTGAAGGGACCACTCGGACGCTGCAGTGCCTGGGACAATATGGGATTTTTTGCTACATTTTTTCTACCGCTAGTTGTGGTTAAAGACTTTCATTGCTCATAGGAAAGATTTGATTATAACGCTACTATTAGCGATAAGACCGCATATTGTATATCGAAGCGTTCGTGGCCTAGGCGAACCGAGTGATTGGAATCAATCACTTGGGTTAAGCAATAACAGGTGCGGTCAGGTACAGAATGGGTTAGCGTCCCGTGACTACCGCTAGTGGCATTTTTTCCGAGCGCTTCCGTGCTTCGCAAGGCACGTTAAGCCGTTGGTGCCGGCTGTCATATAATGGCAGTCGTTAAGCCATGTCAGAGGCCTTCTGGGTGGCTTGATAACTTCTGCCAGTAAGGCCCACCACTGTCTTAGAATCCTCCACCAACCAGGACTTGGCCCCCGTGGTGGAGTATGGCCTAACTTTCCTGCGATGCAGGAAGAGACCCGAGCCCTAGCAGTGGGACCATACAAGGGTTGATATCGATTTGCCCCGAGACCATCCCAGAGGAATTATGTAATAAGCACCTCAGAAAAGCACAATTTAAAAATATGCTTAAGCGTTATCTGTTAAGTAGTCTGTAGACATAAAATATTATTATGGATAATTTTAGTTGTGTAGAAGACAATGTTAATTTAGTAAGATAAAAAGAACTGTTACCAAGAGCTTGCCGATAAACTGCATTAGCAGTTTGGCAAACTATTGATATTGTAATCTTGCATTGTTTACAGTGAATAAATATATAAATAAAATTAATCTCGACTATAGACCGAAATCCACAAACATCGCCTCCTTAATGCTCATCAAGCTCTTATAACACGATTTCCTCATGCAGGGTGGCCGAAAAACAACGTTTTCTCGGCACATCTCCGGTTGAAAATAATACGAATTAGGTCGTCAATCCCCGTGGGGCCGAAAACGACCATTAACCGGATATTTCGCAGTATTTTTTGTCTTTTCATCGCGCCGCAAAGTATATTACGTTAACGCAAAAAGTTAAAAGTTAAAAGTGCAGTCGAATTTGGGAACGGCCCGATTTTTGAAATCCGTATGTGCTGGAAGGGTGCTAGTTTAACTATTTGTATTAACAGTTAGTATATAATAGCTTTCATAACTAATAATGTCTTCTTCTTCATGCTATATTATATAGATAGATAGAATATTATATATATAGTTAGAATATTTTCGGGGCTTAATCGCGTAGTAATTTATTGCTATTTTACCTCGACGTTTCGACGACGTTACAGTCATCGTGGTCACGAGAAGACTGATGGCTGGCACCCGTTCGTATCTTCGGCTGATCAGGTTTCAGAGTACCCTCAATCAGCCATCACAAAGCACTATTAGGGTTGCGACATATTACACTGACAATGTCGGACGATAAGCCATGCGACTTTTTTCCACTCGAACACTTCTTGATGACCGGATCCTACGTTTGCGACAGTTTGAAACCACATTCCCGATTAAAATTGTTGTGTTTCCTAATTTCAACCGCTTCACGCACAATTCGGCTATAATAATGGCGATCGTTGGAAAGTACCTACCGATAGTTTGTGTATATAGTCCACTATAAAATATTATATATAGTCCACTGCTGGACATAGCCCTCCCCCGAATGAGCGCCATAGCGCCCTGTCTTCAGCTTGCCGCATCCAGCATCTGCCTGCAGCACTAAGCACTAAGTGCTAATACTTACTAATATTATAAATGTGAAAGTTTTTAAGTATTTATAGATGTATGTTACTCAATCACGCAAGAACGGTTATATGGATTGGGATGAAATTCGGCACAAAGATAGATTACAGCCTGAAAGAGCACATAGGCTACTTTTTATCCCAGTCTCAAATTATATCTGAAATAATTTGATTTTAAAAACCTATTTAGAGGCTAAAGATAGCTATACTATACTCTTATGTTGAGAATTATCTGTGTAATTTCCTTTTTTATGTACCATTAAGTGTTCTCTATCTCTATCTATCTAAGCTCAACCCATCCGTCACCAACATACTAACAAATTGTGTACAAACCGTTTTATTTTCCAATGAGTAAACATTCGTGAAGTGGTGGTGGCGAAGGAGTTAAACACCGCCTTAACAATTGAGAGGTCGTGTGTTCGAACCTCGGTATGTTAAATCATTAATATACCTTCGTTTTCTAAGTTATGTACATTTGTGAAGTCGCAGTAGCGATGTCACTCGCTAACTTTAAAGGAAAACATCGTGAGGAAATCCTAGTGTCTGATGTGTTGGCATACCTCAGTGCCAGCTACGTACCATAGTTCAACTACAAGGCTAAGGACCGGTTTGTGAATTGAGAAATTCACTAATTAAATACTTAGGTACAGTACTACACATCATAAAAGTCCCTTCGGGAATCTACGTTCGCGTAGACTAGGAAGAAATGTAACGAAAGTACCCGAAGCTATAAGCACATTCAACATGATCTTTAACCGATACGGTTGAGGTGCAGAATTGATTGCCGCAGTAGCGCTACCTATTTCGCTCGCGCTAATATTGCCAAACTAATAGTCACCTGCATCGATGACGTTGAATCAACCAATAGCAACAAAGGCGCGCGGCCTGCCATAAAATAAAAATATCTGATTGGTCGATCAACTTGCCGCACATCCAAAATTTGGTCATCCGCGCAGGTACATCCGCGAGACTTATTTCTTGTGTAGCACTGTAACGTTCAGTCACGCTCTTTTTTGAAAAATGTGAAAAGACAGACTTAACGAATTTCTCAATTTGCAAATTGGCCCTAAGTGCAGAAATCTCAGGTCTAGCTAAGTCAATATTCGAGAATACAGTTTGTACAATATCTGAATAATATCTGTACGTAATACAGAGAGTATTTGCGACGAGGTTCGAAATTTTGCTGATGCCGGTGAGTCGCCCATTAGCTCAGTTGCGAGAGCGCTGGCACGGTTAGCCAGAGGTCGCGGGTTCGAGCCCGGCATGGGTGGAATTTTTAGCTTCTGAATAGGTTTTCAACATTCGAACTTTATAGATCTGCCTCTATAACTTGCACCCAACGTTTTTAATCGTTTAACTGTCAAATTCCATACAAATTGCTCTCGCTAACGTCAGAATCTTGAAAGAATTTGCTTTGGAGAGTTCTAGTAGCAAAATCTATGACCTATGTATTCTACACGCGCCACTAAACAGCCGAACCACGATTTCAAACGCACTTTACCAGAAGAGACAAATATACTTCGCGGGTAGATATTTGTCACTTCACCCTACATGCTCAACCGAACGTTTCGCCGCGCCACCACTAGATGGCGGTGCCAAGAACCGGCGATATACATCAGCCCGGGAGAGAGATAACTTGGCATAAAGCCTGGAGACGTATTGTTTAATTTTTAGTTTTACGGCCTTCCCTTTTGGCGAGGACCGGCGCTGACTTTGGAGCGTATTGATTTTCCTCAGAATTGTTTGATTGTTTACGTAGGCTCGTTTCGCCACTTAACTGTAATGCTGTCTCTTCGCATTTCTCAGGGAAGAGCATGACAGAATGGTACATAGGTATTTACCTACTCAGTGAAATTCTCAATTCAGAAACTGACCCTAGATGTTTTGATATGATAGCTTTTAGCGTTGATTCGAGCTCAATTTTTACAGACTAGCATCACTTGTAAGTTGCAAATTTAGTATTTTCTAAGGTGAACACGAGCACTAGACATCATTAAAACTGTTTTAATACGGATTTCACTCGTTTATAATATTTTTACAATATTCCGACGTTTCGGCACTTTTACAGGTGCCGTGGTTAACTTCAATTACTAATAATGAATATTGTTGACTTTATATAAAATAATTGATTTACCTATTTTGGAAAGTAACTTAATTAACTTTTGTATTTTTTGCCGAGGGTAGTAAACTAACAGTTTATGCTTTCAAAAAGACGCCTGTCACCTCAGTCATCCGAGACCACGGCACCTGTAAAAGAGCCGAAACGTCGGAATATTGTAAAAATATAATAAACGAGTGAAATCCGTATTAAAACAGTTTTAATTAAGTTTTAAATTTTCAAATAGTATGTCTTAATGAATCATGACGTTCTATATCGACCCTTGTATGTCCCCAATGCTGGGGCACGGGTCTCTTCCTACATCGCAGGAATGTTAGGCCATACTCCACCACGGGTGCCTAGTCCGGGTTGGTGGAGGAGTGTAAGACAGTGGCGGGCCTTACTGTCAGAAGTTATCAAGCCGCCCATAAGGCCTCCGACATGGCTTAACGACTGCCGTTACATGACAGCCGGCACCAACGGCTTAACGTGCCTTGCGAAGCACGGAAGATATGTTCGAAGTTCGCGATGTTCAATAACATAGTTAAATATGTCTTGTTAAAATAATCGCAATTATTCTTAGGTAAATCGTACCTTAATTCCCGATGTTTTAGAAACATTGCAGTTGCCATGGTTACGGATCGACTGAAGTAGCGATTATTGTCTGGAATTAAGGTAATTACTTTTTACCTATACATCATCGTGATTATATAATTTCAATATTAAATTTGAAAATACCTTTGGGAATTTCGCTCACACCTACTTCTAATTTTATTTCTGTATCGACTTTGCAAACGTATACCTAGATAACAATATAAGTATTTGCTAGGTAACGTTAGATATCATGGTCTGACAATACCAGGAAAGCCCTATAAAACTTGGAACGAATAGTGGAATAGTGGAACTTTTCTACTTCGTCATCTTTTTATTTATAGGCGCCGTCTCCTAAATGTGTAGGTGTACTACCAATATAAACCACAGCAGAAAGTAATTGATACGAACATAAAATTGTGTTTCTCCCCGGGAAACAATAAATAAATAGAACAAACAACGTGACATAATTTCTCAGCAACAAAAAAGCTTTTAGGTCTTTATTGTGACATGAAGTAAAATTAGTTAGAACAGAAATACCACTTTATAACACATTCTCTCTGAGTACTTTACGTTATGCGTAACCAATATACGGTAGGTGACTTCTTTCAGAGCGTCTAAAATGTTTAGTGTATTTTTTCCACTAAATTGCACTACTTGTTTATATTACAGTACGCTTTGACTCAATACGATACGATATCAACCCTTGAGATGTCTCCACTGCGGGGGTACAGGTTTCTTCCTGCATCTCCGGAAGGTTAGAATACCATAATCCACCATGGGGGCCGAGTCCGGGTTGGTGGAGGATTGTAAGACAGTGGCGGGACTTACTCGTACTGTCGGAGAAGTTTTGACTCACTGGTGTGACTCGGGACTCTTTTAATCTATATGATTATTCTATGGTACCAATTACAATTAATAATTGCTAAAGCGCTGTTGCATCGTTCGTTTCATTAACAATTAAAAAAGTTGGTCGATGTATGTCCGTCTGGGACGTCTCTTACCAGCCCTTCCACTGACATTCACAATATATATTTATTTCGTCAATCTTTCTGAAGATGTATTAACAAAAGGGAAGATAGAAAGTAACCGGAACCGGTGTGCGTGCGTGCAACGACTTATGAACGTTGATGAAGTGAATGTGCTCTATCAGAATCGTAGCAAGTGGCAGTGCCTGGTCTCTGCCTACCCCTCTGGGGTACAGGCGTGAGGTTAAATAAATACGTATGAATGTAATAAAAAAAAATTTCACTGCTGTACCCTACTGGCCATCATATCCTTCCTCCAAGCTGCAATTTAAGACATTTTAACTGATTAATTTTGTGTATTCCACAAACGTTCACAATACCAAAATTACTTCTGTAAAAGATTTTTTTAAGAAGCTCTCGTGGCCTAGGCGAACCGAGTGATTGGAATCAATCACTTGGTTAAGGAACAACAGGCGCGGTCAGGTATAGGGATGGGTGAGCGTCCCGTGACTACCGCTAGTGGCATTTTTCCGAGCGCTTCCGTGCTTCGCAAGGCACATTAAGCCGTTGGTGCCGGCTGTCATATAACGGCAGTCGTTAAGCCATGTCAGAGGCCTTATAGGCGGCTTGATAACTTCTGACAGTAAGGCCCGCCACTGTCTTACAATCCTCCACTAACCCGGGCTTGGTCGCCGTGGTGGAGTATGGCCTAACCTTCCTACGATGCAGGAAGAGACCCGTGCCCCAGCACCTTCCAGTGAACCTTCTATCCACCATTATTTTGTCATTGGTCCTCGGTTGTGACATGCCTCGATGGGTACACAAAGGTATCGCTGTGTGCTCTCAGTAATTATACATCCTACTGACAAGCCATAAACAGTGTACGTGGCGGTTTTTTGAGTACTTTGTTGTATTTTCTGTTGCTTTCCATATACCTACGTTGTGGCGTAATATTGTTTCACTCACCTTTCATGTTTAGTTTCAGTTTTGCTACTGAGAGACGACGGTAACGAAGGTAATAGAGTTACCTATCTTGAGTTGCTATTTTAAGTTTATTTTAGAAACAAGCAGTCATTAAAATGGTACCTTATGTTTCTATAAATAGTATCTTATTATCTTAGCACCACTGCCCTTTATTTTACACTAGCCGTGCGCCGCGGTGCCACCCGCGGTTTATCGATTATGCATAGGAATAACATATTTTTCCGCAGTAAAACGTAGCCCATGTGTTAGTTAATCCAAGGTGTCAGCTAACTGTTATGTGGTGATTAGTGAGATATGATGTTATTAATACATACATACATACATACATAACCTCACGCCTGTATCCCAGAGGGATAGGCAGAGACCAGGGACTGCCACTTGCCACGATCCTGACAGATCACCTTCGCTTCATCAACGTTCATAAGTCGTTGCATGCACGCACGCCGGTTCCGGGTACTTTTTATTTTTCCCTTTGCTAATACATCCCCTATCTGGTCGATGTATGTCCGCCTGGGACGACCCTTTCCAACCCTTCCACTTACATTCGCAATATATATTTGTTTCGTCAATCTTTCTTCCTTCATCCTCTTCACATTGTGATGAGACTAATACTACGAGTTTTTTTATACAGTTACCTCAAATTAGCGCCATTCCTGAAAAACCCTGTAAGGGAGGGAGGAGAGGGATGGAAAGAAAGAAAAGTACGGTTCACAGACTATTTGAACACAAACATTTAGTCTATAGTATTTTCTAAGCTTAACACGAGCACTAGACAAAATTAAAACTGTATGTACACGGATTTTACTTGTTAAATTTTACATTTTTACAATTTTCCGACGTTTCGGCACTTTTTTTGTATTAAAACTTTCGTAAGCACAACACATTGTGAGACGAGCAACCGACGACGCGAGCTCCGTCTCTGCTCACCATGTTTAAGCTCTGCGAATCGGAGCGAAACCTGGTCGGACTCTTGAAATTGAAATTGCAAAATGTTTATTTATGACACACAGATTAGAGAACACATGAATACTATGGAAAAATAGTGACAATAATTGTGATAAAAAGGATAGGGCTCAGCTAAGTGCTGTGAGTGCATGCATCATCACAGCGCTGATTTTCAGCCCGTCCTTGTTCTCACTGAATTAAATAAAAGTTAGCGAATTTTAAAAAGAGAACACCGCAGTTGTAATCAAACAAAAATCTGTTAAGCATTATTTAGCTTCCACCCCACGAAAGGCACAAGGTGAATGGATATGAAGTGTACAACATGTAAATTATTACACTGAATGGTATGGTACATTTCATAAATTAAAGATCTTATCAAACCACTCAAATATGACAAGAACTCTCAAATTAAATTTAGTCACACCTGTATTTCCTAGGTTTCACTTGACAGGACTGGTCTCTTCCGATATAACAACACCCGTAAGTAGATCCGGACTAAAAGTCTACAATATTTCGGCACTTTTTCAAGTACCTACCGTGGTCTCGAAGACTGTGGTGACAGGCGTCTTTTTGAAATCACGAACTGTCAGTTTGCTTCGGTCCCTTTGCCTGAAATAAATGACTATTATAACGTTATTATTATCAAATCACTGTGGCCTTTTTTTTTTTTGCATCTACTTAATGAGATGATTTATACAGCGTCCAGTGGTATTTCACTTACACTAGATGGGTGAAGGGACCACTCCGACGCTGTAGTGCCTGGGACATGGTTTTATAGATGGTGTAGGCTTGCCCAGCACCTATACCATCCTGACAGCTTAGTCGGCCTAGCCCACAGGAAAGACTAGTCAATACGTGCGGAGCCAACCAAGCCGCGGGTTTCCTCACGATGTTTTCCTTCACCGTTAGCGTGTGGTATTGCGACTGCAAATTCGAAAATGTACGTAACTTTGAAATTAAACAAAGTCATTGGTACATGCCCGCACTCGGGATCGAACCTGGGGCTCTCGCTTGCCAGTCTATGGTTCTACCCACTGAGCTACCACCACTTATATATTATCAAAAGATAGTCAATAAATGAATAAATAAAATACATAAATATGCATGGCCATTTTACACAGATCTCGTTAGCCCCATATTAATATGGGGCTAACGAGATCTGCTAAATGACTCTATATGTTATAGGTGCTAACCCGACGATAGGTTTAATACAATAAATACATAGATAACATCCAAGACCCGAGACAAACTAGAGAGTTCGTTTCCTAGTTTGATCCGCCTGGGGATCGAACCCAAGACCTTCAGTCAGCGTGCCAAACCACTGCGCCACCGAGGCCGTCATATTAAACTCCAAGACGTGGGATTCTCATATAAAGTATCTTAATCCATGAGCGCAATACTAAAACGTCCATCCGTCATCAATCGCGAGTTACCGGAATACCTTTTCAAACAGCCCTGGAGGTAAAGCCCCGGACCCCTCAGGGAAATGAGACCCTTTTCTGTGGCCTCATCAGCAATCAAGCCTGAGGTTTACCGCAGTTGCGATATCGGACCTCGACAAACAGGTTGGTCAAACAGCGATGGACAAACAGTGCCTCGAGTCGGCGAAAAGCGATAACGTTTTACTTTTGACCGACTTTAAAAGACGTTTTCAACGTGTATATTTTTTTTATGTATGAATCGCTCGTAGCCCCGGCTGCCTGAGTGATCTTGAACGATCACCAAGGTTAAGAAACATAGGGCGCAATCAGTGCATGGATGGGTGACCGTCTATGACTAACGCTAGGGGCATTTTTCCGAGCGGTTCCGTGCTTCGCAAGGCACGTTAAGCAGTTGGTGACGGCTGTCGTCGATAGATGGCAGTCGTTAAGCCAAGTCAGAGGCCATAGCCTTTCAAAAACGCGTAGATGCCCTTTCAAGTTGATTCCGTCCAGATCTTCGATATCAACCCTTGTATGTCCTCATTGCGGGGGCACTTGTCTCTTCCGGTGTCGCAGGAAGGTTATGCCATACTCCACCATGGGGGCCAAGTCCGGGTTGGTGGAGGATGGTAGATGGGGTGGCAGGCCTTACTGTCAGAAGTTTTCAGTTATCATGCCGCCCATAAGGCCTCCGACATGGCTTCACGACTGCCATTACATGATAATGGCTTAACGTGCCTTGGGAAGAACGGAAGCGGTCGGAAAAATCGCCAAGAAATATTATATTTTGTTGTTTTTCTTAATGATTCGCGACACCCATACAGAGTTATATAGGTACTAAACTAGCTGACCCAGCGAACTTCGTACCGCCTAACAGTCGATTCTCTATTTTTTTTTTTATTTTCCTCTCCGTAAGAACCACCCTCGTACTTCAAGAAATATCCGAAATAAAGAATTAGTGAAATCGGTTCAGGTGCTCTCGAGATTTACGTTACCGACACATTCAGCGATGAATTTTTATATTATAGACTAGCTGACCCAACGAACTTCGTACCGCCTAACAGTCGATTCTTTCTTCTTCTTCAGGCTATATTAGTCCACTGCTGGACCTAGCCCCTTTATTCTATGTCTTTATTCATAGTCTATTCTTATTTTTTTTTCTCTAAGTAAGAACCATCGCGTAGTTCAAGGATTATTGTAAAAAAAGAATTAGCGTAATCAGTTCAGCTGCTCTCGAGATTTGCGCTTACCAACACATTCAGCGATTCTTTTTTATATTATAGATATAATATTAACTATATTACAATTGCGTTATCGCGATTAGACCCGTTAAATTTAAAACTATTATGTTTAGGGCCTCTTTCACAATCTGCAAATAAAGTTCCGGATAAGCTATCCGCAACCAGGGCTGCCGTTTGTTCTAAATTTGAAGCCATAAACAAATACACACAATATAGGAATATTTATTTAAATTTAGAACAAACGGCAGCTCTGGTTGCGGATAGCTTATCCGGAACTTTATTTGCAGATTGTGAAACAGGCCCTTTGTGGTTTTTATAAATATTACTGATGATAAGACAAGCAAAAAGGGTTCCCGTAAATGCAGGGGCTGCAAAAGTGACAACGGTAGCAATATTGGCGATATTACAGCAATCTTCCCATCTGCAAGTTGGCAGTCAGTGGAGGCTGCATTGTCTTCGAATCAAGCGGAGCGGAAATGGGGTTCAGCTGGCCGGTCCTGCAAGATTGGACCTTCATTCAATATCATACGACAAAAAACACTACTTTGCCCGACTGCGGCGGAGCCGAAAGGGAGTGTGATGTGTTTGGCTCGTATGTATGTATGTATGTATGTATGTATGTATGTATGTATGTATGTATGTATGTATGTATGTATGTATGTATGTATGTATGTATGTATGTATGTATGTATGTATGTATGTATGTATGTATGTATGTATGTATGTATGTATGTATGTATGTATGTATGTATGTATGTATGTATGTATGTATGTATGTATGTAAGGGTGTATGTATGTATGCGTGCGTGCGTGTGAGGGTGTGTGTGTGTGAGGGGGTGTGTGTGTGTGTATGTATGTATGTAGGTATGTGTGTATGTGTGAATGTATTTATGTTTGCATGTACGTTAAGGATGTACGAAAGGATGTACGTTAGTATGCCCGATACAATGATCCATCATACCTCCTTAACCATCGATCAGATTTTGACAAGACGTATTTGCTTATTAGACAATAATATGTCTTTAGATAGATAGAGAAGACTTTATTGTAAATAAAAATGGAAATTACACAGATATTTGTTAATCTAAGAATACAGACGGCGGCCTTATCACTAAAAGTAATCTCTTCCAGGCAACCTTCGGATGGACTGGACTAATAGGTATATTCAATTCAATATTATGTATTTCAGACATTACATCCATATTTTTTAAAATTAATTAACAATAAAATGCATAATAAAACAAACAAAATAAATTTCAATAGTGCTAGATAATAATAATAATCATCATATTGAAGAAGAAAGTAGATATACCAATACACAAGATTATTACAAAGGTATAAATGTATCTAGCATCTGCATGCAAAATAAACTTACACACGTTTAAAAATATAGTCTTAGGCCGACTTGCGTGACATTTCGCTTAACTTAACTTTAAATAAAATTAACTAAACACGTTTTCTCTGCTAAATTTCTTTAAACTAATCATAATCAGAATCGTCTTGCACAACACTTGTCATTCCGTTATTTAGCTAAATATAGTTATGGACGAATGCGTGACGGTAAAGCAGTCTTTACGTTCCGTTTTACGTCTGAACTTATTTCCGCTGACAAAAATGAAGTTGGTTAGAGATAAAAATCTGCATGGAACGAAACAAGTTACAAAAAGAAAACAAAACTTTCAAAATGTCACTCTGCGCAACATCTGTTCCTATTTTAATAGGTATTTTATTTGGTTCTTTGTTTGAAAATGTTGCTTTCTATCTTGACACTTCTCATATTGACACTGAACAGCTGTGAAAGTAAGATGGCGCTAACTATGGTTAGCAGAGTTAAAAAGCTAATCTTGGCTGTTTAAATATGACAGTCGCCTAAACATAATTAAGAACAAGTTTTTTGTTGTGCAAGTCGTTAATGTTAGTTAAGAACCTAATTTTGATTGACTCGTATTTAAACAATATTTAAAAGCGTTACGCAAGTCGCCCTTAAAAATAAAATAAATAAACTTACACATTATTATAGAATGGTTCAAGTTGGCCCCAGTGGAATAAGGACTAAACTTCCAAATATGCAGCGGGCTTCAATATAGATTCTATCTCAGTAGATTGTCAGAGTTTTTGAAGTGGAAAAATGAGGGGAGCCGCTTTGTGTATGCGTCCTTTATCATCGTTATTTTACAACATTATACTCCCTTCTTGCTTTCATAACTTGGGGGGATTAAAAACAAATTTGCTCTCTAAGCTTCTTACCTCTTACTTTTTTGTTTAGATATCGATGCTTTTGGGTGTAATTTGGGGGACGCTTGTCACCTAGATAGATTTAAAACCTATATTTTAAAAACCTATTTAGAGGCTAAAAACTCCACCCATGCCGGGACTCGAACCCGCGACCCCTGACTAACCGTACCAGCGCTCTCCCAACTGAGCTAATGGGCGACTCACCGGCATCAAGGAAATTTCAAACCTCTTTACAATACTCTCTGTATTACGTACAGGCAGTGACATCTGGCTGAAGTAATTTGCATCACTTGCAACCCCGAGTACCTACTTTGCAGTTAGGTTTTACATGGGAATGATATCGCTGTACCCACATGATTATATTATTTTTTTAAATGCGGGCTAGTGCATTTGAGGACAATTTTAAGAGTCGCCCATTAAAACCTATGGTTCTTGGTTTTTGAATTCACCTAACTTTGTCCCTTGCCGTATTACGAGTATGTATAACAGTATGTCTTGTACGGGTGGGGCACGGTTCTCTTCCTGCATCGCAGGAAGGTTAGTACACTCCACCACGGGGGCCAAGTCCGGGTTGGTGGAGGATTGTACAACATTGTAGACTTTTAGTCCGGATCTACTTACGAGTGTTGCGAAACCTGGTCGGACTCTTCCGATATAACAACACCCGTGAGTAGATCCGGACTAAGAGTCTACAATGTGTTGTGCTTACGAAAGTTTTAGTTCAAAGATTGTAAGACAGTAGCGAGCCTTACTGTTGGAAGTTATCAAGCTGCCCATAAGGCCTGCGACATGACCTAACTACTGTTATTACATGACAGCCGGCACCATCCGCAGTAGCCTCTGCAGTCGGACGTTAGGTCTATGTTTAGAGGAGTAGAGCTCTCCATTTTCAAGAGTGTATGTGAATTTTATTATTTCCTGTAGAAATAAACTAATACTGTTGGAAACAAAGTTTTTATTGCAGTAATTAGGTTGTTTTTCTTTCTTCTTCTTCTTCAGGCTATATTAGTCCACTGCTGGACATAGCCCTCCCCTAATGAGCTACATAGCGCAAGGTTGTGCCATCATTGAGGGGTAATGCCCATAATCCCCACGCTGGGCATGCGGGTTGGTGATCGCAGTTTGGTAGAATTGTACTGCAGGGGGCGTTGCTGTCCACCCCCAGTCTGTGTCCCTTAGTAGCCTTTTACGACACCCGCGGGAAGAATTTGGGTTGGTGCTGTTCTCTAGGCCGAGACCATGCAGCAGCTACTTTTCTTTCGGTGTACAATAAAGAATATTCTTATCTTGTCTTACTTAAAACTCAAGTAAATCCCGAACTAACTTACCTATTTGAAGCGCTTGCGAATGCTTTAGTTTGATAAAAGTGACTTTATATAATCGTTTAGCTTTTCCAGCTTACCCAATTGAAAACAAAATGCAGTATTCCTTCCCACCCTTTATGGTTTATTAAAACGGGTAATTTTCTTAAAAGCCTTTTGCTAAGCATTGAAACAAAATGTTAAGTCTGCATGCAACACAGCCAAATGCGGTTGTGGTAAAAAGGAAATTAGCTGAAGCCAGCTACCATTTAGAACTATTTTTTATTTGTATTGATCACTCGGTTCGACTAGGCCAAGAGAAGCGCTCGTGGCCTAGTCGAACCGAGTGATTGGTCACTCGAGTTAAGCAACAACAGGCACGGTCAGGTGCGGGATTGGTGACCATCCTCAATGGCATTTTTCCGACCGCTTCCGTGTTTCGTAGGGCACTTTAAGCTGTTGGTGCCGGCTATTATGTAATGGCAATTGTTAAGCCACGTCAGTGGCCGTATGGGCGGCTTGATAACTTCTAACGGTAAGGCCCGCCACTGTCTTACAATCCTCCACCAACCCGGACTCCCATGGTGGAGTGTAGACTAAACTTCCTTCGTCGCATGTCCCGTGGGGGCATACAAAGGGTTCATATCACAACGTGAAAAGCATATCTGCAGAGGGCAGTCCTTTAAGGGTCAATGGTTACCAATAGTCTGTATTACCCACGGCCACTAATATGGCTTAATAACTACCATTACATGACACCCGGCACTAGCGGCTGAGCACAGAAGTGCTCGGAAAAATGCCACTAGGGATGGTCACCTATCTAGCGCCTGACCGCGCCTACTGTTGCTTAACCCAAGTGATTGTTTCCAATCACTAAGTTTCACTAGGCCACGAGCGCTACGGCTCTTTAGCTTACCAAGAGTTAATAGAGAAACTATGTCGTATTCCACATATACATTCCTAGAGTAGGAAATTACGTATTCTTCTCCTATTGTCAGCAGAAAACTTTCACCCCCTAAAAGGGAAAAGGGGTAAAAGAAGTCAAAACACAAAGGGTTTCGTTGGGCAATAGAAAAGTGTTGGCTTAGTAATGCAATTAGAAGTAGTACTGGTTAGGTTGATCGCTTAGCCATAGGAGGAAACGGCAGCGGATTTGATTCTGAAGGGAATTTCTTTAGGTGCAGTAAAAACGCTTCTTTTTTTTTACGTAGCCTCTATGTTTGTGTCCCACTGCTGGGCAAAGGCCTCCCTCAAGTCAGCCCAGAGTTTCCTGTCCTGGGCTCTTCTAAAAACGCTTCTGCTTGTATGTATTTATAAAAAAAAAATTCTTCAATAAAATTATATCGTGAGAAAACCCGAATGTCTGAGGTGTTCAAATACCTCGGAGCTTAAAATCGCCAATCCCTAGTGGGCACGCGTGGTAATTAAAAAACATTTATTTCAGATCATTAAAAATCCCTAGTTAGTCTGACTATATTTACCTACAAAATTTGTTACAAAATAATAAATTTTCTTATAATTATATACAACATTAATACTTAACAAGGTTAACATATTTACAACAAAAAAAGCTTTAAATAAAAAAGTCTACACCGCTGCCGATGGGGAGAGTTCCCAAGACACTGGCAGCATTCCCTCTCTGAATGGCCAGGCTGATGCGCTGGTCGAGGTAGTTACCAGCTCTTGGGTCGCCCGATGGGTCGATGAGGCGCGTCGCTATTTCTTTTTGAAGTTTACGCGCCTCCGACCCCCACGGACCAATCGACTTGACCCCAAACGGCGCAAATAGGTAACCGTCCCCAAGGACAGAGTCTGACTTGATTTCTAATGTTAGTGCAGTTAATACGAGTATTTAGTGCGAACAAATAGCTTCAATGTGAAGTATTTTCATAATTTTGATGTTTTTGGCCAGTTACCACAGCTCAGCGAAACCTACTTGGGGACCAGGACACGCGATTGTGGAAAATAAAAATTAGTTAGTTAATATGGCAGGCCAATGCCAATACAATAATAGACTGTACTTGCCACTTCAGTCTTCCCGTGACCACGACATCTGCAACACTGGATAGCTGTAATTATTATCTTGTTATATAATTATGTACGTTTATAATTGTTGTGGCATGGCCCCCGTGGTGGAGTATGGCCTACCCTCCCTGCGATGCAGGAAGAAAGGAAGCTTCCTGCGTGCCCTAACAATGGGGACATACAAGGGTTGATATCGATAATTATTGTACATATTAATATATTGTTTGATTCTAAAACATTATTATAATTTCAATCAAAATATAATTTCTTTGTTTGGCACTAAATACCTCTCCCCTACCCCTTCTCCATGCCGACTGTTGGTTGGCTAAAATAAAATACTATTTAGTATTAAGCCCGCCGATCGTACAACCTTTACTGGTACAATAAAAAATAATAATAATAGGCTCCTCTTTACGCCCAGCTGTTGAACATTGCTTCTAAAATCGCCATTGCCTATGTCTATAGCGCACCCGAAACAACACCGAAGTGCTCAAAGGCACTTCTGTCAGTGCGAAGAGGTAATTATTGACTTTTTCAACTTTACTCAGCCCTGCCCCTCTGACACCCCTGACCCCCTCTGCCCTGTCAAACGTAGATAAGGATGGTTGAAACAGTGTATGAAAAGTCTGCTCGGGGTCATACGGAAACGCTCGGGAAAGATCGGATGAACCTTCGCCATATAACTATGGTCTAGAAGAGTTCCTTAATTCTAATATTTATACGTAGGTGTCTGCCAGAGGGCTTAGTGCGAGTTTTTTAACTACTCGATCGCGTTAACGTAAACTCATATTTCTATAGCATCGAGGAAGCGCCACATAGCGACAAGTATGGAAATTAAAATTGCTGAGTGCGAGTTGTAATGGTTTACGTTGAGAAGTGAACACGTTTACCAGCCAAAACACGAATAAACGCGAGTGCTAGTTGTACTGTGACAGCGTTTTGCCAGTTCGAATGGTTAATTTACTCATACTCACAACTCAATGCTCGATTAACGCGGTAGTAAAGTTATTCGATTGGATCTGTCAAACTCGCACTAAGCACTCTGTTTAAATTTACTTAACTGTTTTAAAACTTGCGTATACAGTATGATGGATTAATTCCGGATTCACTTACTTGATTTTTTTGTCGGAACAGTCCGACCAAATTATAGACGATCAACCGAGTTCTGTCTCAGAATTATTAAGCTCCGGAATCCGAAGTTCAATCAGGTTCCGCTTTTATTAAAAGCGGAACCTGATTGAACTTCGGATTCCGGATTCACTTACCTGTTTTAAATCAAATAAGTGAATCCGTAATTAAGCTAAATCACGAATCTAGTTTATTTGGGCAGAATATGGTCGATAATACTGTTTTTTTGTCAGGAATTTGCATATTGATAGTCCATTTTAGGTATAAAATAAAAAAAATTGAAATTTTGCAAATAACGGCGTTTCTAACAAGCAATTATATCTTCCGAGATCTTATTCCAGAATCGTATACAATGTCCCATAAAGGATGTAATAACTTTTGCTAGCCTAAATCTGGCGGAGCAAAAGCGTAGCTATGTCTACCGACTACCTGTCTAACTATTCCTTCAACACCTTTCCATTATAAGGTTGTGCGGAAGAAATCTTATTAGCGGCAGGGCGACCGTTACACTCTGTTTACTAATTTCATGTCATATACTCTTTGTCATATTTTAACATATATGACTTTAATACGCTTCGACACGACTTATGTGCTCTATGAAGAATATTCTTAACTTATTTTCTGAACACCTCGAGTGAATCTTCTGTTCCTTTCCACTCTACAGTGCGGGGCTCTAATTAAAACGGGTTCCGTACTTCTTTGCAAAGTTTTATTTGATGTGGCTCCATTTGGATGGGTTAATTGAATGGTTGGGTCTTTAAGGTCTGCGTCGTAGATTTAGTTTAGGTCAAAGGTAAACTAGATTCCTCTGTTCTGCCTAGTAGTCTATTTATTTTCTATTTCTAAATGTTCCAACTAAAGCGTTTCTAAGCACCACTACGCATTATTAACTTCAACTTTTAACGATCACAAAGGTTAAGCAACATAGGGCGCGTTCAGTGCGTAGATAGGGGACAGTCTATGACTAACGCTAGTGGCATTTTTCCGAATGGTTCCGTGGTTCGTAAGGCACGCTAAGCAGTTGGTGCCGGCTGCCGTTGATAGATGTCAGTTGTTAAGCCAAGTCAGAGGCTTAAGGGCGGCTTGAAAACTCCTGACAGTAAGAGCAGCCACTAGTCTAGCAAGCCTCCACCAATCCGGACTTGGCCACCGTGGTGGAGTATGGCCTATACATTCCTCAGGGAAGAGACCCGATGATGTAGTCCAGACTTCTTTACTATCATATTCTTTTTTTAATGCACTAACCCGTGCTAAGGACAATTTTAAAAACCTATTTAGATTCTAAAAATTCCACCAATGCCCGGACTCGAATCCGCAATCTCTGGCTAACCGTGCCAGCGCTCTTCCAACTGAGCTAATGGGCGAGTTATCGGCGTCAGTGAAATTTCGAACCTCTTTACAATACTCTCTGTATTACGTGCAGGCAGCAACATCTGGCTGAAGCAATTTGCTGGTTAGCCAGAAGTCACTGGTTCGAGTCCCGACATAGGTGGAATTTTTACCCTCTAAATAGGTTTTTAATATCATCATCATAGCCCATTTGACGCTCACTGCAGGACATAAGCCTCCTTCATGGTTTTCCAAGCTTCTAGGTCTTGTGCCGGCCGCATCGAGTAACCATCCATTACGTCTTCCCATAAAACTGTGCACAGTATCAAATAAGCTCTATTGAGACGAACATCAACATCTACTTTCTTCAACACCATCGCTCTACACTCTACCACATCTGCTGGATTAGAGAATGTGAGTTGCACTGTTCTTGCCTGCTGGCATATATATGTGTTTGTAAACTGAATGATTTTGATGCGTTTCTATTGATATCATACCGTTGTACTCGTATATCCCTAATGCTGAGGCACGGGTCTTTTCCTGCATCACAAGTAGTTTAGGCCATTCTCCACCACGTGGGCCAAAACCAGGCTGGTGGCCTCAGTGCCATAAGACCTCTGACGTGGCTTAGCGATTGCCGTTACATGACAACAGGCACTACCGGTTCAAAGTGCGTTGCGAAGCACGGAGTAAATTCCGATAGCGGTAGTCACAGGATGGTCACCCATTCTGCACCTGACTGTGCCTGTAGTTGTTTAATTCATGTGATTGATCCCAACGACTCGATCCCACTAAGCCACGAGCGCTTGAGTTTCCAATGAATTCCATCAAATGATCTTGGCCTAGTTAATATCTGAACACATCTGATGGGTACGCCTTCAAAAAATAACAATGTTATTAGACAAGAACAATTATGTACCTATAGACTAACTGGAAACTTTTTCGTGAAGAAAAAGGCATTCATTAAGCAATAGACGAACAGTTCCCTAATGGATCGCGGTGGCAATCTTGCAAAGGGATTGTTTCCATAACTTTCACGTTAGTTTAGAGTTAAATACCTTTTGAACGAGGTCACTAAGCTATCGGAACATGCGATGTGTTGTACAATGGTCTCAGTAAAGTAGCTCAACACTCGAGTTGATTGAAAAAGTTCTCCGCGGGGCAAAATAATGTACTTAGTAATGACTACCAGGAGCGTGAGAGCTTTGTGGTAGTTCGCTGGAGTTAAAGGAAATAATGTGCGTACATAAAGTCACGCCTGTATCTTGGAAGGGAGAGACCAGGGTTTGCCGATTGCTATGATTCTGACGACAATATTTCAGTATTACATAAGAACATTACATAACCACACGCCTGTATCCCAGAGGGATAGGCAGCGACCAGGGACTGCCACTTGCCACGATCCTAACAGATCACCTTCGCTTCATCAACGTTCATAAGTCGTTGCATGCACGCACGTTCGGTTGGTTTGGACATGTCTTCACATGTCCAAACCAACCGAACCGGTAAGAAACATTGACAGTACAAATATATATTGTGAATATGGGTGGAAGGGCCGTTAAGGGACGTCCCAGGCGGACATACGTCAACCAAATAGGGGATATTTCAATATTAGATAGACTGTAGGCAGATGCTGGATGCGGCAAGCTGAAGACAGGGCGCTATGGCGCTGAGGCGGGAGGGATAACCCTTCCCTAATGAGGAGGATCTTCCGGATCCGGGGATCCCCGGAGAATCCGAGGATCCACTCCGTGGCTACCGCTAGTGGCATTTTTCCGAGCGCTTCCGTACTTGGCAAGGCACTTTAAGCTGTTGGTGCCGGCTGTCATGTAATCACAGTCGTTAAGCCATGTCAGAGGCCTCATGGGCGGCTTGATAACTTCTGACAGTGGGGTCCGCCACTGTCTTACAATTCTCCAGCAACCCGGACTTGGCTCCCGTGGAGTATAGCCCAATCTTCCTGCGTTGCAGGAAGGGACCCGTGCCCCAGCAGCGGGGACATATAAGGGTAGTTATCGAGGTACTGAAGTGTAAACATGTTTTTGCTCGTGATTGTACAGTTTCATGCAAACTTCAGCTATTCACCCACTTTTTATGTTCATTATCCTTATACCGGGCTTTCACTCGCCTCCCGTAGAGGGCATGTAAAGGCCTTTTTCCTTAATTACTCCCCGTGTAATTACGAAAATGGTGTACACAAGAGTTGCGGGGTACGTTTAGTAGCTGGCCTACTTTTCCATCATATTAATATACAGTCTGTTAGCTTTTAGAATATACTACGGCTACTGGCGTATAGGATTGGATACATCCGTGTAATAGAAACATCGGAACTAATGGCGCTTCAATATCAACCCTTGGTATGTCCCAACTGCTGAGGCACGGGTCTCTTCCTGCATCGCTAGAAGGTTAGGTCATACTCCACCACGAGGGCCAAGTCCGGGTTGGTGGAGGATTGTCAGACAGTGGCGGGCCTTACTATCAGACGTTATCAGGTTGCCCATATGGCCTCTGACATGGCCTAACGACTGTCATTACATGACAGCCGGCATTAACGGCTTAACGTGCCTTGCGAAACACGGAAGCGCATATGACCCTTAATTAAACTTAACTTTTGCAAATAGTGAAGAAAAGTTTTATACAGCGCAGGAAGTAGTATTACAAACGTGTGCTTTCGGCGAAAACCGAAGCCTACTCTAGAGCCCGAGGTATATTCTAAAAGCTAACAGACTGTATGGCTGTACGTCAAATGCTAGAACCCAATGCAGCATAGGTGCACGACTAATGAAAGGCGATGACGCGAAAAAGATCTTCGAGGGAATAGGTAGATGGAAATAAATGAAATTAAATGAAAATTTACACGGAGAGATAAGATAGATAGATATGTATGGTAGATACAATATCAACGTGCCTTTAATCATCCAGTTTTAATAATAGAGTGCGTTTTCGCATTTTTAACTTCATACAAAAAACCAACAAAAAATTTTTTTTTTATTTTATTTACACTTCCTTGCGAGATTGGTGGGTACTTTGTGGTGTAAATAAACTTGTAACCCAATCAAATTTTTAGTCAACTAATTAACAACTACTTAGGTAGTTGATTAAAATCTACTCCAGCAATCCGGACTTGGCCCCCGTGGTGGAGTATGGCCTATATCAATAGGGAAGAGACCTGTGCCCCTCGCAGGTGGGTTGATGATCACAACTTAAAAACATTCTTATACACTTCTAAAACAGTTTTAAGTATTCCTAAAATCAGTTAACACTTCTAAATCAGCTTAAAATATTGATCACTCCCAGTTGTGTGTAATTACAATCTCACCACCGTCTTACTTCCTTATTAATATATATTTATAATACCTATGTTGTGATGGTTTATAAGTACATATATTTTTATATATACATATAAGTATATAGTGTATATTTACTTACTTATATATTATATGCACTTATTGAGTATGTCAGGTTATCTAATTTTAACTAAGTGTTTCTTCTTCCGTTTATTTCAAATGCCTACCATTTAATTTCTGTGGTTGACTGGTAGAAAATGCTTATAGCATCAAGTCCACCACATTGCCAGTGTGCAATAAACGTATTAATAAATAAATAAATCACTCGAAACAAACTCAGCGTATTGGTCACTGCAAAATTGTAATATTTTTGTGAAATTCGTAGCGCGTAATAAATAGTCACGAAGATCAGTCACAAAGCCAAATTCTCCCCTCAAGGCCCATTTTTTCTTCCCCATTGTAAAAAGGGAAAGTAAAATAAATAACACTGGCAATAGACTAAAAGGTTTCACTGTTTGCCGATAGACATAGGGGCTTAGTATTATTTGCTTTGGCCCCTAAATCCTGAAGCCAAGGCCGGGAATGAACCCGGAACCGCGGGCTGGTAAGAAACAGAAGTCTCTTTCAGTGCTTACACAATCCAGGTTGATCTGGAAAAGATTTAGTCTCACTTATAAAAAGCCGATCTCACTAAAATACCCTTAAAACCTCTGATAATCTTTATCACTGTCATAAAAAGTGTTTTAGTGGAATCTACTTTTTTATAAGTTCTACAATTAACAGGTCAAAAAATACATCAATAACAGTTTCGTCATGTAGAAAAGCAATGAATGGATAGATGTTATATTCTTAAGGCGCCTCTAGACGGGCTACACTTTTTGTGAAATATTTAGTTACATTATATCCCGAAAATACAAAAAACATTTTAATGCAGCATATGGCTGGAAAATGTTTATCCCGGCCATTCCCGGCAACATTTCTACAATAGCATATAGCTCTATATATTGTTTTTACACGGGCTAGATACATAAACACGAACGAACCAAAATAAAGAGAAACAAAACAAACACGAACATAGCTCATAAGCATAACAAATCGCAGCAAACTTCACTTAGCATGAAAAAGGGACGCAGTTAGGCCGTAAAGCGAGACAGGCTGAGAAAGTATTTTCGATTGCAAAGCGATCGTTCCGGCCATATTGCTGGGGTACTAAAAAATCATCGGATACACAAAAAATATGTCACAATATATCCCGGCCATACTAAAAATATTGCCAAATATTTCATAGTCTGGCCGTAAATGATGGCTGATGCTACCGGCCACACATTTGCAGCTACACATTTTCGTGAAAATATGGCCCGTCTAGAGGCCCCATTACAACTTTGATTTTAAATTTTATAAAAAAACCGATATTAAAATAAACCTTCCCGCTCCTTTTAAACTGAGGCTACCTTTTGCGTAGATGAACTAAGTCGCGTTTTGCCTAAATGTGTTATTTCTACGCTTTTTGCCTAGCACGTTGTTAGTCTAATTAAAAAAATGCTATAATGATTTGTTATTTGGCTAGGACGATGCCAAATAATCGAATCTCAAAATGAATGTCCATTCAGGAACTCTATTACCTCATAATAGTTTTTTGTCACTAGCCAACTAAAAGACAAGTAATTTCGGAATTATTAAAAAAAAATTTACACCATTCCAAAGAAACCCTTGCCCATGAATGGTTTATGTTTGATATTACTTTAATTACGTCTCATTTACTTAAAATTTTCCAAAAAAATGTGGTTCGTCTTCAGCAAAAACTAACAAATACGATTAGGTATTCTTAAAGTTTCCTGGTTCCCAAATATTTTTTATATTCTGTGTCCCATTTTACTAGCAATTGATTGCACATAGGAAAAAGATTTACTTTGACATTTTTGTAGTATAAAAACCTATTTAGGGGCTAAAAATTTCACCCATTCCGGGATTCGAACCCGCAACCTCTGGCTATCCGTGCCAGCGCTCTTCCAATTGAGCCAATGGGCGACTCACCGGCATCAGTGAAATTTCGAACCTCTTTACACTATTCTCTGTATTACGTACAGGCAGCGACATCTGGCTTAATCAAATTGCATCACTTACAGCCCCGACTACCTACTTTGCAGTTAGGTTTTACATCGGAACGATATCACTGTACCCACATAATAAGTTTTTAAATTTGTTCTTAGCACGGGTTAGTGCATTAAAAATAAAAATAGTATATTTTTGTAGTATTTTGTTGTTATAATCGTCGAAATTTTGTGCAAATTAACGTAACTCTAAACTTTTGTAAGTGATTTTTAAAACATTACTATGATAAAAAAACCCCAGGTCTTGTATGTTTACATGTTTGTGATGTCGTTGTTTCTGTGTCCCACGACACAAGGTATCCTTGTGTGGGGCCAGAAGCAATGTATGTGCTTGTATGTAAATGGTATGTTATGTTAAATAAAAGAAATACGACAAGTCACCTAAAAAATAAAAGCCTACATAAAATATCTTCTATTGAGTGTGCTTTCTGCCCTCATCAAATCTGTGGCAGTATCATAACTACCTAAAAACCCTTCGGAGACCCCTTCACTCAAACTAACAATTCGACTATTAGGCGCCCAGTTTCATCATCAACTTCCACTGTTGAACTGCCAGCTTTCGTGTAGATTTAGCTGCCCCTAAAATTAGGAAGGTTGGGGAACTAAACAAAAGTTTTAGTGAGGGTTTAGTGAGACTGCCCGTGTAAACGTATGTCATTTTAATTAGCTACATGGGATGGTTTAAAGTTTTAAGTGAACCTTGCCTTTTTTGTGTTTGTAGTGTTGTGCTCGACGCTAGTAGCTTGTTTGTTGGTCTGTGGAATTGATCCTTACAATAAAAATAATAATAACAATGGGCGCAGAATATTGCATTTTTGGTCGACATCACTGTCCCGCATGATGAGAACCTCGTTCGCGCGAGAATCGACGCGACACGTAATCATGAATCTGTGGTCACTCATCGTTCATTATTCTGGTCGCCCCGGTGCCGTCGCTCGTGCCGCTCGCTCGCTACTAATTTATCCAGCCATCTGCACACACATTCGCACTGTGACATACGCGCGTGATAAGTGCTCGAATTCTCGTGAAGTGATAGACATTTTTGTGACCAAGAAACTTTATCAGCCCAAAGAACAATATATGGACAATATTAGACTATAAGTGAACAGTGCAGGAGTGTTCTCCGTGCGCTGGACGCATCAGCTCATCCATCACCGCTCATCATCTGCCCAACAGCTAAAGCGAGCCATCATCCACCATCACCAAGTAAGTCCATTCACTTCACCTCCCATTCCGCTCTCTCAACCAGCCCATCGTGAGGTAGACCTAGCCGACACTGGCTCACTACTACTCGTGAAGGCTGAAACAGATAAGAAGACTAAGTATCTGGACCTGGCGCACGAGGTTGCCTACATGTGGGGGGTGGGGTCGGCCGAAATCGTTCCTATAGTCCGGTCCGCAAATGGGTTAGTGCTAACAAGTCTCGATAACCATCTGAGGCGGTTAGAACTCCGTGTGGTCATGCTTCCGGCATCATGCAGAAGGCGGTGCTGCTTGATACAGCCCGGATAGTCCGGCGGAGGGCGTCCGTCTGGCCACTCGGGTCAGACGAGACCTTTACCTTTTTTTCCCCACATAATATTAATAAATCTTTATTGATAGCCACATACAAACGGCTTAAATATAGACCAAGTAGAAGTGAACAGATGGCTGACAAGGAACTAAGTTGGTGAGTCTTCCGACTCCCAAGCTGGTAACACGTAATTACCTTATTTCCCGACGTTTCCGCAGCGTTACAGTTGCCGTGGTCTCGCGTAGACTCCTTATTATGTTTATTGCGTTTTACCTAATAAATAATCGCGATTTGACCCGTTAAATATATAACTAGAATGATCTGTATTGTAATATAAACATAAACATAACATTTACATAGGCAATCACATACATTGCTTCTAGCCCCACACTAGGATACCCTGTCTCGTGGGAACCAGAAACAACGACATCACAAACATGTAAACATCCAAGACCTGGGCTTTTTTTTGTTCCCAGCCGGGATTCGAACCCGGGACCTTTTGCATGGTAGGCAGACGCGCTACCGCTACGCCACAGAGGTCGTCAATTTAGAAATTTAAAGTGTATTTTACATTTGGAAGGGAGTGTACACAGCCTCTTTACGTCATAAGAAAGACTCGTTTAGATTCAACCTTAAAAATACACAAATGGTCTTGTGTCTGGCCGCTGAATTAATGTTTTCCCTACTTTTGTAAGCAAAAATATTATGTTTTTGGCGTTTAAAGTTATATTTTGGCATATGTTATTGATGGCAATCATGGAATCTTTTAATACCTACGTGTAGTTAGCAACTTATTTAAAAGGTCTGATGATTTGAGTTAAGATGGTCTGCGTGGAGTTTTTGGGTCCCACTGCTTTTTACTCCTACAATACGGCCTGAAGGCAGCGACTTACATTCATTGTAGACTTTTAGTCCGGATCTACTTACATTGTACATTGACATTCGCGAACAGAATGTAAATTCTTTACGTTATCACAAAAAATCTGAGTTGATGAAACACATTTTTAAAAAAACTTACTGTACTTGTAAAAAAATATTTGCTTTACTAACTAAATGGCTCTGTAATTCTATTCTATTCATAAAAATTCGCATGGCTGCTGACTTGATGCTGTTGAGAGTTAACTAAGAGTTAAACTAAATAGTCTACTACCAAAATGGTAAAATTTGCTATTCCAACACCGTCCAAAAGTCACAATATCACGCATCGCAATTCCATTAGAGTTGTTTTAATGGGGAACTTGCAAAAATAAAGTTTTAGTTCCACTGAGGAGGCCGTGGTAAAATATATATATATAAAAAAAACATAAATATATATATATCGACGGTTAAAAGGATATAGGGCATAAGCGACAAAAACCAAATTGTTCAGGAGCGCAATTTAAAGTTTAAAATTTCAGAAAAAAAATCATATCTTTTTTATTTATTATCATAACGTAAAGATGGAAACAGCTCTAAGCTCGAAAAAAATACGAGCATTAATTGACATTTTATTTTATTTGATTCGACGATGCTCTATGTAGTTGAATGTCGCTTAACTCAATCGAACATATCTTTTATATAAGGTAATTCGGCATAAGTCATATCTTCATATAAAAAAACGAAGAGTATAGAAGACTAAGCTACATTTGATTTCCGTGTACCAAGAGGTAATAGGGCATGAGTCACATGGCTGTTGAATAACTAAAATAGGTAAAGAGGGATATATGACGTTTCACACCATTGTGACAAAAGGTAATGGAGCACAAGAAACAGTGCTTAGTCAAAACATGGTGAGGATGTCAGACTTTAGTGACACCAAAAGTGGTTTGAAAAAAAGGTAACATGGTACTTCCACACGTCAAGATTTGTAGGCCAAGAGGAAAACAAGAACATCCAACATGTGAAACTATCTGGGCAATCGGTAACGCGGATTAAACGTCACGTCCTAAAAATAATAGATTCACAACCAACATGATTCTCCTATGAAATGAGACCTAAAGTAACTGCATACGTTAGATGATGTTAGTGTAAAAACCTATTTAGAGGCTAAAAATAAATTTAATAAATTAAATTTGTTCCTTAGCACGGGTTAGTGCATTAAAAATAAAAATAGTGTAATGATGTTAGTGTTATCATAATCGTTTTTATGTACCAGATTAGTAACCTACATTAGATACTGTTTGGAGATAGTGATGATACTCGCGTCCGCAGAAATTGCCCTCTGAAACCCGGGTAATGCTAAACGAGTATTAACGCCGAGTATCGGGCGGCAGTTATGATAACCCGACAACTGGCTTGCCAGAAGAGAAAAGACTAAGTTAGGAGTTTTTTTGTCCATTTTTTCTCCTAAATGATCTAGATTTTGAAATGGACACCTAGTTTGAACTGTAACGTTCATTAAGCCGCAGTTTCTGTGCTACTTTGAATAAAATCTTTTCATTTCATTTCATTTCAAAGAAGGCCCCACAGGCCTAGAGGACTAAATAACCTCTGAAAACGATGGAGCGAAAAGGATGGGGATACTACCGCTACTAATACTCCCAAGAAAACTATGAGCAGGATAAACAATAGTAAGGATTTGTCGGACCATCCGGTTGACGCCCGGCGCCAGGATGGTTCCGAGTCACCTGGTGTGAAAAATGCTATCGGCCGCAAGAAGGTGACACAGCAAGCCCCTTGCGGAAATTGGGTTACTGCTGATCAAACTCTACTCCGTAACAAAAAGAGACAAATTCGGGACATTCACCACGCTCTCACCATAGCCACTTGGAACGTTCGTGGTCTCTCCAAACCAGGAACAGCCGAAGTCGTGGAGAAGGAAATAAACAGGTATAATGTGGATATTCTTGCTGCAAGTGAAACGCATATAAAAGACTCGGGACACTACACTACTCCATCTGGAAAATTGTCCATAGTGTCCGGATACGTCGACGCACAAAGACAAGGTAATGGGATACGATTCCATCAATGACAGGATATTGAAAATCAGATTAGAAGCACAGCCATACCCACACATACATCCATCCATACATCCATCCATACATCCATCACATACATCCATACATAACCTACTCACCATCTATGCACCGACATCTGCATCCAGTGAAGAGGAAATCTAAACAAAGCAGTCCAAGATGTTCATAAGAAAGAGCCATTATTAATACTTAGCGATTTTAATTCTAAAATAGGAAAAACTGAGGATGATTACCATCTCAGAAAGATTGTCGGCAGGTTTGGACTGGGAGTCAGAAACAACCGTGGCAACATGCTTTTGGACTTTTGCATGGAGAACGACCTTTCGGTCATGAACACCTGGTTTCAATAACACCCAAGACGACTCTACACGTGGACGTCACCAAATGGTCTTCACAGGAACCAAATTGACTTCGTTCTAGTAAACCAAAGATGGAGCTCATCTATATCAGCAGCAAAGACGAGGCCAGGTGCAGACTGCGGCAGTGAACTTAGCTTCTGACTGCTAAGTTCGTTTAAAATCCGTCTGAACACGTTAGTCAAAAATAGGTACCCTCAACAAACAACAAATGGCTAAGCAGAGGAAATCCTTAAAGGAACAGGACTTAAAATCAGCCGAAGAACGAAGCCACTATGCGGAGCTACATAGCGTTATCCAAAAACTTTGCGGGAAAGATCGAGAGGCCTATATCGACAGTATATGCTCCGATATAGTAAAATGCTTGGAAAGGGCGCACTCCCGAGATATGTTACAAAAGGTAAACCTGCTCGCAAAGGAATTTAAACCAAAGCACTGGACCATTGAAAATGAAAAGGGGACGCCCTTATTGGATATAGATGAGGTACTCGAAAGATGGAGGAGCTACTGTCGGAAGCTATACGGCAAAATCAGCGATGAAAGAACTATGAAAATGCATTATTCGGAAAAGGAACCAGACATCCTCTTCGAGGAAGTAGAGGCAGCACTTCTCAAACTGAAATACAAGGCATGTGGCATGTGTACTCCAACGGTCAATCTTAAGTACGAATTGAGAACAGTCTTTTGCACTGCTTTAAAGCAGAACGAGGAGTGCGCCAGGGATGCATACTATCTCCCCAACTGTTCAACCTGATCGGGGAACATATAATGAGAAGGGTTTTGGATAATTTAGAGGGGGGCATTCGGATAGGTGGGCATCTTCTGAACAACCTTCGCTTTGCCAATGACACTACCGTCATAGGCGCCTCGGAAACAGAGCTGGCTGAGCTTCTAGCGAGAGTGGATAGTATAAGTAAAGAATACGGACTTCATATCAACAGAAGTAAGACCAAGTTGATGTTTATTGATAGATCGGGCACCTTGCAACGAACCAACGAGCTGCGAGACCTTGATGTTGTACACAAATTTGTATACTTAGGCTCGCAAATAAGCAATGACGGAGACTGCGAACAAGAATTTGTCAGAAGATCCCAGATGGCTTAGTCAGCAGTGAAAAGACTTGCGAAGATATGGAAAAACAGAAGCATCAACCGCAAGACAAAGATAAAACTAATGCGGACCCTTATGTTCTCAATATTTCTGTATGCCTCGGAAACCTGGACATTAAAAGCCCGTATTCTGAAAAGAATAGATGCGTTTGAAATGTGGTGCTGGCGGTGAATACTCTCTCTTGGACCGAACGCCGCATAAACGTATTTATTCTAGAAGAACTTCAAATAAAGACGAGGCTCTCCACAATCTGCACCCAATGCATCCTGAAGAAGAAGAAGAAGTACGGGAAATGAAGCAGAGGACGACCACCAACGCGTTGGTCAGATATAATAACTAAAGCTTCGGTAAGGACCCTACAAGCAGCCATACATCTGGCGCGTAATATAATCCAATGGAGAGAGCTGGTGGCAGAATCTGCCCTTAGTCACGTCCTTCAGCCATGAGGAAACGACGAAGAAGAAGAAGGAGATAGTGAGATAAAGAGGTCTCTTTATCTCACTATCTCCTTCTTGATAGTGAGATAAAGAGAGTGGAACATTCGGTAGGGGACGCCATAGGCGTACATAAGTAGGCCAAATTGGGGACGTCTTGGCAAAGGGCCGGATAAAAAGTACCCACAACTGGAGAGCGTGCATGTAACGACTTATGAATGTAGATGAAGCGAAAGAGGTGTGCAAAGATCGTGGCAAGCCTTAGTCTCTGTCTACCTCTCTGGGACACAGGCGTGAAATGACCGACTGATTTTGGGATAAACGACTCGCTAAATAGGTACTTGAGAACAACAGAGACCTGATTATGTGATATAAATTGGCATACGCACCAATTTATAAAATATCCTTGTAAAGTAATACGGCGTAAGTAACAGAGTTGTATTATGTTGTAAATGGTAGTAGGGTATAACCGACAGTTAAATAGTAAATAGGTTTTAGTAATTGCCTATAAGCGACAACTGTATGGAAAACTTGTGAATGGTAATAGGGTATAACCGACAATTCAATATTAATTAGGTTTAAGTAGTTGCCTATAAGCGACAGCTGTATTGTAAACTTGCAAATGGTAGTAAGGTATAACCAACGCTTAATGTTTTTGACGACAAAGGTAAAGAGACATTAGTTCCAACTTAAAAAATAGTTGCTTCTGGTAAAGAACCGTAAGCGCCCAGAAGCTCCACACCAGTAGGAAGTAAAAAGACATTACCGACTAGAGGCCAAAGTTGATGCCATTTTTACAGGGATACAAGTGCCGTTAAGGCAAAAACGACCTAAAAATAGGTCGGTAACACCAAAACGACATCTAAAAACTCAGTTTTTTGCTTGGAGACTAGCGACATAAAAGTCATTGTAGGGCCGTGGGAGTAAGCGCATTCGACGCAGTTTTTTTTTTCAAGTGAGATGGCATTCAAAACTCAGTTTAGACCAAAATGTCGCTTATGCCCTATATCCTTTTAACCGTCGATATATATATATTTATGTTTTTTTTTCTATTAATACGATTCATGATATAAGCTATCAAAAAGAATGAAGCAAAATAATTAACCCACAAACTATTCTCAGACCTATTTGACAGTGTATTTGACACTCAAAAAAAGTCATGAAAATTGGTGAATTCGTTTCGGAGTAGTTCCATAATAAACAAAAGATTTTTATACATTAAAAGTACCCGGAAACGGCGTGCGTGCATGCAATGACTTATGAACGTTGATGATGCGAAGTTGATCTATCAGGATCGTGGCAAGTGGCAGTCCCTGGCGAAGTATATAAAATGTTTATTTTCGTCAAAATAAATTTAGATATTATACAGAGCGGTAAAAATTAATAATAAATTCAATACAAATGCTTTAGAGGTTACAAGATCCATATTTTCAACAATAAAAAAAACATATATCACTTGCGGTGAAATATATAAAAATATGACTTCTTTGAAAAATATGACATGTCATGTTATTTGATTAGTGGTTACGTTTTTTCCTAGTAACAATCTCCACCACAGAGTATTTTATTTGGCGCCAATCAAGTACGTCAAGGAGCCGCGCTTGTGAATTTGTAAATACAAACATAAATCTTCCACAATATCTGGTTTTGACAACATAGCAAGTGTTGCCAAAACCAGGTAAAATAAATAATATTAAAAAAATAAGACAAATTCCCCATTGTGGTCCCAAAACCTGTGGGTCCGAGGACGGTTGCCGACCGCTGGCTGCGTCAAAGTAGTTTCCCACCTTTGTGTCGGGCCAGGGGAGCGGAAACTTGCGTGGACAACCATATCGGGTTACTACCGTGGAGGTTACTTTAGTTTATAAGTTTATAACACAATACTTTGCTCTAGTACTGGGAAGCAAGTCCCTCAAATGCATTGTTATTCAGTAGTAGGTATGGCAGTGATTCTCATACTTTTGAAAGTAATTTATATATTTCTCCTTCAGCAAATTCTCCGATTGGAGGTTGCCTGGCAGAAATTGCTATAAGCAATAAGGCCGCCAATTTTATCTCAGGTATATTCTGTGTCTGGTGTTTCTGTATAAAGTTTCCGGTATGCAATAAAGAATATTCTTATCTTATCTTTTCTTGAGCTGGTAGCATACGTTTATTCTCGGGTGACCGAGACCACGGCACCTGTAAAAGTGACTAAACGTCGGGAAATATTTGATAAAACGAGTGAAATCCGTATAAAAACAGTTTTGAATTATGATTTTATTTAGAGAGAGAGAGAGAGAGAGAGAGACATTTATTTGAAGCCACAAAGATACAATACACATAACACACATAACGATATTAAAATAATACAGACAAATAAGAAAAGAAAGAACAAAGAAAAATATTATATAACAAAGAATACGATATAAAACGAACATTTACAATTTAGAAGGGCATTGTATCTCCGCATTGTGTATTTTTTTTTATCTAGCCCCTAAACATTCCACTGCAGGGCACAGGCCCTCTCTGAGAGAGAGTACGGGCTAAATTACCACGCGTGCCCACCGCGAATGGGGAATTTAAAGCGCTGAGGTATTTGAACACCTCAGACACTCAGATTTTCTCACAATGTTTTCTTTCTCGTTAGCGAAAGGTATCTATTGCTGCATATAAAGGTCAGTGCTAGGTGCTAGCCTGCGGTGTGGTACAACCGTGGGCAATACCATATAGAATAGAATACTTTGAACTCTTTATTAATGAAGCGCTCGTGGCCTAGCCGAACGGAATCAATCACTTGAGTTAAGCAACAACAGGCACGGTCTGGTGCAGGATGGGTGACCATCCCAAAAAATGGCACTAGCGACATTTTTTTCGAGCGCTTCCGCGCTTCGCAAGGCACGTTAAGCCATTGGTGCCGGCTGTCTTGTAATGGCAGTCGTTAAGCCACGTCAAAAGCCTCATGGTCGGCTTGATAACTTTCCGACAGTAAGTCTTGCCACTGTCTTACAATCCTCCATCAACCCGGACTTGGCCCCCGTGGAGTATGGCCTAACCTTCTTGCGATGCAGGAAGAAACCCGTGTCCCAGGGACATTCAAGGGTTTATACTGATGTAGAATAATAAAATACTTATAAAGAATAGATTTAAAAAATAGAAGCGTATTTTGTATACGGAATGAAACAGGCGGGTACTTAAATATTTTTCATTAAGTGACAGAATAAACTACGATATACACAAATAAACCGGACCTAACTCTAAAATATGAACTCAGAAGCGAGAGACCCGGGTTCGATACCCAGTGTGGGCATGAACCAATGACTTTGTTTTCTATGTTACGTATGTTTGTTTTGTATATTTCATCTGTCAAGTTAAAGTAGTAATACCACTCCCACTTTTACAAATATACGGCGGTCTCCAATGGCAATCGAACTCACGACCTCCGAGATGGAAATCAGACGTCATACCTCTGGACCAACGAGCCAGTCAAGAACATGTGAATGAGACAATAATTATTATTAATTATTTTTTGAGTGGTAAATAAAACTTTTTTTACTTTCACTTTCAGTCAAAATATTATTAAATCATCCCCAAAAAATTGTGCGTCACCAAAAGGTTTTGCAGGCGTAATTTAATAAGTTTTATTCCATTAAAATTCTCAGTAAAATAATAATGTTTAGTAACCGTCATTAATCATAATTACCGTTCAACAACTAGATAAATCGAATTATACAGGGTGGGCAGGCGACCTCGTAAATTTAATATCGCACCGGGAGAGGCGATGGCGGATTAAAAATTTAATAATCAAATGAAAAACGGGCCTAGTCTACCAACGATTAGGGTTGTTCCAAATTGGGATGATATTTTGGACACATTTGTGGGTTAAAGGAATTCTAATTTAAACATAATATAACCTCACGCTTGTATGATACAGGATACAGGCTGTATCCCAGAAGCAGGGACTGCCACTTGCCACAATCCCGACAGTTGACAATTCTGCCCCCAGATAATTACAGTAAGTCGAGATACTGTAGGTAAGACTGTTTTCGCTGTACCATGATTCGTAGATCTTGACCCACGTACAGTGCTACACAAAAAATAAGATCCGCGGATGTACCTGCGCAGATGACCAAATTTTGGATGTGCTAATTTGGCATGTTGATCGTCCAATCAGATAGTTTCACTTTATGGCAGGCCGCGCGCCTTTGTTGCTATTGGTTGACTCAACGTCATTGTTGCAGGTGACTATTAGTTTGGCAATATTAGCTTGAGCGAAATAGGTAGCGCTACTGCGGCAATCAATTCTGCACCTTAACCGTATCAGTTAAAGATCATGTTGAATGTACTTATAGCTTCGGGTACTTTCGTTACACTTCTTCCTATTCTGCGTGAACGTAGATTCCCGAAGGGACTTTTATGATGTGTAGTACTGTAAGTATATTAAAGTTTAGTAACGAAGATACGATTAGACTCTTCTTCTTCTTCTGGCTATATTATGTAGTCCATTGCTGGACATAGCCCTCCCCTAATGAGCGCCATAGCGCGCCATGTCATCAGCTTGCCGCATCCAGCATCTGCCGGTAGTTTTTAGCAGATAGTCACCCACTTGGTCAGAGGGCGTCCTACACTACGTTTGCCGAGTCGCGGTCGAGCCGATTAGATTAAGATACATAAATTTTACATAACTGACACAAAAAAGCCATTTAAAATGAAATGATGAAACGAAATTAAACGAAAAGGTTTTATTCAGAGTAGCGCAGAAACTGCGGCTTAATGAACGTTCCAATTTAAACTAGGTGTCCATTTCAAAATCTAGATCATTTTGGAGAAAAAATTACCAAAAACACTTCATTTGTTACACCTTTTCGACTTACTGTAATTATAATAAGGGGTGCAGAGTAATATAATCCATTAGCTTGAGAGTGACTGACGGATGTGGATGAACAGAAAGTGGACATTGTCATATCCAAATCTCTGCCTACCCCTCCGAAGTTCTGGCGTGAACTTTCCTTTTTTACGTACAATTATTTGTTCTCGATCTATCTATCTATTTTTATCATTTCTTCTATCAGGACAAAACGATAGGCCTAATAAGGCAAAACCTGCACTTTTGGTGATGTAGCGTTTGAAAGATTAAAACAAAATTTGCATTACCTCCGCTACCGGTTGCTTCAATAATTTAGGCTTTTGGTTGCCCCAATAACTTAGCTGAGTGCTGGCCAAGGACGAGGAGAATTGAAAGACTGAGGGCCAGTTTCTGATTTCGCTAAGTGAAGCGGTTTGTGTGTCCTTGCTACTTAGGGGCTTAGTTTTCCTACCTAGACTTCGAATTAAAAAAAAAAATACAACCACTACGAGAAAAAATTATTGCGATTGTAATGAGTTTAAAAACCTATTTAGAGGCTAAAAATTTCACCCATGGCGGGATTCGAACCCGCAACCTCTGGCTATCCGTGCCAGCGCTCTTTCAATTGAGCAATGGGCGACTCACCGGCATCAGTGAAATTTCGAACCTCTTTACACTATTCTCTGTATTACGTACAGGCAGCGACATCTGGCTTAAGCAAATTGCATCACTTACAGCCCCGACTACGTACTTTGCAGTTAGGTTTTACATCGGAATGATATCACTGTACCCACATGATTATACTATTTTTTTATTTTTAATGCACTAACCCGTGCTAAGGACAAATTTAAAACCTATTTAGAGGCTAAAAATTTAAAAACCTATTTAAAGGCGCTGGCATGGATAGCCAGAGGTTGCGGGTTCGAATCCCGGCATGGGTGAAATTTTTAGCCTCTAAATAGGTTTTTAAATTTGTCCTTAGCACGGGTTAGTGCATTAAAAATAAAAAAATAGTATAATTGTAATGAGTGTCACAAAAGTCGAGGAGAGAGGTTTTGGGAACATAATGGAACCAATCAGACGCGAGATCACGTCACTTATGCGGATAATCTATTGGTCGACGATGCCGTGATAAAATTGGTGGAACATTGCGATATAGATGGCGCCTAGATCGACAGTGGTCTATTCTAAAATGCTCCAACACTAAGTAAATAGTTAACTGTAGTGCTGCCTCTTCGAATTTCTCAGCAAAGAGCGTGACAGAACGTTACTTCACCCTAGACACCTAACCTTCGTCGTTTCGACGAATACGCGAAAATTGTTCTATCATTTTGGTATGTGGTACCTCAACTCGGTGTTCGTCACGACTTTGCGAGAGACATTGAATTCCGAAAGCAAACACTTATATTTTTGCGATTTTTATCATTGTAAGAATATGTTCACCCCGATACATCCTTAGGTGTTGTGAAGAAAATCCAGGTGTTATCTCTCGTGAACTAATGTCGTCGTCGTCAGGTTATACTAGTCCACTGCTGGACATAGCCCTCCCCTAAGGAGCGCCACATTGTGCTATCATAGGGGGTAATGCCCATTCGGTGGAATTGTACTGCAGAGGGCGCTGCTGCTCACCTCCCCCTCCCCCTTTTTATGTAAGTAAATATGTAGGAATATACGGCAATACTTAGATATGAATATGATAGAAGCCTTTGTATATTTTGTTTTCTGGTATGTACAATAAGGAGTTCTAATCTAATCTCATGTGATTGATTCCAATCACTCGGTTCGACTAGGCCACGAGCGCTTCTTGGAAGATTTAAAACATATGAATAGTTTTAGTTTCCTATATTTTTCTTAGTGCGCTGTCTAAAAATCTTTCATGGAAATCAGTTATTTTAGCCACGGGCCCGACTGGGCCGGGCTGAAGTGAATTTCATTAGCAAACATTTTAATTATAAAAAATGTTCCTTTAGAAAGATATATTTATTAGAGGAGAGGCCCCGGGAAATCTTATTTACTAAATAAGCAGGAAAGTTTTCTAAAACTTGGCCGGAGTAATTTATCATTCTCCCTTCAAAAGATTCGAGGGAAATTTCTATTACTAAGCGCTTTTGGATAAGGTCGATCCTCAAAACGCGTCTTTTTTCTTTAGAAAATTGTTTGTTCGAGGAATTCTCTAGCCTCATACTTTGTTTAACTTTTCGTTCCGCCCTAACCGAGGGCTTTCTATACATTGTTTAAAAGATAAATCTACCCTAGGCGTAATTTGGAAAGGGATCTAAGAAACTTACATCAACTTCATTTATAGCGCTTAAGTTAAAAAAAATTTAACTAGCCATTAACTAAAAATTTAAATTTAGTTAGCCTCTAAATAGGTTTTTAAAAAAAATTTCATTCCTAGCAATAACAGAACTGTGAAAACTACTAGTACATTTCGTTTCTCGTAAGTAAATAATAGTCTCACTGATAAATATGGTGCTTTTATCCGAAAGAGAGAATTAAAAGCCGCAAGTCTTCTTGTTCATGTAAAACACCAGATTTTCCTACTTTGTTTTTATAATTTAAAAATAAATAGAATAAATTCAGTTCGCTCAGTTGCGAGTTCAAAACTCTTGCCCTTTTCTCAAAATTCTGTCTGTCTGGTTGCCATTTGGCAATAAAGTAGCTTTTTCCGCACGCTGCGCGTACGGAAATAGCCGCTTTCTGGCCAAGTGTAGGCATAAAAAGATGTACACAACACGGGAGGTAATAAAGAAAGCTCTCGATCGCATATTTACGTCCCTCGCTTGCAGCTCGGGCCGCAAACTTCTGCGATCTCGGCCTTTCTTTGTATTACCACCCCAGTTATGTAATGTACTATTATTGAACTTAAACAAAGGTACAAACAAAGGTCCTATGCTACGCAAGGCAAGTTAAGCCGCTGGTGCCGGCTGTCATGTAATGGCAGTCGTTAAGCCATGTCAAAGGCCTTAGGGGCGGCTTGAACTTCTCACAGTAAGGCCCGCCACTGTCTTACAATCCTCTACCAACCCCGACTTGGCCCCGGTGATGGAGTATGACCTAATCTTCCCGCGACGCAGGAACAGACCCGTGCCCCAGCTGTGGGGACATACAGGGGTTGATATCGAAATAAAGGTACCTACATTAAGGCGGACTTAACGGATAATCAATGTTTTTTTTTATTATTTCATCTTTCTTGTCTATGCAGCCTACACACATCGTACTGCAAGCTACAAGTTTTCTGTCAGAGAAGTAGTTGTAGTCTTTTTCTGTTTATATGAATAAATCCGTAGTTATAATCTTTTTTGTTGCACTAACCGCCCATGCCGAGACTCAAACTCGCGACCTCAGGCTAACTGTGCCAGAGGTCGCGAGTTCGAGTCCCGGCATGGGTGGAATTTTAAGCCTCATATAGGTTTCGAAAGCCGTAGTTGTTTTTCTTTCCATTCATTTTCTAAGCTGTTGAATCCCGAACTAGTTTAAAGTCAACTTCTGACAGTGAGGCCCGCCACTGTCTTACAATCCTCCACCAACCCGGACTTGGCCCCCGTGGTGGAGTATAGCGTAACCTTCCGGCGATGCAGGAAGAGACCCGTGCCCCAGCTGTGGGGACATACAAAACAAAGGGTTGATGTGATGGTGAGGATTAACCTTAACCTTTTTTTTTTTTTTTTTTTTTTTTTTTTTTTTTTTTTTTTTTTTTTTTTTTTTTTTTTTTTTTTCCACCCAGGAGAAACCCCAATTACGGGTACCACCGGCTCGGGGGAGCACAGTGGTTATGTCGGACTCCCCGCCCAGAAAAGGGCGGTATACCGACTAAAACTCCTGGGGTGTTCCTCCGCACCGCAAAGGACGGGGCCACGGGAACGCTTGCGCACACTTCCGCGACCCCGTCTGCGGGCGCCCTTTCGGGCACTCCTTCGGCGGCGCTTCTGCCCCGTCGGTGCTCGACGACGGGGCTAGAAAACGCCGCATCTCTTCGTTGGAGCGCATAGGGGCCAAGTGCGTATGATCTTGGCCCCCATACGCCCCAACGCGCCGCCCCCTCCATCCCATCGCAACCCGGTCGATGAGACGGGGAGGGCGGCGCACCTCCTCGTTGAGGCGCGTGGGGGCCCAAGCGTCCCGGTCCCCACACGCCCCACACGTGAGGCCCGTCACGTCGCCCACCAGCACTTCTCTGAAAGCAGAGAAGGCGGTGAGCGACCGCGCGGGCCCCCTCCGTGCCAGAAGGCACCCTCGGAACACGCAAGGGCGCCTTCCGGCCCGCCGTGATGGACGCGGAGAGTCCCCCGACCCTCCGCGTCCCGGCGGCCACTCTGGTCCGACTGGTACGAGGCGCGCGCGCTTCCGCGCAGCGGCGCCCCCCCCAGTCGGTCCTTCATTCGGTTGGTCGCCTGGGTCCCGCTCCACAAAGTGAAACAGGGCCCACGCGACCCCTCCCGCCAGATTTTTCGCCGCTGGCCAGCAAGATCCCATAAAGAGAAGTTACTGACCAGCGCCCAGGGTGCACCGGCCCTTGCCACTTACCCTTCCTACTGGTTCAAGATGAATCAGTAGGAACGGAAGCGGAAGGGCACACGGGAAGGTAATCTGGCATCGCACCCCGATTAACCTTAACCTTATTCAACAACGTAACGTAGTAGATTAGATCTCTATAATGTAATGTACCTACTTGATGACAAAATTATTTCAGCTCTCACTAGAGAGCACTTATGTGGAGAATTCCCTGCGGAATAATCAGACAAACTCCGCTAAATGGGGTACTGGGACACTGGTTAATATTGCAAAGTATATTATTACCCTTTTGTGGCCAGCCGAGCGGTGTCTAGTGCTTTTAATATCCAGAGCTCTTAGTTACTGCGAAAAAAAACTATTCTAGTCATGCTAGATGCCAGAATTCAACTTGAAATATGTCGTTATTAGTGGCATTTTTCCGAGCGCTTCCGTCGACGCCGGCTGTCATGTAATGGCAGTCGTTAAACTATGTCTGAGGTCTTATGGGCGGCTTGACAACTTCTGACAGTAAGGCCCGCCACTGTCTCGCAATCCTCAACCAACCCGGACTTGGCCCCCGTGGTGGAGTGTGGCCTTACCTTCCTGCGATGCAGGAAGTGACCCGTGCCCCAGCAGTGGGGACATACAAGGGTTGATATCGATCGAAGAAATCATACTGTATAAGTACGCCCAAGTACAGAGACCGTATCACTTTCACCCGTTTCTCCACGGGCTGTCACCTGAGCTCAATGGGAATCAATAAGCGGTTTAATTCACAACACACACGGTACTCTCAACCTGTGACACAACTTATGATAAAGTGACACTTGTTGACACCAGAGTCGACTAGGCACGAGTCCTTTTAATTTTTGTCGTTTATTTAACAACATCTTCTTCTTCTTCTTCAGGCTATATTAGTCTACTTGTAGACATAGCCCTCCCCTAATGAACAACAACAATATAAATCGTAAAAATTAAGAGCCAGATGACGCCTAGCCCAATATCACCCAGAAGTAAAGTACCGTTCCACCTACAAATCCAGAATTTAAGTCAAAATACACAATTTTACTGTCGTGGTTATTAGTCCTTTAAAACAAAGTACACGATACGCACGCGTAGTTAGTAAAACTACAATAACAAACTTAAACAGAACAGAGAGCTTAGTGCGAGTTTTTTTAACTACTCGTTCGCGCTTCTTCGATGCCATATTTCTATGGCATCGAGGAAGCGCCACCTAGCGACAAGTATGGAAATTAAAATTGCTGAGTGCGAGTTGTAATGGTTTACGTTGAGAAGTGAACACGTTTACCAGCCAAAACACGAATAAACGCGAGTGCGAGTTGTACTGCGACAGCGTTTTGCCAGTTCGAACGGTTAACTTACTCATACTCACTAGTCAATGCTCGATTAACGCGGTAGTAAAGTTATTCGATTGGATCTGTCTAACTCACACTAAGCACTCTGTAGCTTACATGAAAAGTGAAAGACACAGAAAATTGGCTATTGACGGTACGCACTGTACTTGAGGGGCGAGTCTCTATAAATTTGTTTTATTTTGTTTCCGTGTTTACACTTTAATTTCGCTTTAAATTTTTGGTACCATTTAATGCCTAATTGTTTTTTTATTTACTAAGAATAAGTATAGGAAATCTCAGCGGAGACTGATTAATGCTCCGACCATTTATAAAGTGTCTACTAAATTATGATTTAAATTATGAAATAATAAATTATTCGTATCATAACTACATTTGTTACTTTTGAATAAACTTCTTTTCATTATATTTTTATTTTATTTAAAATGCATAGTTCTTTGAATAGAGTCATATCAGTCAGATATAGTGGTTTCATTTACATTATCGCCAGTTTGGTAACCAATCGCAGTGCAATGGTGCTACTTAAATCGGCGCCTCGCGCAATTCGATCATCTACGCGAGATATGCCCATGTAATTTGCGTGGGTTATACCCCTGGAGTGACATTGTACTGCTATTGCTTTGTAAACTACCAAATTGAGGCAAATAACAACCATTGTCATGCTTGTACCATTCTATTGAAAAACTACGTAAGTTTAAAAACCTATTTAGAGACTAAAAATTCCACCCATTCCGGGACCGGAACCCGCGACCTTTGGCTAACCTAATTAAATAAATAAAAAATAAATAAATAAAATAAATAGCCGTGACAGCGCTCACCCAACTGAGCTAATGGGCAATTAGAAATAATATAATTATGTGGGTACAGCGATATCATTCCGATGTAAAACCTAACTGCAAAGTAGGTACTCGGGGCTGCAAGTTACGAGTAAAATTGTCCTCAGCACGGTTTAGTGCAAGAAAAGAATATAACTATGTAAGTATTAGACTCTAAGGCCTGGATAATGTACTAAGAGTGACAAACGTGGCTGTGGCAAACGTAAAATGGGCTCGGAAGAGAATTCCTTGTTTTACCTCCCAAACCTCTAGACTAATTCTCAAGGCATTGTCATCAACGGCCGCATCACAGGGTGCGGTTATTTGAGAAGCGAAATGTCAAACCCGGCACAATGGCGGTCATGAACTTACGAGGCCCTTTGTAGGGGCTATACCTATTTATTTTACATATAATTGGTACCTCAGCGGTGGTAACTCAGTGGGTAGATTGATGGGCTCACAAGCGAGAGAACCAGGTTTGATCCCTAGCGCGGGCATGTACCAATGACTTTGTTTAATTTCAAAGTTACGTATATTTGTGAATTTGTCGCCATACCATACGGGGAAGAAAAACATCGTGAGGAAACCCGCGTCTTGGTTGGCTTCGCACGTACTGACTAGTCTAAAGGCCTTAAAGGCCATAGAACTTGATGTATCTGAGTTAGTTTGTAAGATAAAGCTGTAATTGTACCTAAAATATTTTATGTGATGCTTTTTGTGTGTCTGTCTCTAAGCACAAATAAATTATCTACCTATCTACCTACCTCCCAAAAACCACAAACGTTTCATTGACCATATCTTTACTTATCTTATCTTCTCTTTGTCCCCAGCCCCGCCTACCTCAGTGGAGATCATCGGGCACCCTCACAATGCGAAGCTGGAGGTGAAAGAGGGCGCTGACGTCACGCTGGAGTGCCAAGCACGAAACGCCAAGCCCGCTGCCAAGATCATCTGGTACAAGGGAAATGTGGAGCTGAAAGGCGATAAAGGTGAGACCAATTAGGACATCCTGTATAAGATATTAAATTGCGACAAATTAGGTATATTATATTTACATAATATATCTTATCATATTTAGGTATGAGTACTCACACCATAGTATACCATATACACGCATATGAGTGGTATATGGGAGGCCGCGGTGTTACACGCGGTCTATCGATTTTCCCATGGGAATAAGATATTTTCCCGCAGTAAAACATAGCCTAAGTATTAATACAGTGTGTCACCTAACTCTATACCAAATTTTATTAAAATCGCTACAACAATTTAGGCACGAAGAAGTAACAAACATACTTACACACTCACAAACTTTCGCCTTTATAATATTAGTGCAAAGTGTGATGAGATCTGATGATATTAGTGTGATATAATACATATACACTTGGTATACACATGGTATTTACATATACAATTAATAAATATTAAGCAATTAATATTATTTTAGAATATTTTCAGTTTCAAATTGTCTTCCCAATTTATAATCTCTATGTTGTCATGATTTGTAGCCTTCGTTTTAGCTTTTGTTAGTAAAATATTTTTTTAGGGTTCCGTACCTTAAAATGAAAAACGGAATTTGTTGGATTACTTTGTTGTCCGTCCAACAGTCCGTCTGTCTGTCATGCATGACCCTTTAACTCGAAAAGAAGTGAAGGTATGGAGCTGAAATTAAAACATCAATTAAACTCTGGTCTGGTACAGTCCCTTCAAGTTGTACAAAATCGAAGTTGTAAGTTAACGTAAAAAAACATAATATTTGGACACTCAAGGAAATCAAACTTCAAAGAGTCTGTCTGAAAAATCTGAAAACTAGACATTTGAAATAAAATCATAAAAAAATTGTCATTGAATTTCGAAAAAATCCTTAAAAAACTCAGAGATTTGATTTCGAAATGTTTAAAATATATAATGTACCCTACCTTCAAATTTGAACCCTCAGGGCACGTGGGCGAGTCCTACTTGGAATTGCACGGTTTTGAATCTTTTCTCAACAAAAACTATGGTATGTTTCGCAAGCGATGGTGCTGCCAATTTTTGGTGGGTACGCCAAAATGCAAAGCGCTGGCACCTACCGATATTAATTTCACAAAACCATATACCGTGAAGCAATCAAAAATATTAAAAGTCCAATAGTGGAGCTGGAAAACTCATAGCATTTAATTTGCGAGAGACTTTTCGATTCGTTGAGTAGATTTTAATATTTTCGCTGACCCAAACTACTGTGGCGCAGAAGCCTTTAGACCAAGTATAGATCCATTCCTCGAAAAGAAAATTGGAACTCTCATAGGATTTCTTTGTCATTCGAACATTCGCCTGTCTCTCTGTCTAGACCCTAAAAAATAGTCTTTAAAATTCGGAAAAGCTTGGAACAAAACTGTGTAAGTCGATTTTTAACAATTTACGTAACTATTTGTACGGAACCCTCGGTTTGCGAGTCCGCCTAGCACTTGTCCTGTTTTTTAAATTATGTTATAGCTCATTACTGAAATTGGCCGTGAATATATCTCAGTCACTATATCGCAGCATCCTTTTCCAAATTGCAGAACATTTTTGCTTACTAGCGCTACCAGTGAAATAAAATGAAATTTCATCATCGTCTTCAACCCATTATGTCCCCACCGAAGGGCACGGGTCTCTTCCCTGAGGAAGGTACAGGCCATACTCCAGCACAGGGGCCAAATCCGGATCGGTGAAGCCTTGCAAGCCTAGTGACTGGTCTTACTGTCAGATGTTTTCAAGCCGCCCTAAGGCCTCTGACTTGGCTTAACGACTGCCACATATCTACGGCAGCTGGCACCAACTGCTAAGCCTACCTTGCGAAGCACAAAAAATGCCACCAGCGTTAGCCATAGACGGTCATCCGTCCATGCACTGAACGTGCCCAATGTTGCTTAAGCACCGTGATCGTTTAAGATCACTCAGGCGGACGGTACGAGTGATTCGAAAGAAAATGAAATAGTTTCTTATAACACGTTTTTGCAAAAGTGAGCAGCTTTCACGGACGCCACTTATTTCTGCCATCTGCCGTCCTCATCAAGCCTCTTGACCATTAGTGGGTCTCCAACGCTCCGTACGCCACTTGCCAATTCGAAAACTTTTGCACTAGTATTTCTAGTGCAAATTTGCACTAGTATTTCTAGTGATAATCACTCGCGATGATCACACATAGTTATATATTAAATTTAATAACATTTTGTTCACTTGTTTAATATACTCGTAACATCCAGCGTCTGCCTCTTGGAAGAGATCTTCTGTTCATCTTGTGTTTATTTTTATTAATATAAATTTTCACTACTCGTCATGGTCGATCTCACGACTGCGAAACGCACTTAAGAGCAAGTGAATAAGCCTCGGAGAAAGAACATGGCAGAGGCCTCTGCGCATCCCTATTCTGTGCTTCCACATCGTTAGCCGCGGCTCGCGGGCCGCGATGAAAAATCCGTTTAAGTGTGGAACTTTATAATTTGTTCCGTTACGGCTGTACGAATCCGGAATTTTCCAGTTTTTCCCTCCATTCACTGTCTACTGCGGTCGGTGCGAACTGGTTCGCGGGCTTAATTGCGAGATGGATATAGACTAATGAGGTTGAACTTTGGCATTCATGATTGACATGCTAATATGCAGGGATCGGAATGTATGGTGTGAAATACTTACATGAAGTTCGTAAAATGCACGTTTGGATAGCGCCCAGCGAATTGAACAATGCATTGTGGCAGATACCTGGGATATCAGGATTGAGCAGTACTCGTACAAGTAAATGTATATTTATACTATTTTAATTTTTAATGCACTAACCCGTGCTAAGGACAATTTTAAAAAACCTATTTAGAGGCTAAAATTCCACCCGATGCCGGGATTCGAACCCGCGACCTCTGGCTATCCGTGCCAGCGCTCTATCCAACTGAGCTAATGGGCGACTCACCGGCATCAGTGAAATTTTCGAACCTCTTAACACTATTCTCTGTATTACGTACAGGCAGTGACATCTGGCTGAAGTCGATTGCATCACTTACAGCCCCGACTATCTACTTTGCAGTTAGGTTTTTACATCGGAATGATATCGCTGTACCCACATGATTATACTATTTTTATTTTTAATGCGCTAACCCGTGCTAAGGACAATTAAAAAAAAAAATTATTTAGAGGCTAATTTATTTGCATCTGCTGAACTATATTATAATTATATTTAGAATATATTTTTTAGGGTTCTTCCACTACCCCTAAATTAGGGCTGTAATAATCTTATTTTATCTACAAATCATATAGTCCTATTCTTAGATTGTTTGTATAAGCGTACTGGTAGTGAAGGAAACCATTTTTTTCATTTTGGGATCCGTTTGCGATATTATATTATATTATATTATATTATATTATATTATATTATATTATATTATATTATATTATATTATATTATATTATATTATATTATATTATATTATATTATATTATATTATATTATATTATATTATATTATATTATATTATATTATATTATATTATATTATATTATATTATATTATATTATATTATATTATATTATATTATATTATATTATATTATATTATATTATATTATATTATATTATATTATATTATATTATATTATATTATATTATATTATATTATATTATATTATATTATATTATATTATATTATATTATATTGTAGCACAATTTTTCGTTAAAAAATCATGACAAAAGAGGAAAACTATCACGGCTTTAGAAGTTAGCGGATAATGAGCGACCAACTTATAAAAGGAAAACTTCGTACAAATTCCATTGAAAATTACTTTAATGAAGTTGTTAGTTACGTAAGGCAGGCAGTTAAAAAACTTCTCGTTCTACGGAACCTACACAGCGCGTGGCCTGATATGTACTTAGCTTTGATTTTACCTTTTAAATAAAACTTTCGTAAGCACCACACACTGTTAACTTAAATCCGGATTGATATCAACCCTTTGTATGTCCCCACTGCTGGGACACGGGTCTCTTCCTGGATCACAGGAAGGTTATGCCGTGCTCTACTACCGGGGCTAAGTCGGGTTGGTGGGGGATTGTAAGACAATGCCGGGCTTTACCGTCAGAAGTTATCAAGCCGCCCATAAGGCCTCTGACATGACTTAACGACTGCCATTACATGACAGCCGGCACCAACGGCTTAGCGTGCCTTGCAAAGCTCGGAAACGCTCAGTTAAGATGCCACAAGCGGTAGTCACGTGATCGTCTCCCATCCAGCATGTGACTGCGGCTGCTGTTGCTTAACTCAAGTGATTGATTCTAGTCACTCGGCCCCACTAGGCCGCGAACGCTTCCTTCGTACGTTAAATATGAAATTGAAAATTGAAATTGAAAATGCATTAAATTATCATTGCCGTACTATCTTAGGGTATTGATGAAAAGGATAAAATTTCTTCGTCGAATTCAACGCTTTGCTTCTAAAAATACAGATTTTGGTTGTCGCTAATATCACGTAGAATTGAAGTCGTGAGCCTTAAAGTCGTTTACAAATTATTTGCTAATGAAGTGAGAATTAGCTCCCAATATTCACTCTGATTAGCAAACCTTGGTCATGGTGAGTAGAGACGCAGCTCGCGTCATCACAGCAAAAGCTGGTCGGCCTCTTCCGACCAAAAATCAAGTAACTCTAATCGGTTTAAAGTCAATAATGTGTTTTTTTGTTTCTAAAATGTAATACGAGAACATTTCTTCGAAGAACATTCTGACCCATCTTTGCTCAGAGAGGCGATTTATAAAATCTTTTATTTTTCTACTATTTTTCTTTTTGCAGGGCCATTCTGCGTTGAGAGCTCTTATTCATTACACGCTCAGTTCTCTCTAGAAAGGCTCTCCTCTCGCATTTTGGCTGAGCACACTCGATGTGTTCGCTTTTTAGCTGTTTTATTTCCCAAGGACACAATGCTTTAAATTTATTTGTATCTACTGCTTTATATCAGTTTTTTCTTGCGACTTTCTCGTAGTAGGTTAGTTAAATAAGTCAATCAATTAAAACACTAGGCGACTAATTATGTATCGTGTAATGTCACTGTTCTTATATATTTGTAATTCTACTTATTGATACCCATTGAATATTAAAAAAAAACGGACACGTGCTGGCTTTTTACGAAATTCAAAGACAATTTTGTTGGCGATTTTATTACAAATGTATAAATTTAATGCTCTTGTGATCTGTTGTACTCGTATGTCGTCTACGGTCTTTCTATCATAATTTTACGTTCAAATTTAAGACTGCAGACTTTAGTATATGATTTTAATTTCAACTCAATACCATGAGTTCCTAAAATAAAAGATCTTGACCGACGGCGGCGGACTTTAAAAAGTTAAGCTGCAACGACAACAAATCTTCTATAGCATAGCTTTATAAATAATATAATATCAATTATCTTTCTTCGTTACTTATTTAGGTACATATGCAAAAAATACATGAACGTCAAATGACAGATAAAGCACCCTTAAAACCAATCTAGTAAGATTGGTTAAGTCAGGCAACCAATTAAATGACTAGATGTTTCACTATGCATTGTGTACTAAATGTCACTTTTTTGTTAGACCTTTGTACTTCTACTCAATGAGACCTATTGAATATTAAAGAAGTTAATCTCCCACGAAAACGGCTGACCCTTCCAAACCTCTTTTAATATTTATTGAATTTCGAGTCTGTGCCAATAAAATGACTCCCAATTATTCCTTTCCATTCAGAATTGCCATTTTCTGTTTGACCTTACCAGGGGAGATATAGGGTTCGTCTTAAGCCCGTATTTATTAGGCAACTTTTTAAAGGCTTCTAATGAAGATAGCTTTTGAAATCGTCGTTGCAAGATATACTTAAAAACCTTCACAATTTATCATAATTATGATGATGTAAGCTCTTTATATGTCCGTACTGTATTTGTTAATTTAAGGTACCAAGCAACCTTAAATTAACAAATGTAAGTCTTAGGGCGGCTTAAAACTTGTGACAGTAACACCAGCTCTAGTCTTGCAAGCGTCCAAAAATCCGGACACGGCCTCCGTGGTGGAATATGGCGTGTACCTTTCTCAGGTAAGAGACCTGTGCCCCTCGGTGGGGACATAATGGGTTGATGGCGGTACGATACCGTCTTAGTTTATTTATTGCTACAAACTTAATTAACAATGATGACTTTGTTATAACTTTGCTCGTCTGCCTACTGGATCGGAGTTACTTAGTAAGAGATTAATTTGCTCGATACAAAATATTCGCAGCTATTTTCTATACTGGATTTTCTATTTACCATTTACCCTTTTCGATGAATACAAAATTGTAATTAGATAGCTCGTAGCCGTCGCCCTTAAGCAGCTACTGTTAAGGTGAATACACACTGTCGGACCTTTAAGGCCTGCGCAGATTAGTTTAGTTTAGGCTTTAGTCCCCAAAGGACAAAAGTCCCTGAATCGTGTAATAATGTATTTTGAGTACTTGTCGCGGACTCAACGCCTACGGTGTACGGTCATTTATTCCCCGGAAATTGAGTGACACGTACGCTATGGAAACAAATATTCTGAGATTTCGTTGTGTTGGAATTTACATGAAGTTGAAAAAGAAAAGGCGTTTTAAAATAAAACACCGAAATTTTGTCCAGTCCAGTCTCTTGATGTCCTCGAAAACTTGAGGAACTTTTTGTACGGGGTACTTTTAGTCTTTCGTGTGCGTTATTCAATAGATATAATTTATAAGAGATCTTATCTATACCTCGTCTGCGCAGCCTTAACTCAAATAATATTATGTTTTTTTTTTATATACAGATAGGTATAAACGTCTCATTGCATGCTAGGCCATACTCCACCACAGGATTGTAAGACAGTGGCGGGTCTTACTGTCAGAAGTTATCAAGCCGCCCATGAGGCCTCTGACATAGCTTGACGACTACTATTACATGACAGCCGGCCAATGGCTGAAGCACGGAAACGCTCGGAGAAAAAACGCCTCTAGCGGTAGTCACGGGATGGTCACCCATTCAGCACCTGACCGCGCCTGTTGTTGCTTAACTCAAGTGATTGATTCCAATCACTCGGTTCCACTAGGCCGCGTTTCGTCTATTATTATCATATTATTATCTTTCTTCAGCCACACACCCCAATATCCTTGGTATATTCGCTTATATGCGTTTTATGGGCGCGTATGGTGAGTATAAAATATTAGCTGTCGATATTCATTTGCTGGTTCACTAGAGACACGCGGTTTCTTCCTGTTTTGTAGCTTTCCTTGTTCTAGTTACTGAATTCGTTTAAGTATACATGGGGTGAAACTGGGCAAGTTTTATTTTATTTATTTCTTATACGAAACAGAGCACAACCATTACACGATATAGCTATAACTAATACTATGATATATTTACTAAGTTGTGGTCTAAAGCATGCACACACAACATTGCCACATATTTGAGTATTTTAAGAACTATAAAATAATAGGAATTAGTGAGCTTATCACTATTATAAGGCCTGCCACTGTCTTACAATCCTCCACTAACCCGGACTTGGCCCCCGTGGTAGAGTATGGCCTCACCATCCTGCGATGCAGGAAGAGACCCGTGCCCCAGCACTGGGAACATGCAGGGGTTGATATCGAAGTGAGCTTAAGTCCGCGCCATGCACGATGCTGTCTGACAATTGGGTAATGACAGAATAACAGCTCCAAGGTGCAAAGTCTTAAAAAAATACTTGTCTTTTATGAAATCCTCTTTATTTTGCGGTCAAACCGCCATGGGATTCACCCTTTGTATGCCCCAACTGCTGCTGACTGCCATTACATGACAGCCGGCATCAACGGCTTAAGGTGCCTTGCGAAGCACGAAACTCTACATTTTACGCATATTCTAAGAAAAAAAATCGACTCGCTAAGTTATAAAGAGGTTAGAATCTAACCTCTTTAGACCTTGGCCTACGATGTTCTATTCTGTTCCTTTAACCATTAGATGCACAGAGGTATAATAACGGGATTCCATTTGGCACTTTCCAAATACCGAACCCTGTAAAAGGGCTTACCAATAAGTCATTAAATTAGGAAAAAGCTTCTTTACCTGTCGACTGCACGCAGTCTCAATACTTTTTCAATATTGAAAATCTTTCGTCCCCAACACAGAATGCAACACTGGACGTTAATCCAATTACAGTTCAAACTGGTTTATTCCAGTATAAACCGGCCGAATCTGGGTCCGCAAACGGATAGGATGTGATGGGAGCAGACCGAATCTTTCGAAGCCAATAACAGAGACGACATTGACGAAACCGACTTGCTGGCACACAATAGGGTTGAAAATTCAATATCATTTCCGTGATTCCATATACGCTTTTGTACTGGCTGAGGCGAGAAGTGTGTGATTAAAGATTTACCTTAAAGGTTTTGAAAAGCTTGGTTACGTGTTATCTACTCTGGTACAATTGTTGGAAAAAATAATAATAACATTCTTAGGTAATGTCCTGTTTATTTTTTCGTGGGCAATAACGTATAATAATCATGTTGTGATCACCTACTCGTAGATAGTACTTATGTATATGCTTAACTGACATGTCATAGTGTAACTTTGGTGATTCTAAAAATAAGATTAGATAAGAATATTCTTTATTGTACACCAGAAAAAAACAAACAAAACATAATTATAAAGATACAGTACAATTGGCGGCCTTATTGCTTAGAGCAATTTCTTCCAGGCAACCCACTAAAAGCAACTAAAATAAATTACAAAAAAATCGCTCGGTGGACGTATAGCATGTAGCCCCAGCTGCCTGAGAATGTTAAGCAACACAGTGCGCGTTCAGTGCATGGATGGGTGACTGTCTATAACTAACGCTAGTGCCATTCTTTGGAGCTGTTCCGTGCTTCGCAAGGCACGTTAAGCAGTAAGTGCCGGCTTCCATCGATAGATGGCAGTCGTTAAGCCAAGTCAGATGCCTTAGGGCGGCTTGAAAACTACTGACAGTAAGACTTACCCCTAGTCTTGCAAGCCTCCACCAATCCGGACTTAGCCCCGTGGTGGAGTATGGACTATACCTTCCTCAGGGAAGAGACCCGTGCCCCACGGCGGGGACATGATGAGTTGATGATGATACTCGTATAAGTTCCACTGCAGGGCACAGGCCTTGTCTCAAAGAGAGAGTATGGGCTTAATTACCACGCTTGCCCACCGCGGTTCGGCAATTTCAAGCGCTGAGGTATTTTAACACCCCATACACTCAGGTTTCCTCACGATGTTTTCTTTGACCGTTAGCTAGTAGTATTGCTACAGTAAGTTCACAAATGTACGTAGCTTAGAAAAAAAGCCCGCCTTGGGAATCGAACCTAGGTCTCTCGCTTAAGAGTCCATTGTTCTACCCGCTGGACTACCGTCGCCGCTGTACACGTAAGCTCATGTTTTCCCACAAAACAGGCCAGCTCTAATGTACCTGTCCTAATCGCAGGACATTCTTAATGTCCCTTCTGGAGTAATTCGGGCCGTTGGGTAGATTAGGACAAAGTGCGTTGATATAATACAACGCCGGCGTTTCATACAAGAAACTAATTTGGAATTTCTCCGAATGCACACAGTCTGAGGCGCGAGGAAGTGGTTGGAAGTGGTCCTTAAGGCCTGGGCGTTGGGTGGATTTTGGAATGCGCGGGTGTACTTCGTTGTGCTGCTGAGTGTACAGCCGTGGAGTTAACGGCCTTCTCTCATTATGAAGTTATCACTTTTGCGTAGGGTGTCTATGGTTTGGAGTTTCGCGGGACTTCCCGTGTGGATTTTTAAAGTTTTTTTAATTTATTTCTACGCAGTTTGTTATGCAGCAGTTTATACGTAGGTATTGTACTGATATGAATTCGTAGATTTACGTAACTTTGGAAATAAACGAAGACCCTGGAAACACCGTAAGGAAACCCGCGGCTTGGTTGGCTCAGCACGTGTAGACCAGTCTTTGGTGTGGGCAAGACCATCCATACTCCATCTAAAAACGATCTCCCAGAAGTTGCACCATTTGAGTAGCTCCTTCACTTGTCTCTTGTGAATAACGATGCTAATAGACGTATAAATCATATGAAAAGACTATGGTTGGAGTTTTTTTGAAAATGTTTTCTCCAAAATGACCGCAGTTTCCGGGCTTCTCAGAATAAAACCTTTTCATCTCATATCATTTTCATATGCAGTCTGTCGCAACAGAGAGAGAGAGAGAGAGCGAGAAAGATAGAATATTAATTTAATTACATTTGTACGAAGAACTTCAGACTAGGTGTATTTCCATATTTGTGATGTTCTTGGCTAGTTAACATAATACAGGGTATCCTAGTTTGGGACCAATATAAGTGATTGTGTTGCGCAGAAGTTATTGTTATTATTAAATAATACGTAAATACCAGCTGACTTTGTTCGCGTGGAAATGATGTGTCTTTTTCGGGATTAGAAGTAGCCTAGGTACTATTCTCGACTGTTATATATGTCAGAATTTTACCCTAATCCATTCAGCCGTTCTGGCGTGATTGATTAACGAACATTGATATAAATTTTAATGGCCATTTTTTTTAACTGATCTAGATTTAGCAATGGACACTTAATTTAACTTGTAACTTTTATTTATTCGCCTATTCTGAAAAAAACTTTTGATCGATTTGATTTGACAAACATACAAACATTCTCACGTACGATATTAAAAAGAACAAAGAAGGAAAGTGGAGTGTGCCTGTGTCTAACCATGTATGTACGTCTAGCTAACGAGGTGCAGCGCACGCACACTAATGTTTAGTTGGAATAAACGCTTGTTCGGACTAGACGCGTATTATTGCTCTGCTCCCATATTTACCCCGGACACTACAGAAAGAAAGAAAGACATTTATTATACCAACAAGACACATCACAGAAAAAAAATAACCAGATAAATTGACATAATATGAGCATAACAGATAAACGAAATACACGAAGAAACCAAAAAAAAAGCCAGTGCCACGTGCACCGCAAGACTTAATTTTTTTATAAAGAAGTTTTCACTTTGCAAAACCCATGGCCACCCTCGCTTCTAAGGGGATGCGTCTGCTAGGCTAAATCGTCGAAATTAAGTTAAAGCGAGCCCAAGAGCCCTGTGTGTTGAACACGACCCACTCGGGGCTACACTTGTTCGTCTATCATCCACAACGCCTGTTCACGTATCAGCGTGGATATCCACGAAGGAAGAGAGAGACACTGAATGTTCTTCTTCAGGCTATATTAGTCCACTGCTGGACATAGCCCTCCCCTAATGAGCGCAAGATTGTGCCATCATTGAGGGGTTATGCCCATAATCCCCACGCTGGGCATGCGGGTTGGGGATCGCAGTTTGGTGGACTTGTACAGCCGCAGAAGAAAAATTGTATCAAAAACCCGAAAAAGGGTTATTCCACTAATCCCCAATCGGCACGGGTCTCTTCCCTGAGGAAGGTATAGGCCATACTCTACCAAAGGGGCCAAGTCTGTATTGGTGAAGGCTTGCAAGACTAGTGGCCGGTCTTACTGTCAGAAGTTTTCAAGCCGGGAGGCCTCCAACTTGTCTTAACGCATTCCATTTATCCACGGCAGCCGGCACCAACTGCTTAACGTGCCATGCGATGCACGAAACCGCTCGGACAAATCCCACTGGCGTTAGTCACAGACGATCACCTATTAGTGCACTGAACGTGCACTATGTTGCTTTACCTTCGTGATCGTTTAAGATTGAACGTTTTATAACTTTTGATAAATAATAATATTGGCCTTTTTGCATCTACTTAATGAGATGATTTATACAGCGTCCAGTGGTATCTTCACTCACACTAGATGGGTGAAGGGACCACTCCGACGCTGTAGTGCCTGGGACATGATTTTATAGATGGTGTAGGCTTGCACAGCACCTATACCACCCTGACAGCTTAGTCGGCCTAGCCCACAGGAAAGACTAGTCAATACGTGCGGATCCAACCAAGCCGCGGGTTTCCTCAAGATTTTTTCCTTCACCGTTAGCGTGTGGTATTGCGACTACAAATTCGCAAATGTACGTAACTTTGAAATTAAACAAAGTCATTGGTACATGCCCGCACTCGGGATCGAACCTGGGGCTCTCGCTTGCCAGTCTATGGTTCTACCCACTGAGCTACCACCGCTTCTTAACTTTTATAATGATAAATAAACTCTGGAACGACTTCAGGTGTGGTTTTATTTGTATATTTAGTGTATTTTAATAAAACAGAAAAACTGGATAAAAACGGATAAGCAGGTAAAAAGTCAGATCTTGTCAAAGGGTAAAGTAGTAGTGGTGAAAAAATGATGAAAATCGAAGAATGTGTGACGTACATAATTTAAATATTTGAAAATGATGATTATAGAAAAGGAAATAAAAATGGTGTGAAGAGGTTTGCACCGTTACAAGATCACTCAGGCAGCGGCGGCTACGAGCGACTCGGATATATCCTTTATGTTAATCTCGAAAACTTTGGCACCATTAGCCACCTCCTTATATGAATTCTTTTTCCATCTTCTCCAACAATCTGAGCGCAAACGGGAATCAAGAAATCGGCACCAATTTAAAGTATTCGCCGCAACTTCGGAAGTTTATTCTCAATATTGGGTGCCTAACATCAGAACTTTCGCAAGATGTGGTAGACAGGAATTCCTATTAACATATAACGCCAAGTTTACACCGGACGAGCTAGAACCCCTTAACGTAGCGTTCTTGGAATTTTTGTGTCTTCAGAATTTTAAAAACCTATTCGAACCCGCTACCTTTTGCTATCCGTGCCAGCGCTCTTCCTAACTGAGTTAATGGGCGACTCACGGGCATCAGTGAAATTTCGAACCTCTTTACAATATTCCCTGTATTACGTACAGGCATGGGTAGAATTTTAGCCTCTAAATAGGTTTTTGAAATTTTGGAAAAGAGGTTCGAAATTTCACTAATGCTAATGCTTCCCACTGAGCTAATGGGCGACTCACCGGAGCTAATGGGCCGGTGAGTCGCCCATTAGCTCAGTGGGAAGAGCGCTGGCACGGATAGCCAGAGGTTGCGGGTTCGAACCCCGGCATGGGTTGAATTTTAAGCCTCTAAATAGGTTTTTAAAACTCGGAAAAATGCCACTAGCGGTGGTCACGGGCCGGTCACCCATCCTGCACCAGACAAATGTTGCTTAGCACAGATTAATTTGGACATCCGTATTCCGGTTCTTCTATGGCCATGTCTTCAAGCGCCATCTATGAAATGCTCGGCTCACTGCTTTGATTTGATTTCACTCGATCAGTGTAAATGTAACGCAACAAAAGCGCTCACCTAAGTTTCTTCGCTTCTTCGGCAAATAAGTTTGTTTCACCCCCATCTCACAGATTTCGTGCTATGTTCAAATGACGTCTGAGTTGGTGAGAAGTGTGCTTTGCATTGATGTGAGCAGGTCACTTTTGGGAAAACCGTTAAGTACGCGTCATAATTATGTGCTGTTTTTGGCCGGGAAAGGGCGGGGACGACCCATATTTACGCCAATATTTCTAAAAGAAAACTATTTATATGTTACAGGCCAAACTCTTAAAGGGCAAAACTAGTTTTGACTGATTTTAGCAGTCAAAACTGGTTTTCAATGTCTCGTTGTTTTTCGGTCTTATACATGTTCGTCGCACCTATATTTTTGCTGTCGCCGATTGAGTGTTTTATCCATTAGTATTTCAAATGTTAGCTTTGGACAAAAGTACTTTTGACTTATTTTAGCAGTCAAAACTAGTTTTGACCGTTTAAGAGTTTTGACACAGATCTCGTTAGCCCCATACTAAGCACAACTAAATGACTTGTGTTATAGGTGCTAACTGGACTATATTTTAATACAATAAATACATAGACAACATCCAAGACCCGAGACAAACAAGAAAAGTTCGTTTTCTAGTTTGACCCAGCCGGGAATCGAGCCCGAGACCTTCGGTTTTACAGTCAGCGTGCTAAACCGCTGCGCCACCGAGGTCGTCGCATACATAAAGACGCAAGCCTTCTCTTGAAGAGAGAGTATGGGCTTCATTACCTCACGTGGTATGCCAATTTCAAGCGTTGACATAATTATGATATTTATTATGATATTAATTGATAGATACTGAGGTTTCCTCAAGGTGTTTATCTTCACAGTTATTGAGTGGTATTTTCGACGACCTCGGCGCAGCGGTAGTGCATCTGCCTACTGTGCAAGAGGTCCCGGGTTCGACAAAAAAAAACCCAGGTCTTGGATGTTTACATGTTTGTGATGTCGTTGTTTCTGGTTCCCACGACACAGGGTATCCTAGTGTGGGGCCAGAACCAATCTATGTTCCTGAATTTCAATGTTATGTTATTGCTAGTGTCATAATACACTGGCAATAACATAACATTTACATACAGCCACATACATTGCTTCTGGCCCTTATGTCTTTTAAATTTATACTCGTAATAGTGTCTACTGCGACGTTCACACGCGAGTTTTGCTTAATTAAGATTCCTTTGCAATACCTTCTACATCACAAAATTTATACCCATTTTGGAAGTAACAGAATTAAAAAAAAAATACGCGACCTTATAAATTTTTCTCCCGGCCCCAATCAAGCGTCGATCGACTTTGAGAGCCTTCATTCAGTGACGCGGAAGTAATCCAATCCACATCGCACTTTCAACGAGGTCTGTCGGCGAGATTTAATAAGTTATCGGGGACTTACTCTGGACACAAAAAAAACTTACGCTTTTAATTCAAATTTCAAGGCAGTTTCAAAAATATTTATCTCTTCAGGGCCAATTTTTGAATTGAGAATTTCGTTAAGTAAATATTTAGCTGTGGTGCTGTCGTTTCGAATTTTATAGAACAGAGCGTGACAGAACGTTACGTATTTACTTAGTGAAATTCAAAATTCAGAAATCGGCTCAAAGTCTTTACGTTGTTTCTGTGATTTAACTTGTTATAATAAAAAAGTCAGAAAACATAAACATAAAGTTGGTGGTACCTCCCCCCGGGGGGCGGGGGCTGCGGCGACGCGCGGGGGGCTGCTCAGCGTGCCGCGGGCTAGGACCAACCTGCCGCTCAATAGAGCTATAAAAATCCTTAAACAGGCTGCAGAAAATATTGATATATTTATTTGCTCTTTGTGTGAATGCACAGAAGAAATAAAAAAAAAAACTGTATTGTTAGTTTGTTAAAATTAAATATTTACTTAGGCTAGTATTGTTAATTGTGTGGAATTTATAGTTTATTACAGTCTAAACATTTAATTGTTCAACGAATTAGTTAAAACTGTAAGGTTGGGCAGTTTAATAAATAAATTAAATATACAAAAAAAACAAAATAATAAATGTCTTCTTTCTAAAAACCTATTTAGAGGCTTAAAATTTCACCCATGCCTGGATTCGAACCCGCAACCTCTGGCTATCCGTGCCAGCGCTCTACCAATTGAGCCAATCGGCGACTCACGGCATCAGTGAAATTTCGAACCTCTTTACACTATTCTCTGTATTACGTAAAGGCAGCGACATCTGACTTAAGCAAATTGCATTACTGTCTTCCTTCTGACATTATTCGTCCTTCAGTTCGGTAGTAGGGGATGACTCACAAAACTTCATGCAACGAAATATGTCGCCTCGGCGAGCGCTGTAACTATGTTATTACTTACTGTATGCAATTTATTTATAAATAAGTGATTAGAGAAAACAAGCCATCATTTAGAGCCTTTTGACTCACGCCGCTAGATGGCGCCAGTGCTGCGAAACACATTACGTAGTTTGGCCTAAATATTGACGCTAACCCGCATTATACACACAGCAAAAGATAACAGGACTGATACGTATGTTAGCTTGATTTGGTTTAAGTTAATAAGGTATGAGAAAGTTCGTTAAGGAAAACCAAAACCATGTAAGTGTAAAAACAAAAAAAAAAAAAAATCGTTTTGAATCTTTTCATATTTTGAAAATTTTATACTTAAGTGGAGACCGCGACTGGGCAAAAGTAGTATAGGACGCCCCACAGAACATAATAAATATCTATCGATAATTGTCTATGACTTAGTAACATACTTAATGGTACTTAGCTGTTGTAAATTCCAATTCGTCTAAGTAGGTAAAATAATTGTTGTTATTTTATACCTACTTCATAAGTGCCTTTTCACATGCAACCGGTCGCCGTCCGGTCGCCGGGCCGGGTAAAATAGTAATGTATGAGCTCCGGTCGCCGGCTGGTCGTTGTGCATGTGAAAACTGTCATTGGAGCTCATACATGACTACTTTTCATACAAGATATGACATGAGCACATAGATCGCGATATAGATTTTCTTCACCAGTTTATCAGTGACTGAAATATCTAAGAAACTATCGAAGTAATTTTCATCTTACCCCTTTGACAACAGAAAACCGAGGCAATGTTACAACTACCCTCTCGGAATCAAAACAATTTGGAAGTGAGTTTTCGTTTAGTTTTGTGTCTTCAGAATTTTAAAAACCTATTCGAACCCGCTACCTTTTGCTATCCGTGCCAGCGCTCTTCCTAACTGAGTTAATGGGCGACTCACGGGCATCAGTGAAATTTCGAACCTCTTTACAATATTCCCTGTATTACGTACAGGCATGGGTAGAATTTTAGCCTCTAAATAGGTTTTTGAAATTTTGGAAAAGAGGTTCGAAATTTCACTAATGCTAATGCTTCCCACTGAGCTAATGGGCGACTCACCGGAGCTAATGGGCCGGTGAGTCGCCCATTAGCTCAGTGGGAAGAGCGCTGGCACGGATAGCCAGAGGTTGCGGGTTCGAACCCCGGCATGGGTTGAATTTTAAGCCTCTAAATAGGTTTTTAAAACTCGGAAAAATGCCACTAGCGGTGGTCACGGGCCGGTCACCCATCCTGCACCAGACAAATGTTGCTTAGCACAGATTAATTTGGACATCCGTATTCCGGTTCTTCTATGGCCATGTCTTCAAGCGCCATCTATGAAATGCTCGGCTCACTGCTTTGATTTGATTTCACTCGATCAGTGTAAATGTAACGCAACAAAAGCGCTCACCTAAGTTTCTTCGCTTCTTCGGCAAATAAGTTTGTTTCACCCCCATCTCACAGATTTCGTGCTATGTTCAAATGACGTCTGAGTTGGTGAGAAGTGTGCTTTGCATTGATGTGAGCAGGTCACTTTTGGGAAAACCGTTAAGTACGCGTCATAATTATGTGCTGTTTTTGGCCGGGAAAGGGCGGGGACGACCCATATTTACGCCAATATTTCTAAAAGAAAACTATTTATATGTTACAGGCCAAACTCTTAAAGGGCAAAACTAGTTTTGACTGATTTTAGCAGTCAAAACTGGTTTTCAATGTCTCGTTGTTTTTCGGTCTTATACATGTTCGTCGCACCTATATTTTTGCTGTCGCCGATTGAGTGTTTTATCCATTAGTATTTCAAATGTTAGCTTTGGACAAAAGTACTTTTGACTTATTTTAGCAGTCAAAACTAGTTTTGACCGTTTAAGAGTTTTGACACAGATCTCGTTAGCCCCATACTAAGCACAACTAAATGACTTGTGTTATAGGTGCTAACTGGACTATATTTTAATACAATAAATACATAGACAACATCCAAGACCCGAGACAAACAAGAAAAGTTCGTTTTCTAGTTTGACCCAGCCGGGAATCGAGCCCGAGACCTTCGGTTTTACAGTCAGCGTGCTAAACCGCTGCGCCACCGAGGTCGTCGCATACATAAAGACGCAAGCCTTCTCTTGAAGAGAGAGTATGGGCTTCATTACCTCACGTGGTATGCCAATTTCAAGCGTTGACATAATTATGATATTTATTATGATATTAATTGATAGATACTGAGGTTTCCTCAAGGTGTTTATCTTCACAGTTATTGAGTGGTATTTTCGACGACCTCGGCGCAGCGGTAGTGCATCTGCCTACTGTGCAAGAGGTCCCGGGTTCGACAAAAAAAAACCCAGGTCTTGGATGTTTACATGTTTGTGATGTCGTTGTTTCTGGTTCCCACGACACAGGGTATCCTAGTGTGGGGCCAGAACCAATCTATGTTCCTGAATTTCAATGTTATGTTATTGCTAGTGTCATAATACACTGGCAATAACATAACATTTACATACAGCCACATACATTGCTTCTGGCCCTTATGTCTTTTAAATTTATACTCGTAATAGTGTCTACTGCGACGTTCACACGCGAGTTTTGCTTAATTAAGATTCCTTTGCAATACCTTCTACATCACAAAATTTATACCCATTTTGGAAGTAACAGAATTAAAAAAAAAATACGCGACCTTATAAATTTTTCTCCCGGCCCCAATCAAGCGTCGATCGACTTTGAGAGCCTTCATTCAGTGACGCGGAAGTAATCCAATCCACATCGCACTTTCAACGAGGTCTGTCGGCGAGATTTAATAAGTTATCGGGGACTTACTCTGGACACAAAAAAAACTTACGCTTTTAATTCAAATTTCAAGGCAGTTTCAAAAATATTTATCTCTTCAGGGCCAATTTTTGAATTGAGAATTTCGTTAAGTAAATATTTAGCTGTGGTGCTGTCGTTTCGAATTTTATAGAACAGAGCGTGACAGAACGTTACGTATTTACTTAGTGAAATTCAAAATTCAGAAATCGGCTCAAAGTCTTTACGTTGTTTCTGTGATTTAACTTGTTATAATAAAAAAGTCAGAAAACATAAACATAAAGTTGGTGGTACCTCCCCCCGGGGGGCGGGGGCTGCGGCGACGCGCGGGGGGCTGCTCAGCGTGCCGCGGGCTAGGACCAACCTGCCGCTCAATAGAGCTATAAAAATCCTTAAACAGGCTGCAGAAAATATTGATATATTTATTTGCTCTTTGTGTGAATGCACAGAAGAAATAAAAAAAAAAACTGTATTGTTAGTTTGTTAAAATTAAATATTTACTTAGGCTAGTATTGTTAATTGTGTGGAATTTATAGTTTATTACAGTCTAAACATTTAATTGTTCAACGAATTAGTTAAAACTGTAAGGTTGGGCAGTTTAATAAATAAATTAAATATACAAAAAAAACAAAATAATAAATGTCTTCTTTCTAAAAACCTATTTAGAGGCTTAAAATTTCACCCATGCCTGGATTCGAACCCGCAACCTCTGGCTATCCGTGCCAGCGCTCTACCAATTGAGCCAATCGGCGACTCACGGCATCAGTGAAATTTCGAACCTCTTTACACTATTCTCTGTATTACGTAAAGGCAGCGACATCTGACTTAAGCAAATTGCATTACTGTCTTCCTTCTGACATTATTCGTCCTTCAGTTCGGTAGTAGGGGATGACTCACAAAACTTCATGCAACGAAATATGTCGCCTCGGCGAGCGCTGTAACTATGTTATTACTTACTGTATGCAATTTATTTATAAATAAGTGATTAGAGAAAACAAGCCATCATTTAGAGCCTTTTGACTCACGCCGCTAGATGGCGCCAGTGCTGCGAAACACATTACGTAGTTTGGCCTAAATATTGACGCTAACCCGCATTATACACACAGCAAAAGATAACAGGACTGATACGTATGTTAGCTTGATTTGGTTTAAGTTAATAAGGTATGAGAAAGTTCGTTAAGGAAAACCAAAACCATGTAAGTGTAAAAACAAAAAAAAAAAATAATCGTTTTGAATCTTTTCATATTTTGAAAATTTTATACTTAAGTGGAGACCGCGACTGGGCAAAAGTAGTATAGGACGCCCCACAGAACATAATAAATATCTATCGATAATTGTCTATGACTTAGTAACATACTTAATGGTACTTAGCTGTTGTAAATTCCAATTCGTCTAAGTAGGTAAAATAATTGTTGTTATTTTATACCTACTTCATAAGTGCCTTTTCACATGCAACCGGTCGCCGTCCGGTCGCCGGGCCGGGTAAAATAGTAATGTATGAGCTCCGGTCGCCGGCTGGTCGTTGTGCATGTGAAAACTGTCATTGGAGCTCATACATGACTACTTTTCATACAAGATATGACATGAGCACATAGATCGCGATATAGATTTTCTTCACCAGTTTATCAGTGACTGAAATATCTAAGAAACTATCGAAGTAATTTTCATCTTACCCCTTTGACAACAGAAAACCGAGGCAATGTTACAACTACCCTCTCGGAATCAAAACAATTTGGAAGTGAGTTTTCGTTTAGTTTTCTAAGGAACCGGATACGAAATTAAAATGGATGGCAGCGACGGGAAGGCAAAATTGGTTCAAAACGACTATGAACACAATATATTCAAAGTATTTTCATCAACACTTCATAAACACTAAAAATGGCGGAAGGTGGCACTTATGTGATGCAGAAGTACCAGAAAAAATGTGCTTCACTTCCAGGATAGACTCTTGCGTATAAATGAAATATATTAGTACCATCGTCAATAAAATTTGTATAACGTATGAAACATGGCGTACAGATAGACAAAGATCTGAATTGAGTCGTAGAATACATTATATTTCCCGTGTTATAATAATTTCTAACGGCCGCCAAGCAGCGGGTTAAAGCTGGTTTTAAATAAGAAATAACATTTTAAAATATGAAATCTACCACATTGGTTTATTTGTGCGTCTATGTACCCTATTAGTGTTAAATCTTTTTTAATACAGTTGCTCAAAAAGTGACGTATTACACGGACGTATAGCATGCGGGATGTGGGCTATTACACACTGGTGCTTTTTTTTACCTTTCTCGCACTCGTGTGTTTTCTTTCTCAACTGTCAAAATAATGTCTATTAAAAAGAAAAACTAACCATGAAGATTTTACTAAAAAAAATTATAGAAGTTTTTATGAGCTACTAATTTGTTTCAATATCAGATTTAATGATTTGATTGAATGAGTTAAGTTACGTTTCATTTCATTTCATCTCATTAAATTTCATTTTCATTTCATATTAATAAAAAAAATCTTCTGAAGACTTGGCTGTATGGGCATAGTTCCCTCTGCCTTCTAGAATGGGTGAAGAAAAAAATCTCTGCTTATATTTTTTTACGGTTGGCGCCATTTTCTAAATATTTTTCTTTATTAAATTGCTTATTTTTTTCGCAACTGTATTAAAAATAGTCGTTCAGTATACGTGCGGAACCGTCATTGCAACTTGTCGGAACTCTTTGCAATGACAGCCTTTCCGCACTTGTAATGAAATATACTATAATTGCACAAAAGATAATGTAGAAAAGATGCATTTTCTACCAGTCAACCCGTAGGCAAAATGAAATAGCTAAAAATACTTCGAAGTACCAGTATTCATATTCGGCCGTTAATGTGTAAACTGTTTGTATGAGTATAATTTGTCGATAAGTTCTCCCTATCGACAAACTAGAACTCGCATTGTCCCATCCCAAACTGAGAATGTACTTGTTTTTCAATTTTGAACTTTCTATCTTAGTAGGTAAAAGTTCTTTTCGGTCCGACGCGGCGGTAGTTCCATCTAGTGTAGAGTAGCGTTACTACAAAATGTCAACCCTATTTTCATCATTGTCATTTGACTTTGATCATTGTTAACATTACAAAAAGGTGCATATTTTAATTGAAACTTTTATGATGTACACCTTTTCGGCATTGACTTTATTTACCAATGGCAGCTTGGCATTCGTAGTGTGCGTTTGGTTTGTAAGTATCAGTTTGGTTACACTGGTTTTCGTACTAATGTGTCATGTCGCTACTTCTACTCTTTTTTTATGTTCTGTGGGACGCCCTCCGACCAGGTGGGATGACAATCTGCGAAAAACTGCCGGCAGATGCTGGATGCGGCAAGCTGCATGAAGACAGGCTACGGCGCTCATTAGGGGAGGGCTATGTCCAGCAATGGACTAGTATAGCCTGATGATTTTGAATGTTTTAAACCAACGGTCGACAAAACCCCACCAGCTTTGTTTTAGTAGCTTTATAAGTACCTAGAACCAGCGCGCGTCCATGCAACGACTTATGAACGTTGATGAAGCGAAGGTGATCTGTCAGAATGGTAGCAAGTGGCAGTCCCTGGTCTCTGTCTACCCCTCAGGGATACAGGCGTGAGGTTATATTACGTCATGTTTTAATCAAAGGGCTCCGAGCGAGATACGCTAAAAATCGCCCCAAGAGTAAAGCCTCTCTGAAATTTCATTAAACCCGTGAGTGACAAGTCCAATTGACACCAGTTTAATTGCCTTAAAAGATCTGCGAGTTGTCTTCGCATTTTCAGACGGGTTGATCGCTGATTGGCGCTCAAGTGTAAAGGGTTTTCGGTTCAAGTGTTCTGATTGGCTGGCCCGTCAGGTATGTGAGAAGCGATTGATGGAGACAGTCAAAACGAGCCCTCGTGGTCTAGCCGAACCGAGTGATTGGAATCAATCACTTGAGTCAAGCAAGGTGCGGTCAGGTGCAGGATGTGTGGTGGTGAAGCACTTACGTGCTTCACAAGGCACGTTAAGCCGTTGGTGCCGGTTGTCATGTAATGCCAGTCGTTAAGCTGTGTCAGAGGCCTTATGGGCGACTTGATAAGTTTTGACAGTAAGGCCCGCCACAGACTTACAATCCTCCACCATCACGTCCTTGGCCTCCATGGTCTATCCTTACACCCTACTTTCTTATTTTGTAAATTTTATACTTTCTGAATGGTTTTTATGGGTTATTCCACTAATCCCCATTGAAAATCCCCATTGATGGGGATTTCTGAACTTTTTGTCCGTAAATCCCCATTGGCGGATCTTAGTATTGGCAATGGGGATTTACGGACAAAAAGTTCAGAAATCCCCATCAATGGGGATTTTCAATGGGGATTAGTGGAATAACCCGTTTTTATGTGCGCAATAAAGTACAAAGTCAATAAAATTAGATAACAAAATATACAAATTTACTTATGTTTTACATTTTGTTTGGTTACAGTGTCAAAAGAGGAGGTGAAACCGATCGAGGGTCAAGACGGAAATCATAAGTCAACGCGTTACACCACTGTTTCCAGGTAAGAGATCTCTTGGCCTTTATCCTAAGCTAACCTCTATCAAATAACCTCGATATCAACCCTTGTATGTCCCCACTGCTGGGGCACGGGTCTCTACCTGCGTCGCAGGAAGGTTAGGCCATACTCCACCACGGGGGCCATGTCCTGGTTGGTGGAGGTTTGTAAGACAGTGGCTGGCCTTACTGTCAGAAATTCTCAATATAAACGTGGTAATACCCATTTTTATGTCCAATGAAGTGTTCTCTATCTATCTACGAGTACTTTGCAATGAGTTACATGTTCTCGCCTGTTAATTGCTTATTAAAAGGCAGCGGCTTACATTTTACATTGTACATTGACACTCAGCAAACACAGCGTAAATTCTTTACTCTTCATCGACATTCGTTAGTACTCGTAATTGCATGCACGCACGTCCGTTCCGGGTACTTTTTTTTTGCCCTTTGCTAATACATTTGCTGGCGATCTACATCAAATCGTTTGTCGTAGCGAAACTGGCGAACACAGCGTGGGTTGCGCTGGTCCTATCTCCCTGATGATTTAAGGTTGTAACGGAGAGATTGCCTTTCAGCAATGAAAAAGACCAAATTTATTATTTATGTGCCACGCGGGCGTCGGTGCGGCGGTTCGAGGAGGCTGGAAAAACAGACTGACTGCCCAATATGGCCGCGGTGGGGTCACAGATTGCTTTCAGCAATCGATAATACGCATGCGCATAAGGTCCTGCTGCACCGACGCGTGTGATGTCACGCTTTATTTTATTTCTTGTCACATTTCGCCAACAGATGGCGTTACGCATACAAAGTGTGCTTATGAAAATAAAACTTAGAAATACTTAAAATTAAACGTATCGTCTACAAAGGTAATAAGTATTTTTTTATGTAACCTAAATACTTCCCACTGCAGTGTTTCAAAGAGAAAGAGAGAGAGAGAGCATAAAATAAGATAACACAAGATGCTATATTTTTTTTTAACGTTTATTTTTATTTATTTCATATTTATGTACCCTTAAAGTATGTGTATCAGGTATAAAATAATATGTCATCTGATATTGCTTGGTTGGTCATTCAGTTTCCGTTTCTTCTTTTCCGTCAATGGTTGTCTGGAAGAAATTAATTTTAGTAGTAAGGCCGCCACTTGTACTGTACTGTTACTTTTTTAAGTCTCTTATGTAAATTCTGCTGTAATTTGCCGTGTGGTGTCGGCCTAGAGAATAGCACCAACCCAAATTCTTCCCGCGGGTGTCGTAAAAGGCGAATAAGGGTCACAAACCGGGGGGTGGGCAGCAGCGCCCCCTGTAGTACAATTCCACCAAACTGCGATCCCCAACCCGCATTCCCAGCGTGGGGATTATGGGCATTACCCCCCAATGATGGCACAACCTTGCGCTATGGCGCTCATTAGGGTAGGGCTATGTCGAGCAGTGGACTAATATAGCCTGAAGAAGAAAAATAATGCAATTCCTGGTGCACATGCAATAAAGATTATTTTATCTATCTATATGGGCCTAATTACCACGCTTGCCTATTGCGGATTGGCAATTTCAAGCGCTGAGGTAGTTGAACACACAACTCTCTAGAGGTGAATGTTTTCCTTTACCGATGGCGAGTGCTACGATAACTTCACAAATGAACTTAGAAAACGAAGTCATTGGAGCATGCCGGCATTCGAAGCCACGACCTCCCGATGAAAGAATCGGGGTCCTACCGCTTCGCTACCACGGCTCACCGGTAAAAATTTAAAAAGTAAAATATAAAGTAGGTATACAGGGTGTCTCATTCAAATCGGTCAGTATGATGTTTTTTAAAATGTATGAATGCAGTTTTTCTTGTTATTAAAATCGATGACATGGTTCCTCAGAACAGATCTTCGTATGTCTTATAGTTTCAGACTTTCCCATACTGACCGATTTGAATGAGACACCCTGTATAATGGAGAAAATTACTTCAGCCAGATGTAACCAGCCTGTACGTAATACGGAGTATTGTAAAGAGGTTCGATATTTCACTGATGCCGGTGACTCGCCCATTAGCTAAGTTGGGAGAGCGCTGGCACGGTTAGCCAGAGTTCGCGGGTTCGAGTCCCGGCATCGGTGGATTTTTTAGCCTCTAAATAGGTTTTTATACTATGGAGGTCAAGTTTTTTTTAGTAGCCTATAATCGTCTCATTGCATAGCACAGGCCTTCTCTCAGAGAGAGGGGCTGGTCAATAGAGTTCCGAATAAATCTCCAAAGTAACTGAAACGTAGCTAAGACTGGATTCTCCCTAAAACCGAAAAGAGCCGAAACGATTCCACGCGTAAAGTCGCCGACAAGGCTAGTTTAATCTATGCCGAAACACTGAAAAACTCTCATGGGAATATCGCCCCTATTCCAACCTGTCAGAGCGACTAATCCAATCGCCCGCGACTTCTGACAACCGCCGTCAGAAGTTGACGCGGGTCCGCACAACAGAGTCACAGTGACAGGCGATGACAGAAGATTGACTCAGTACGAAAGAGTACTTCTATGATGACCTATTTATAGGCTTAAAATTCCGCACATGCCGGGACTCGAACGCGCGAACTCTGGCTAACCGTACCAGTGCTCTTCCAACTGAACTAATGGGCAAGTGCTGGCATCAGCGAAATTTCGAACCTCTTTACAATATTCTCTGTAATATTTTAGGCAGCGATATCTGGCTGAAGTAATTTGCATCACTTACAGCCACGAGTACCTACTTTGCAATTAGGTTTTTACATCGGAATGATATCGCTGTACCCACATGAATATACTATTTTTATTTTTAATGCGCTAACCCGTGCTAAGGACAATTAAAAAAAAAACTATTTAGAGGCTAATTTATTTGCATCTGCTGAATTATATTATAATTATATTTAGAATATATTTTTTAGGGTTCTTCCACTACCGCAGTTATATTTTACATCGGAATTATATCGCTGTACCGACATGGTATAAATAGGTTTTTTTTAAATGGTCCTCAGCACGGGTTAGGGCAACAAAAAAAATATATTTCTATGATGGCTTTCGTAGATAGATAGCATATTTTTTGTTGCATGCATACCAGGAATTACATAAGAGACGTATAATTGGCGGCCTTATTACTATAAGTAATTTGTTTCAGACAGCCAGTAACGAAAGAAAGTGTTTAATGCAAGTTTTAATGCATCGCGATGCTCATGCATAGTTTTACGTCAGGGATTAAGGTTTTACCTAAAAAATATCGCGATTAGACCCGTTTAATATATAACTATGCACGAAGCTCTAAGATTGAAAACGTTAACAAAATAAAAGAAAAAAAAAATTTTGTAATAAGACCTTCATTTGATACTAAATATTCTTGTAAATCTTTATTTACTCGTATACCTACCCGTACAGCAGAAAAACATCATGGCTCCAGAATTTTCCAATGTTTTTACACGAGAAAAACTCTTCTGAGCCGCAACATCACAGGATAGAGAAGCCACAAAGATAGCCGACCACAGATATGAGATGGCACCAAAAGAGGAAGACGATAAATACGTACTTTAAAAAAATACTCACTTCAAATCTAGAGAGAATATTTCTCGAGTACCCTAGGGGTGCACGATGACTTTTCAAAATTTCATCTCTAAAGGGGTGATAAAATTTCAATGAAAAGACGTCATCTTCGCTTACGAAGTTGTAGGAAAAAGGCAAAGATAATTCCTTAAGATTAGACCGTATTTGTACTACAAAGTGCGGAAAGAAACTCCCAAAATAATATCATGAAAATATTTTTCCGATGATTAAATCAACCCTTTGTATGTCCCCACTGCTGAGGCACGGGTCTAGGTTAGGTTAGACCATATAGACCACGGGAGCCAAGTCCTGGTTGGTGGAGGATTGCATGCCAGCGGCGGGCCTTACTGTCAGAAGTTATCAAGCTGTCCACAAGGCCTCCGAAATGGCTTAACGACTGCCATCACTTGACAACCTGCACCAACGGCTTAAGTGCCTTGCGGAGCATGGAAGTGCTCGGAAAAACTGCCACTAGCCGATGGCCGTTTATTCAAGGCCGCAACAAAAAAAAACTAGCCTAGTGCGAGTCGGACTCACACACCGAGGGTTTCGTATAAAATTGTAGTTAACTATTATAAATAGTTCAGGAATCAAGTCAATCAATTTATTTCGAGCTTTTCCTAATATTCCATTAGCCGTGTAATGCAGCCAAACTGTGTGCAACAGCATTTTTTTATTGGGACCTTTGCTAATACACACTCTATGAGTCCTTGGATACATGCAACCATAGAGAGACTTCTGTACTCTTACTTCAAGCAAATAGTAATCGCCAGGCTGACATGACGAAAATGTAACAGACCGGGGCCACTGTAAGGAGATTTGTTTCAGACGGGTTTTAAATTAGTTTGGGGAACCGGAGACGGCTCCCCGAGTCTCTAAAACGCATAGTTGTTCAATAGAGTCATATTAGTCCGGTAATGGTCGTTTCATTCACACTATCGGTAGTCTGGTAATCAATCGCAATGCAATGCCAGTCCCGGCTGTCTGAATGATCTTAAACGATCACGAATGTAAGCAGCATACGGCGCATTCAGTGCATGGATGGGTAACAGTAAGCCCTATTAATTCGAAATACATAAACGTGGGCAAAACTTACAAAACAAAGGTTGTGATACAACATAAACTCAAATCGGAGTATTTCAGGAGTTCCGTATTATTTTATCTATTATTATCACATTCAGCAGAAAACCAGCTCTGGTCATCTATTTCTTTTGTAGTACCAACTTTGGTTCTCACTATGGTGTTAGTCATATTTCTGTGTTTTTGTTATATTTTTCTTCGTTATCAACCCCTATAAGTCCCCACTCCTAGGGCACGGGTCTCTTCCTGCATCGCAGGAAGGTTAGGCCACCACGGGGGCCAAGTCCGGGTTGGTGGAGGATTGTGAGACAGTGGCCGGGCCTCACTGTCAGAAGTTATCAAGCCGCCCATAAGGCCTCTGACATGGCTTAACGACTGCCATTATATGACAACGGCTTAACGTGCCTTGTGAAGCACGGAAGCGCTCGGAAATATGCCACTAGCGGTAGTCACGGGACGCTCATTCATCCCGTACCTGACCGCGCCTGTTGTTGCTTAACCAAGTGATTGATTCCAATCACTCGGTTCGCCTAGGCCACGAGCGCATTTTTCTTCGTGTCAATGGAAATAACTGTTTTTCACTTTCGGTTCTCAAAGTTCTTTCGGAACTCACGTTCGGTAGATCTTCGTTCTGAATTGCGGATTGTACTCGTACCTATGATTTTGTTTTCTCAGTTAGGTACATTTGTAAAAAATTTGTAGCAATACCACTTATACTATTTTATTTTAATGCACTAACCCGTGCTAAGGACAAATTTAAAAAACTATTTAGAGGCTAAAAATTTCACCCATGCCGGGATTCGAACCCGCAACCTCTGGCTATCCGTGCCAGCGCTCTGCCAATTGAGCCAATGGGCGACTCACCGGCATCAGTGAAATTTCGAACCTCTTTACACTATTCTCTGTATTACGTACAGGCAGCGACATCTAGCTTAAGCAAATTGCATCACTTACAGCCCCGACTACCTACTTTGCTGTTAGGTTTTACATCGGAACGATATCACTGTACCCACATGATTATACTATTTTTATTTTTAAATACCACTTGATAAGGGTGAAGGAAAACTGATTGTCTTGGGTGTTCATACCTCAGCGCTTGGAATTATCAATCAAAGCAAAGACTTGTGCCCCGCATTGGGATGTATACAGGCAAAATTAAAAGAAAAAACAAGTGATTTATGTCCAGGAGTGAACTGACACTGGCCGGTTACGATAAGATAAGATAAGAATATTCTTTATTGTACATCATAGCACATATTATAAAACATGAAAAGAAAAAAAAAGATAATAAAAAAAAATAATTATCTATTATACTCTTCTTAATGCACTAACCCATGCTAAGGACAACTTTTGTCCTTAGCATGTCCTTAGAAACGAAAATGAAACGATTTGAAAATGTCGCTGCTTGTACGTTATACAGAGAATATTTAAAAACCTATTTAGAGGCTAAAAATATTGTAAATATTGTACAGAGAATATCGTAAAGAACTTCGAAATTTCACTTATACCGGTGAGTCGCCCATTAGCTCAGTTGGAAAGAGCTCTAGCATGGATAGCCAGAGGTCGCGGGCTCGAATCCCGTCATGGGTAGAATTTTTTAGCCTCTAAATAGGTTTTTAAAAACATTATCAAGCACACATATAAATACATGCATGACAGAACCGCTTTACAAAGGCAGATGACTAAGCCCACGTCAATCTCTGGTTACCGCAACGGAGCTCCTTAACTTCATGAATACCTCAGGAGGTAAATACGTTCCCTCACAGACTTGTTCGCTGCAAATGGGCTAATAGAATTAGACGTGGCTAACTCGGGCATTTCACGTAGCGAACCAGAGGCGATTTCATAGTAGGAGGTTGACTCAGTCCTAGCGGCTAGATAACTCTAGACTTAAGCAAACTTTGAAAACTGAACTACATAAAATCTATCAAGTTGATCAAGATCTAAATCGTTATGGAGGAAAATGGTCCAATAAATGTGTTTTTTACTTAAACTGTGCTGAAAAATGTGTTTTCTATTGACTGTGCTGGAACTACGTAAGTAGAGATGATAAGTGGGACCTACTTAAGGATTATGCGTGTCTCCGAGAAAGAATATGGGGCTAATCACAACCAATTAGTGATTTTAACCACTGAATACTTCACACAAATTTTTACTTTGTTTTCCTTCACAATTAGCGAGTAATTTGGCTATTAAAATCCAAATTGATAATAACTTAGAAAAGAAAGTAATTTGTATCTATCGCCTACTTTACCTGTAGTATCATACTATCCCTTTTCTAGATACAATTAGTAAGATTATATTAATCTAAAGGGTGCAGGCTACTTTTAATTTGCAGTCCGAGCAAACTATGGCGTGGAAGTAGCCAAAGTAGCTAGTTACTGAGTTAACCTTCTGACAGCCACAACCCATGGGTGGCTTATAATGACGTTAGCTCTTAGATTCAACTGGGGCACATTTAAGGTGTGCTAGTCTGCAGTTATAATTTGGACGGGACTGTCCCAGTTTGTGTCTCCCACAAACTGTGACAAATATTAGGTTTGCATCTCCACGTGTCTAAGTAACAATAGGATTTGACTGAGAGCTCTCCCAAAACCACTTCAATTATAAGACAATTTGGTAATAAAATGTCTAGCGGTCTAACAGAATTCGAACATTAATTTTGCATTACCAAGTTTCTAAATGACAATAGAAAAAAAGTAAGACCTCTTCCATAAGAGGAATGATCAAGCCATACTCTCTCTCTGAAAGGAGGCCTGTATCCTACAGGCGGACGTATATCGATATCAACCCTTATACGTCCCCACTGTTGGGGCACGGGTCTCTTCCTGCATCGCAGGAAGGTTAGGCCATACTCCACGACGGGGTCCAAGTCCGGGTTGGTGGAGGATTGTAAGACAGTGGCTGGCCTTACTGTCAGAAGTTATCAAGCCGCCCATAAGGCCTCTGACATGGCTTAACGACTGCCATTACATGATAGCCGGCACCAACGGCTTAGCGTGCCTTGCGAAGCACAGAAGCGCTCGGAAAAATGCCACTAGTGGTAGTCACGGGACGGGCACCCATACTGCACCTGACCGCGCCTGTTGTTGCTTAACTCAAGTGATTGATTCCAATCACTCGGTTCGCCTAGGCCACGAGCGCCAGTCAAAAAATGTAACAAATGTAAAAAAAAAAATTCTTTGATTATTTTATAATGACTTGCGATATACATACAGGGTCTAATCGCTATTACTACAGTCTTATTAGGTAAAACGTAAGCACCTTAATTCACGGTGCTTCGGCAGCGTTGCAGTTGCCGTGGTCACGGGTAGACTGAAGTGGCTAGCACAGCCACTGAATCATCGAGCAATCCAGTGTCCCAAAAACGTCAGAACGTCACTGACGTTCATGCGTGCAAAGACTACTTTACTGGTTCAGTACAAATTCGTTAAATCTTAGTTCTGACGTCACCCGTGACGTCACTGACGTTCATGCGTGCAAAGACTCTACTGGTTCAGTAAAAAATCATTAAATCTTAGTTCAGACGTCACCCGTGAAGTCACTGACGTTCATGCGTGCAAAGACTACTCTACTGGTTCAGTACAAATTCATTAAATCTTAGTTCTGACGTCACCCGTGACGTCACCGACGTTCATGCGTGCAAAGACTCTACTTTACCGATTCAGTACAAATTCCAGCACAAATGATGTCTAATAATAATCGCCAGCACACTCGCCGCTTAAAACGTGTCAAAGTGACACCTCGCTTGTGATTTCACACAACTCTCAAACGTGAACAAAAAGTGACAAAAGACCCGCTCCCATATATTACGCGCACCAAATCGCCAAATTTCAATCGTCTTACCGTCAAATTTCTTACTAATTTATATCGCGAATTTCAGGATTTTATATGTTTTGGCCAGGATCTAGTATAATTAATGGTAAAATGTCAACATGATAAAATTAAAAAAATAAAGCTACATACTTATAATGTTAATAAAGGCTTTACTGATGTAACAAAATTATTTGTTGAATTTAACCTAATGTACTTTGCCTTTGTAACATATAATCTATATCGCACAAATGATACATTGAACTTTTCACAGGTTTCATATGTACAACGAAGAGCAGATTAACCTTTGAATGTGAGTTTTGGCTCCCTCACAAATAACGTAAGTTAATAAAATGTACATTATTCCAGGCACATTGTGCCTGGAACAGAATGTTTAGAATTTACTACATAACCTCTAATTTACATACATAACCTCACGTCTGTATCCCAGAGGGGTAGGCAGAGACCAGAGACTGCCACTCGCCACGATCCTGACAGAGCACCTTCGCTTCATCAACGTTCATAAGTCGTTGCATGCACGCACGCCGGTTCCGAGTACTTTTTATCATCCGCATTTTAAATTTATTTTACCTTTATTTTAGTGATATTTGACATTGTGGGCGAAACTTTTGTGTGTTTTTTTTTTATTTACTTTGACGGTACGGACGAAACCTTTGAGAAGTTTTGGACAGGATTTTGCTGTTTTGCCGAAATGCGTCTGTCTATTAACAGTGATAAAAAATTAAATGATGTTCCTGAAATAATGATATTCCTATTTTAAGTACTGAAAGCTGCGGCTTCCAGAGTACATTGACATACAGAGTGCTTAGTGCGAGTTTTTTAACTACTCGATCGCGTTAACGTAAACTCATATTTCTATGGCATCGAGGAAGCGCCACCTAGCGACAAGTATGGAAATTAAAATTGCTGAGTGCGAGTTGTAATGGTTTACGTTGAGAAGTGAATACGTTTACTAGCCAAAACACGAATAAACGCGAGTGCGAGTTGTACTGTGACAGCGTTTTGCCAGTTCGAACGGTTAACTTACTCATACGCACTACTCAATGCTCGATTAACGCGGTAGTAAAGTTATTCGATTGGATCTGTCAAACTCGCACTAAGCACTCAGCTAACAGAATGTAAATCGTTTACGGCAAAACTAAATTGATTTGATTTGATTTAAAAACCAACCACATCATGACGATTTTGATAGATATATTATTTGATAATAATAATAAATATTCATGGACATATAACACAGATCTCGTTAGCCCTACACTAATTACAACTAAATGACTTGTGTTATAGGTGCTAACTCGAGGATAGATTTAATACAATAAATACATAGATAACATCCAAGACCCAAACAAACTAGAAAAGTTCGTTTCCTAGTTTGACCCGGCCGGGGATCGAACCCGAGACCTACGGTTTTACAGCAGCGTGCCAAACCGCTGCGCCACCGAGGCCGCCATTTTATTTAATAATTTTATTTCTTTATTGGTCGTTGGAGCAAAAATTTCAATCAATTAGTGAAACAAATTTATTTCAACGTAAATAATTCGCATTCTGTTTGCTGAATGTCAATATACGAGTACAATGTAAAATGGAAGCCGCTGCCTTCGGGCCGTATTCCACATACTTCTGTCGTCCCTAATCTACGACGAAATCCCGCGAGCGCTAAACTTCGTTAGGGGCGTGTGTCGGGCGTTCCCTCTGTCACTTTATTATTTTGTCGCGAGAATGTATAATATTTTGCTGACGCGAGGTACGGCCCGCAGAAAAATCTCTCGTTAAATTTCAGCAAGCCCCAGTTTTTACTATGGCTTGTTTAATTTTGTATACGGCAACATGTTCTTTTTTTGAACTAAGACTTTCGTTAGCACTATACATTATTCATTTATAGTCTAGCAAGTTTTAATGATGTTTATTTGTCAAACATGCGTACAAAAAGGCGGAATTGACATATGTATTATACTATTTTTATTTTTAATGCACTAACCCGTGCTAAGGACAAATTTAAAAACCTATTTAGAGGCTAAAAATTTCACCCATGCCAGGATTCGAACCCGCAACCTCTGCCTATCCGTGCCAGCGCTCTACCAATTGAGCCAATGGGCGACTCACGGCATCAGTGAAATTTCGAACCTCTTTACACTATACTCTGTATTACGTACAGGCAGCGACATCTGGCTTAAGCAAATTGCATCACTTACAATTTGGATAGCCAGAGGTTGCAGGTTCGAATCCCGGCATGGGTGAAATTTTTAGCCTCTAAATAGGTTTTTAAATTTGACATATGTAGTTCAGAATGTTTTACCATAACAGGCGTTCAAATTTTAATAATTATCGATACATAATAAGTGCATAGTATTAAATTATACTAACATCAAGAATTTAAAATATCACAAAATACAAAAAAAAAAACAACATTCCATGCGATAATAAGTAAAAATGTCAAAAAAGAGAGGTTACGGGGATAATATCAGATAGTTTGTTATTGTTATATCTATTTTAGTCAAAGTCTTTTTACTTGATCCGGTATTAAATCTATAAAGGCTGTTTTTACACCTAATCTTAATACCAGTCTTTTATTTATAAAGTTTTTTTACCCGCCTAATCTCCCCATCATTCAGTCCTGTCCTTTCTGAGGTTGTCTGAAAGAGATTCCTTTTAGCGATAAAACCGTTAGTAGTATTCTATGTAACTTAGATAATTAAGATTTTCACGTACCTACTATAATGTAAGATGTGATAAGATATATAAAGAGTATTTTTTGTTGTCCACCGGAAAACCAACAAATACACAATATTCACAAAGATACATAGTATGATTGGCAGCCTTATTGATTAAAACGATTTCTTCCAGACAACCTTACGATGGAAATTTAGTATACATAATGTTGATTCATTACATTGAAATATTTTATTTTATTTGGATTGGTTATTAATCTTATTTAAGTAGTTTAGTAGGGCTATGTCCAGTGGACTATTGTAGCCTGACGACAACGATGACGCTAAGAAGTTTACATGTCCAAAAGGGACATAGACAAACTCATTGGTACATGCCGGTATTCAAATCTACGACATTACGCATTCTAGCATTTCTGCACTACCTTATTACCGCTCCCATAAAGTGACGTACTTATTTTATTTGCTAACTGTAGCCGTCTTATGTTAAAGTTATTTGATGTTTCTATGTGATTTCCTGCCTTGTTTTTGATGTTTCAATTTCCTTAGCGTGTTTAAAGGATTCCAATGTTAATAACATAAGGAAATTAATCCGCGAGTCATTTTGTACGTCTTCAGTTCTTGAAGAGACATAAATATTCGTATTTTATCATACATATGATAAATAGTTTTTGTTAATATTTGGTTTTCGAGGACATACGAGTGTCCTCGGAAAGCTATTCTACCTTTTTTTTTACAAACGTAGCCTGTATGTTTTGTCCCACTGCTGGGCAAAGGCCTCCCCCAATTCAGTCCAGAGTTTCCTGTTCTGGGCCACCTCAGACCGCTGCGGCAGATGCTTGTCGAGATCATCTCTCCACCGTCTTCTAGGCCGGCCTCGATGTCGACGTCCGTCGTGTGGCACCCACTCGGTGGCGAGTTTCGCCCACCTATTCGGGTGCATTCGACTGACACGACCAGCCCAGCTCCACTTCAGTTTCGCCGTCTGAACACCCACGTCGAATATTTGGAACCTTTAGGCTTGTCAGAGAGCGATGGAGCGCAGTATTTTGGGCCTGAGGAGAGTCGACTGCGTCCGAAATACCACACTACGCGCTGTTCTACTAATCTAATATAAAAAATCTCGTGTCACAGTGATTGTTATCATTATCATAATTCGTTATCAACCCTTGTGTGTCCCCACTGCTAGGGCACGGGTCTCTTCTTGCATCGCAGGAAGGTTAGGCCATACTCCACCACGGGGGCCAAGTCTGGGTTGGTGGAGGATTGTAGGACAGTGGCGGGCCTTACTGTCAGAATTATCAAGCCGCCCATAAGCCCTCTGACATGGCTTAACGACTATCAAACCTACTTATATTTAGTAGATTTGAGAGCAGGTCGAGGGATAAGTAGTATGACAAAACAAAGTTTGCGGGGTCAGCAGGTAAATCATAAAAAGTCCATGAACAACCTTCGTGATAGAGGCCTGAAGTTTAGTATATAATTTAATATACGATTATATACTAAACTTCATAAAAACAAGTAATCATTAGCAACAAGATATTCATGAATCTTGACTTCTGTTGTTTCAAGTTTGTTTTTTGCTTTGTTAATATGGGATTCCACATGGAAATGTACACAATTTTCGAGAACAGAAAAACATTATAGAAAAGTTTAAAGCAAGTCAGTCACAGCCCTGAGGGAATAGACAAAAATACTAACCGGGCCGAAACTACTATGATTAAATTTTTTTGAAGTCAATTTGATGACTTCGTTCGACTTCTTCAATGAAGTCTAAATCGCGGTTCAAAAAATATGTTAAGCACACTTTGTGCCAAAAGGGCTACTATAACATAAAGGATTATTTAGATGACAATGAGGTCTGGAATTAAAGCCAGTACAATGTATGAGTTCTATGTTTTCTAATAATTATGTAAACTATCTTAATTAAGGAATTTGAAAAGACTAAGTTTGGAGTTTTTTTTGGCCATTTATTCTCCAAAATGATCTAGATTTTGAAATGGACACCTAGTTTGAATTGTAACGTTCATTAAACCGCAGTTTCTGGGGTACTTTGAATAAAACCTTTTCATTTAATTTCAAGTACAAAAACGTACACCCACTTCCTCATTTTGGAAAAACTTTGAAATCACTAATTTATTGCGCGGAATAGTTCTTAACTTATTAATAATAAAAATTATTCCTATGACCCACCATTTTTGGCGTTAAGTAGGTATAATTGAAAATATTAGCTAGCAAATATTTTGCCTTTCAATAATCATTAAAAACCTATTTAGAGGCTAAAAGTTCCAGCCATGCCGGGACTCGAACCCGCGATCTCTAGCTAACCGTGCCAGCGCTCTCCCAACCGAGCTAATCGGCGACTTCGAACGAAATTTCGAGGCTCTTTACAATACCCTCTGTATAACGTATTGTCAAATATTATTGGCAATTATCTCTCGTGAAGTACATCAATAATTTTCCCACAACACAATCACCTGTACAAGACGAAATCCAAGAATCCCATTGGGTATTCCAATTGGTTACCAACAACTTGACTCGGCCGCCGCTGGACATTTGTACCTGTGTCAAACGCGGTCCTGAAACACTATTTCAAACATAACTGCGTACAAATAGCGCAGTTGCCATGTTAAATACATAAATAATTGCAGCGCGTAGCCTGACAGGGCGGTCGTCATAGCAACGGAACAAACAGAAGGTTCGCAAAGCATCCGCGTTGGTATACATTCTAGGGTTGGCCAATGCGATTGCGACCCTGTATGTCCCCACTGCTGGGACACGGATCTCTTCTTGCATCGCAGGAAGGTTAGGCCATACTCCACCACGGGGGCCAAGTCCGGGTTGGTGGAGGTTTGTAAGACAGTGGCGGGCCTTACTGTCAGGAGTTATCAAGCCGCCCATAAGGGCCTCTGACATGGCTTAACGACTGCCATTACATGACAGCCGGCACCAACGGCTTAGCATGAATTGCGAAACACGGAAGTGCTCGGAAAAAATGCCACTAACAGTAGTCGTGGGACGATTATCCACCCAGCACTTGACCGCTCCTGCTGTTGCTTAACCCAAGTGATTGATTTCAATCACTCAGTTTCATTAGGCTACGAGCGCTACGCCAAAAACAAAATGTTTAAATCAAAATCAAATCGAAAATAGTTTTCGTCATACCTCCTGCGGTTGACTGGTAGAAAATGCTTATGGCATTAAGTTCGCCGCATTGTACAATTTTATGGTGCAATAAAGTATTAATAATAATAATAATAATAATAATAATAAAATATTTATTGAGCAGAACAAATTATAAAATCTTTAAATTAGTCTTTCTGGGAGACAACATCGTTCTGGGAAAAAACAAATATGCCACATATCCTCAAGAATGTATCCCAAAGGGGTAAGCTGAGACTAGGATGTTACTCTGAACCCCAAACTAAATGAAATTGTATCTTGCAACGTCGCTCTCCATTCGGGGTGATCTTAAATATATCACACCAAAATAATTGTTCCGTAACAAAATAAAAAATTACGTACATACAGCAAAAATAATCTATGCTGCTAATCTTTATTTAAAAAATCTAAAAACTACAAAAAGTGAACATTGAATTAAAAACATATTTTATTCATAAAATTAAGCAAATTTAAAATACCATTTTTTTATGTTGAGTGTCTGGGAGTCCTCTACAAGCCCGGACTTCGTTTTCTAGAGAATATTTTTTTTACTATGACTGATGGGTCCCTTAAAAATCAAAAAGTGAAGTGGGTCTGTCCATCTGTATTGTTCTATTTTAACTGTCCTAGAGCCGTGTACACATGCCATGTTACATTTTAATTCCGACGCTGAGGACGCAAAACAAACGGTTGAACAGGTAAAACTGGTCGCCCACCTCCCCTAAAAAATAGTATGAAAGCCTAAGGTCCCCATAGTGTGAGTAGTGATGCCGTAGCCTTTTTAATTTTGTTAACATTTTCCGTCGCCCTGAAAAATTGCGATGCATTTCTCGCCCTCCCTGTTGCTGACTCTTTCACGCACGTTGTTTCCGAGCCGTCAGATTTTGGACGAAAACTGTTTTTTACACAAGCTAGTTCATTCTGATACTGGCGTGCATGCTTGGAGCAATTGATGAATGTTGATGGGGCGAAATTGTGGGTAGTAGTTAAATCCTGGTCTCTGCCTACCCCACCGACGTATGGCCGTGAGTTTATGCTCATGTTGGTACCGTAGCGGTGCCAGCTCAGTGGGTTGAACAATGGACTCGCAAGTGAAAGACCCAGATTCGATCCCCAGTGCGGGCATTTACCAATAACTTTGTTTAATTTCAAAGTCACGTACATTTGAGAATTTGTAGTCGCAAAACATCGCTCGAATCGCTCGTAGCCCCGGCTGCCTGAGTGATCTTAAACGATCACGAAGGTTGAACAACATAAGGTGCGTCCAGTGCATGGATGGGTGACCGTCTAAACGCTAGTGGGATTTTCCGAGCGGTTCCGTGCTTCGCAAGGCACGTTAAGCACTTGGCCCCGGCTGCCGTCGATATATTGCAGTATTAAGCCAAGCCAGAGGACTTTGCGCGGCTTGAAAACTTCTGACAGTAAGACCAGCTACTAGTCTTACAAGCCTTCATCAATCCCGACTTGCCCCCCGTGGTGGAGAATGCCCTATACCATCCTTAGGGAAGATACCATTGCTCCTCGGTGGGGACATAATGGGTTGATGCTGATAAAACATATAGTGAATCCAATTTTATTAAGCTCAGAAGTATTCTGAGCTTTGCCAAAGAAACAGACAGCCCGTCGATGTGGCAAATTAAACGGCTTTCGCATTAGAGAGCTTTTATTCAAAATAGATTTAGAAAAAAGTCTGATTTTATAGAAGAAGAGAATCCGAAGACGCGATCAATAGGCTCTAGAATTCAAATGCCTTTTGATTATTCCTCGACATTGTTTTATTCCAAATTCAAGGTATGAAACTTGTTTCTTGAATCTTGAAGATAGCGGCTTTCATTTTACATTGTACATTGACATTCAGCAAACAGAATGTAAATTCTTTACGTTGAAATAAATTGATTTGAATTTGAATTTGAACTTGTTCAAGATCCAAAATCTAGGATACAGGATCAAATTAAATTCAATTATTTATATTCATTAAAAGAATACAATGATTACTGAATTGAACGTCAAAGTTGCTATTTTCCCAATTTATGTACAGATTATGTGGAGAAGACATTCCACATATTTCTTTTTAAAAAAATGTTTAGGTTACAACAGAGTTTTTAACTTAAAAATTTTTACTCGTGAACGTGTTGAACACAAGACACAATCGTCCTCTAAATACCGTTTAATATTATTCTACCAGACATCTTTGCCTTTTTAATAATCCTTGATGTTATAATAAGCTTTTTTGTACAGAGTGTGCTGAACACATTTTTTAAACCGGGTCTGAGGTAACTTGAGGAATCTTGTTGTAGAACCTTATACAGTGCCGTTGATCGTTTGCAATTCTAAATCTTGGAAATTGTTTATTTCTGTCATTATGATGGCTACCAATACTGTCGAAGTTTTCGAACCCAAAATAAAAAGAAAACAAAAAGTACCCGGAACCGGCGTGCGTGCATGCAACGACTTATGAACGTTGATGAAGCGAAGGTGATCTGTCAGGATCGTGGAAAGTGGCAGTCCCTGGTCTCTGCCTGCCCCTCTGGGATACAGGCGTGAGGTTGTGTATGTATATAATATGTTTTCAAACCCAAAATACGAATTCCAAACCAAAACTGAAAATCTTTTCTTTCAACTGTTGCATATCTTCTCATATTTTTTGCATTTGTTTTATATTTTCCACATACGTCCCCGGGCATATTGCCAATATATTCTCGGGGTCGATATATCAATATACAGTCTATTAGCTTTTAGAATATACCTCGAGCTCTAGAGTAGGCTTCGGTTTTCGCCGAAAGCACACGAGTGACTTCTTCCTGCTCTGAATAAAAATTTTCTTCACTATTTTGAAAAGTTATGTAAAATTAAGTGTCATATTAGTTCCGATATTTCTATTACACGCGTACAGCCGATTCTATCCGATAGTAGCCCAAGTATATTCTAAATTCTAACATGACTGTACGAGAGTCAAACCTTCCGCTGTATCTTATTTTGTGAGAGAGTGCTAATCTTAATCTGTCCTTATTTAAAAACCGAAGTGAAATACATTTGCCTGGATTCGTACTCGTATTTATCGAAGAGACTTCGCGAGAAAATTTCGTTTTAGCGGATAAAAAGTATTGTGATTTATTTGAAGCGGTTTTTTATCTAAAATCCTCTCTGGGCTTTATGGGTTATCACGCCTGTGCTCGTGGCTACGTTTGCGTGGTATTACTTGATTATAGTATTACAAATCGTGGTTCGACTCCCACTGGAGACTTAATCATCAACCCATTGTGTCCCCACCAAGGGGCACGGGTCTCTTCCCTAAGGAAGGTATAGGCCATACGCCACCCCGGGAGCCAAGTCCGGATTGGTGGAGGCTTGCAAGAATAGAGGCTGGCGTTACTATCAGAAGTTTTCAAGCCGCCCTAAGGCCTTCGACTTGGATTAACAAGCACCAACTGCTTAACGTGTTTGCGAAGCACGGGAGGGCTCGGAAGAAAAGTCACTACCGGTAGTCACTGGATAGTCACCCAGTACCTGACCGTGTCTATTGTTGCCTGACCCAAGTGATTGATTCCAATTACTCGGCTGCACTAGGCCACGAGGGCTTCGATAAGAGGCAGGCGAGAGTAGGTTGTGTAATGAACCTAAGGTTATGAGTTCTAAGCCTTATTACGTTGTCCACAGGGTTCATTTTAAGGCGACTTCCGATGACGACTACGCCGACTTCACCTGTGAAGCCAGGCACGAGGCTTTGCAGCGAGATATACCAATGAGGAGCACCGTGCAGCTCAGTGTCCTATGTAAGTACCTACTTAATATTGAAATAAGAACTTCAGTTACGGGCAATGAAATTATTTACCCCCCGCCAATAACACTCACTGTTAAAGTATTTCATACCAAATCGAGATGCTCATATATAGTAGGTATATGGAGCGATTGATCGTACTCTTTCACTATAAAGGGAAATTTCCCACCAGGCAGATCGTATGCCTGGGGACGGCCGGTCCAACTGTTGTTTTTTTTTAACCCTATAAAGGGCACCCTCCGGAGGACACGGGGGAGGGAGGTGGTGAATGCTTATGCATAACAGCACGGACCCGGCCGTGCTGCCAATGTGGGACTCACAAGAAGTGCGCCTACCCACTAAACACCACCTTGGGACTGGGTTTGGTCCTAAAGACCCCTAAACCCACATCGGGAGCGACCGCCCTCGAGGCCGAGGAGGGCGCACAGCGGAGCTCCCTAGCGGAGCGTCCGCTTAGAAGAGTTTATGTTACAAAACTGCTATGAAAGAGCAGTGCCCCCCCTAGGGGGGACACTGGCAGAGGAGGGGGGCGCGTCTGACTGGGACCGAGCCTCTAAGAGGTGGTTCAGGTCAGACGACAATTTGTCGGGCGGGTCAACGAGTACGTTCCTGGGCCTGCGCACCAGGTAACGTGGGTCCGTCGTGGGCGGAGAGTAAGCCGCTGCTTCGCGGATCAGGGGGTTGGGATGTTCTTCAGCAGTGCTGAAGAACGTCTCTGAGAGGCGGGCGTTATATTTATGTTGTCATTGAAACACTTTGATTGCGCGATGCAGGAATGTTGGGTTTTGTATTGCGCGCGCAGAGTTGATATAATTATGCTCGCCACACATAGTTACATATCAAACGGGTCTAGTCGCTATTATTTATTAATTGGTAAAACGTAATCAGGTAGTTAATTACGTTTTACCAATTGAATGTACATGAATGTCCTCGCTCCTGGACCACGGGTCTCTTCCTGCATCGTAGGAAGGTTACGCCATACTCCACCATGGGGGCCAAGTCCAGGTTGGTGGAGGATTGTAAGATAGTGGCGGGCCTTACTGTCAGAAGTTATCAAGCCGCCCGTAAGGCCTCTGACACGGCTTAACGACTGTCACCACATGACAGCCGGCTTACGGCTTAGTGTGCCTTGCGAAGCACGGAAGCGCTCGGAAAAATGCCACTACGGGACGGTCACCCATACTGCACCAGACCGCGCCTGTTGTTGCTTAACTCAAGTGATTGTTCCCAATCAATCGGTTCGTAAAGTCCACGAGCGCTTCAACCCATGTCCGTATGAATTAGAACGAAAACCACACTACACCCTAACCGGACTATACCCCCCGCTACTCAACAATCGTAACTCCATTCCAATTTACGCTCCCAGCACATTTCCACCAATTGAAACACGAAAATAGACGCATTGTACGAAATTAGTAGTCCGCCACCACGCGTAGCGAGTGTCATGGGGTTATTACATTGCTAGGACTCGTGCAGTGGCGAGCAAGATTGTTGAAACCTTTGGAGGAACGAAAATTCAACACTGAGAATAAATTGAAAACAATTACTAGTTGACCCCTAAACGTTGGCATATTAACTGTATTTATGCATGTATTTATTAATATAAAAGAGAACACGTTACAAGTTACAATAAGGCCCTACAAAACCAATTACAGTCTGTTAGCTTTTAGAATATCCCTCGGCTACTATCGGATAGAATCGGATATATTCGTGTAATAGAAATATCGGAAGCAATTTAATTAAATAAACTTAATAAGAAAAGTTTTATACAGAACAGGAAGTAGTACACGTGTGCTTTTGGTGAAAACCGAAGCCTACTCTAGAGCCCGAGGTATATTCTAAAAGGTAACAGACTGTACTTGGTTTGACTGTGGGAACAGTCTCGTTTACAATACTTTTACCAAAGATTTTATAAAGCTTTTTTTTTTACATAAAATTTACACACTAGCACTTTCTGATAATAAGGCTCTTTATCAACCCTTGTATGTCACCACTGCTGGGGCACGGGTCTCTTCCTGCATCGCAGGAAGGTTAATTAGGCCTTAATATTAAAAAAATATTTGAAACTACATATTCATGTACTATAAACAGGAACATTAATTCTTTTGTAAGTAATGCAATTTGCTTAAGTCAGATGTCGCTGCCTGTACGTAATACAGAGAATATTGTAAAGAGGTTCGAAATTTCACTGATGCCGTGAGTCGCCCATTGGCTCAATTGGTAGAGCGCTGGTACGGATAGCCAGAGGTTGCGGGTTCGAATCCCGGCATGGGTGAAATTTTTAGCCTCTAAATAGGTTTTTAAATTTGTTCCTTAGCACGGGTTAGTGCATTAAAAATAAAAATAGTGTAATTAATTCTTTATTACATAAAAGTGGTTTCCGAAAGAAGAACTAGTAATTTATGCCCAATTTTTAATAATTCTGGCGCTATTGGAAGTAATTTGTTTGTAGGAATTACTTTCTATTAGAATATCATTAATTTCGTTCCGCCTACTGAAGTGAGCTATTTAATTTGATGGAAATATTTAGCCTTTGTAAATATTTCATTGATTTTATGACTGTTTTTTATTTATTTGATGCTTTTAAATACCTTATTGCTAATAATGTGATACACGTGGGCTCTGGCTATCACGTTCACTTATTTATTTTCTACACTTGTTTATACTAAAGGAGACGGGGATATCTGGGCCCGATTGTAAATAGTTGAGATATGGTTTAAAAATGCGGTATATTTTTTAATTATAAAATATAAAAATATATCTCAACTCACAATCTGGAAGACGAGAAATCTTAAAAACAAGTTTATGTCCCTAATAAAATAGGATGCCGATTACTTTAATCGATTAGTCTGCATGTAGTTAGTTACCCGTGTTTGTCAACTGTATTTTTAATCTGTGTCTGTGCTAACACCTAACAGTGACAGGCGTGACAGCTCCCTGACTCAATATATGATCACTCATCTTCTCGTATCGTTTAGTGCGTTTCGAGTGTGTTTCCTGAGTGCTTAGTGCAAGTTTGACAGATCCAATCGAATAACTTTACTATCGCGTTAATCGAGTATTGAGTAGTGAGTATGAGTAAGTTAACCGTTCGAACTGGCAAAACGCTGTCACAGTACAACTCGCACTCGCGTTTATTCGTGTTTTGGCTGGTAAACGTGATCACTTCTCAACGTAAACCATTACAACTCGCACTCAGCAATTTTTATTTCCATACTTGTCGCTAGGTGGCGCTTCCTCGATGCCATAGAAATATGAGTTTACGTTAACGCGATCGAGTAGTTAAAAAACTCGCACTAAGCACTCTGTTGTTTTTGTTATTATAACTCTCCAACCAGAGCTTTCTTTCTATAGACTTACGATCTTGCTTAACTTGTATGGAGACGGATAAGTTAAGTATAAGTTTCATGTCAGCTTGTTGCATAGCCTCATTATTACTAAATCTCTTATAACTCTGCTCTCAGATTGCCAAAATCCGGAGAATTTTCCGAGATAGTTTGCTAATATATAAGCTCTAAATTGACATCTCTTTCACCTTTTTACACCCGGGCCCAAGAATGTATGAAAGTGTATCAGTCTCCTTTAAATATAAAAACATAAGATTATCTTAACAAAATCACTTGCGTCATAAATAACTCATTTATCACAATCGACCGACTTTTTAATAAGCTACTAAGCCTCTGCATGGTTATTACCACCTTCCTGCGATGTAGGAAGAGACCCGTGCCCCAGCAGTGGGCCATACAATGAGTTGATATCATCTAATCATCATGATACGAAAAAAATATTGTTTTTGGGCACTGTATCGTTATCAACTCTTGTATGTCCCCACTGCTGGGGCACGGGTCCCTTCGTGCATCGCAGAAAGGTGGTAATAACCATGCAGAGGCTTAGTATCTTATTAAAAAGTCGGTCGATTGTGATAAATGAGAGGTATTTACGACGCGAGTGTTTTTGTTGTTCTTCTTTCGTGTCAAGTGTTTTTGTTTTTAAACCGCGTCGGTAGTAACTCAAATTGATGCAAAGCTTCAATGGGGTCCTCATATAGAAAAATTAGCAAATAGGCTTATTTCAGCAACATATGCAGTCAAAAGAATTAGGGAACTAACTGACGTCGCAACTGCTAGGCTTGTTTATTTTAGTTACTTCCATAGTCTTATGTCCTATGGCATACTACTGTGGGGACGGGCAGCAGACATTGAGACCATCTTCGTCTTGCAGAAGAGAGCGATCAGATTCATTAATAGGCTGGGTAGTAGAGATTCGTTAAGAGATTTCTTTAAAGAAACTAACATCCTGACAGTTGCCAGTCAGTATATATATGAAAACATTATGTACGTTAGGAAATATATCAGTAACTTTAAAATTTTAGGTAGCCAACACAATGTTTATACTAGAAATAAACATAAACTTTTGTTCCCACTATTTAGGCTGGCAAAGGTTAAAACATCCTTCATGGGGCATTGTATACGCATCTATAATAAAATCCCTGAAGATATATTAAGCTTGCCTGAATCGCGGTTCAAAAAATATGTTAAGCACACTTTGTGCCAAAAGGGCTACTATAACATAAAGGATTATTTAGATGACAATGAGGTCTGGAATGAAAGCCAGTACAATGTATGAGTTCTATGTTTATAATAATTATGTAAACTATGTTAATTAAGGACTTTTGAAAAGACTTAGGAGTTTTTTAGTTAGGAGTTTTTTTTGTCCATTTTTTCTCCTAAATGATCTTGATTTTGAAATGGACACCTAGTTTGAATTGTAACGTTCATAAAGCCGCAGTTTCTGTGCTACTTTGAATAAAACCTTTTCATTTAATTTCGTTTCAATTCTCTTGAGGAATCTTGTGGTGGAGTATGGCCTAACCTTCCTGCGATGCAGGAAGAGACCCGTGTCCCAGCAGTGGGGACATACAAGGGTTGATAACGATGCCAATTTCCATGTCCACAAGTGTATTTAATAATAAAACACGTGTGGAGGTGGCCCGATTCCATTTCATCACCAAGCGTTCATAAGCGATCCTCATCTAAGCGGGAGACAATATGACTCAGTACTGTCTCTAGCATTAGAGCTCTGCCCGTTCAAGAATCGCACTTACGACGTACGACGTAAGGGCTAGAGTGGGATGGGTTGATTGTCACTTGATGTACACTTGTTGCCGAGACAGATGGCTCTGTCGTTTGGCTTTGGCATGTGGGCCCTGTTTGAGATATTTTGGTTGGAAACATTCTTGACTTTCTTTATGGAATGTCAAAGAAATATTGTCCTTAAATAACCTATTAATATTATAAATGTAATAGTTTCCACCAACCCGGACTTATTACCAATCCGCGGCGGGCATACTCCTTCTTTGCGGGAGCAGGCCTTTGACTTATAGTGGACGTATTTATAACAACTTACTTATGTATTACAATTGTATTATATTTTTATATAATTTCCGTTACTGTAATTTCTGTGTAAGTAAATAATATTCTATGTATCTATATTCTATCTATCAATTAGCTACATTCTTACAAGTTCCATGTTCCAAGTTAAGTATGAACTGTTCATGGTTTTGCAATAAATAAATGAAATTGAATGAAAAAATATTAACCTCGCAAGCACCAGAGAACAGGGAGCCAATTCTCACTTCATTAGCAAATAATTCGTATACGACTCTTACGGTTTACGACTTGAATCCTACAAAATCTGTATTACGAACGCCATGCTACATTGAATTCGAATGAGAAAACAAATGTCTAACGACTCTGTCTAGTTATCTTATCTTATTTTATTGCGACAAATTTCCAAGCCTTCGAATATTTTGCGACTACGCTTTCAATTCGCATGGGCGAGAATCGGCTCCCAGGATGACAAAAATGTATATCACGGAGTAGTCGTGCCGCATAGCCTTAATTATTTGATATGAACTCTTGTATGTCTCGACTGCTAGGGCACAGGTCTTGTCCTGCATTGCAGGAAGGTGAGGCCATACTTCACATGGGGGCCAAGTCCGTGTGGAGGATTGTAAGACAGCGGCGGGCCTTACTATCAGAAATTATCAAGCCGCTGATGATTCCTCTGACATGGCTTAACGACTGTCATTACATGACACCCGGCATCAACGGCTTAACGTGCCTTGCAAAGCACGTAGCGCTCGGAAGAAATGCCACTAGCGGTAGTGACAGGATGATCACCCATCCAGCACCTGACCGCGCCTGTTGTTGATTAACTCTAGTGATTGATCTCAATCATACGGTTCCACTATACCACGATCGCTTCTGAGCGCGCAGTGGACGTGTATAGTAAAATAAAAATATAATATCTTAAGAAGTGAACCAATTAGTACGAAATGATGAAAAAGGACTCAATAATTTATTGCGTTCGAATTACTGATGACATAACTTAAAATATGGATCTTTGTGGAGCCTGTAGGGCACGCAACATTCTAAATTATAGAAGGCCTTTATAAATTAAGCCTATGACATTTCCATTTTAATTATATTGAATTATTATTAACATTATTTTATAAATACTTATATTGAATTAATAATTTTGGTATAATTATTTGATATATGACAATACAATTATTAAATGTAAACTATGTTCATACCAATAAATTTATATTATATTTAGATTAATAAAATAATTATAGATAATTAGACGCAATAGTCTGATCAAAGAACATTGTGGACTGAAAGAGGATGTAGTGACTAGAATTGAGAAAGGAATGTTGCGTTAGTTTGGACATGTGGACAGGATGAAGGAAGAAAGATCGACGAAACAAATATATATTGCGAATGTGAGTGGAAGGATTGGTAAGGGTCGTCCCAGGCGGACATACATCGACCAGATAGGGGATGTATTAGCAAAGGGAAAGATAAAAAGTACCCGGAACCGTGCGTGCATGCAACGACTTATGAACGTTGATGAAGCGAAGATGATCTGTCAGGATCGTGGCAAGTGGCAGTCCCTGGTCTCTGCCTACCCCTCTGGGATACAGGCGTGAGGTTATGTATGTATGTATTTCATTTGTTTTGTAGATTAGTTGAATGATTTATCTCAAGTCACAAACCGACCCTCCAGTGATAAAAGGACCCAGTAGATCGGCAATTCCATTTTAAAGTCAGCCAATAAATGATAAAGAACGTCCAATGGTAGATAAATAGAGTTACTGAGCCAAGTTGCCGAGGTCCCGTTGACACAGGGTAGCGGGAATCGAATGGGGGAATAAATAATTCATGCACTGGCAGCGTAAGGGCCTTTGTGCACTGCGGTCCGATGCTGTTTTAAAGGAGAGTACATTTATCTCTCCTTCTTTATGTCTCTATCTCTATCTTCTCTCTCTCACACACACACACACATACACACACACACACACACACACACACACACACACACACACATGCACACACGCATATATACCTACACTCTGAATGTGTATAAATATTTTTTGCATGATAATTGTATTATTGTTGATAGTTCATTTGTAAATAAATAATAATTAAACCGCCATACTGCCTTTTCTTCCTTGTTAAGGTTCTATTTCAAAATTATAATATTTACAATATTATTATCTACAAAATATACAGGTTCTCGCTTAGTTCAGGAGTCAGTACACCATCTTGTACAAGTTTAATCTCTTTGTGTTCAAATAAATAAAATATCTGATCTTATCTTACTTCTATCTATTTATATCTCTTTCTTTCCGATAGCTCCCTTTCTATACATTCTAATATCATTATCTATAAATATTTCCCTGTATCCCGTTGACACTGGGTAGCGGAAACCGAATGGAGGAATTAATCATCAAGCACTGGAAGGGTGAAGCGCTCGTGGCCTAGTCGAGTGATTGCGTTAAGCACCAACAGACGCAGTCAGGTGCGGGATGGGTGACCGTCCCGTGACTACCGCTAGTGGCATTTTTTCCGAGCGCTTCCGTGCTTTGAAAAGCACGCTAAGCCGTTGGTGCCGGCTGTGATGTAATTGCAGTCGTTAGGTCATGTCACTGTATTTTTCTCTCTCTATCACTCAATTTGTCTCATTCTTTCTCTGTCTATACCTCCCTTTTCTTCCATTTATTTCTTCCTTTTTATATTTCTCTTATCTTTCGCTTTCTCTCTCTTCCGCTATATAACTCTCTACCTCTATCTTTCTCTTTTATTGTCTCTATACTTTCTTGTACTTTTTAGCTCCTTCTCTGTATCCTTCCATATCTTTATTTTTTTCTCTTTTTATCTTTTTATCGCTCTATTTCTATTTGTCTATTTCTCAATATCTTTCTCTATATATTTAACTATCTCCTCTTATCTCTAGTTTAACCTCTTTCTGTATATATCCCGCTATCTCTTTTTATCTCTATATTTATCTCTCTTTTCCTCTATAAATTTCTTTATCTCTCCCTAACCGTCTCACTTTTACCAAATCTTTCTCATTCTCCCTCTTTTTAAGAGAAGGTTAATGGAATGAAACGTTCGTAGGACATTTTCAGTTTGAAACTCCCATCAATAAATATGTGAATGCGCCTTGCCACCACACGTCGACTTTAGCTCTTTTGTCGCTGCAAACGAAAACAGACGGCCATTTTACAATTCCAAATTTGAGTTTTGTTTATAGAACCCCGGGGTTCGCGCGAAAATGTTGTCGGACGTTCGAAAACCGTTGACGCTCCGCTGGCGAATTTGAATTTGTTTGTTGTGCGAGCACGCCAACGTTTCAATTTTGTTGTTGGATTAGAACGCGGGCTGGGAATGACTTTGGGAAGAAATTGCTAAAGCTATGCGTTTGTGGACTGAGAAATTGCTAAAGTACTGTAATAATTTGCTCGCCTCTTAAGACGCTCCATGGAAAATGGAAAAAAGGCTTATCTTCTTTATTTATGTTGCCTATATTCGTTTCTCTCAGAAAAAGAGAGTTTAGAAAGATTTACAAAAGAAATGTATCGACCGAATAAGGGAAGTATTAGCAAAGGGCAACTTTACTTAAAATAAAGGACGTTCTCATTTCGTCAAGTTATTGTTACTGAAGACAAAATTTACAATAAATAATATATGTCTTCTTCTTCTTCAGACTATATTAGTCCACTGACATAGCCCTCCCCTAATGAGTGCCATAACGCAAGGTTGTGCCATCATTGGGGGGTAATGCCCATAATCCCCACGCTGGGCATGCGGGTTGGGGATCGCAGTTTGCTGGAATTGTACTGCAGGGGGCGCTGCTGCCCACCCCCCGGTTTGTGTCCCTTAGTTGCCTTTTACGACACCCGAAGCGCTCGTGGCCTAGGCGAACCGAGTGATTGGAAACAATCACGTGGTTAAGCAACACAGGCGCGGTAAGGTACGGGATGGGTGAGCGTCCCGTGACTACCGCTAGTGGCATTTTTCCGAGCGCTTCCGTGCTTCGCAAGGCACGTTAAGCCGTTGGTGCCGGCTGTCATATAATGGCAGTCGTTAAGCCATGTCAGAGGCCTTATGGGCGGCTTGATAACTTCTGACAGTAAGGCCCGCCACTGTCTTACAATCCTCCACCAACCCGGACTTGGCCCCCGTGGTGGAGTATGGCCTAACCTTCCTGCGATGTAGGAAGAGACCCGTGCCCCAGCAGTGGGGACATATAAGGGTTGATAACGTAATGAGTGCCATAACGCAAGGTTGTGCCATCATTGGGGGGTAATGCCCATAATCCCCACGCTGGGCATGCGGGTTGGGAATCGTAGTTTGGTGGAATTGTACTGCAGGGGGCACTGCTACCCACCCCCCTGTTTGTGTCCCTTAGTCGCCTTTTACGACACCCGCGGGAAGAATTGGGTTGGTGCTATTGTCTAGGCCGACACCACACAGCATAACATATGATAATAATAATGTAATGTAAATAAGATTTTACATATAATAAATATGTAAACTCTTCTAATTAAGGACTTAAACTAGACTAACATTCTCTAGTTTTAAAAATGTATACCTAGTATAACTTGTAACGTTCATTAGGTGGCAGTTTCTGTGCTATTTGAATAGAAAAAGATACGATGAGAATATTCTTTATTGTACACACCAGGAAATAATTACGGAGACAACAGTTACAAAAGAAGAGGTACAATTGGCGGCCTTATTGCTGATAGCAATTTCTTCCAGACAACCTTAAATCGAAAGATTGCAGAAGGAGAAATTGAGCCGGGTAGTTGGTGCCCATCGAATAATAAGGTACATACGTATACGTAATAAAATAAACTTACATAGATAAATACTATTATAAACATACGTAAACATTAACCCCCTTATTCATAATAGTCCGCTAGCTTAAAATAGCTGCTAAAGAGTGTTCTCTTTCATTCTGACTTAGGTCAATAGAAGAGGACAGAGTGAGAATAAGCATTGCTTAAAGTTAACAGACTATTATGAATAAGGGGGTTAGTTATAATAGCAAGCATGGTGGGAAACAATAAATGCGATGTAGGTACTTACAGACAAAAAATAAAATATAAAAATATTTGGAGAGAAAGAATTCTACTTATTCTTAGAATATTTTTGATTGATTTACAACATCTGTTGTTGATAAGTAAGAGAAAATTAATGACCTTTTGTGATATTGTATGGAATCAAGCAAAACAATAAAATGACCGTTAGGCGGTTGACGGCTTAGCGGTCACCCGTTTGACGGTTAGATTGTGTTTTTGCGGTGACGGTCTTGTGAGCCTGAGGATGCCTCGTGTTAGAGGCGAAACGCGTCGCGCATTTTTTCACATAAGTACTGGTGTCGGTGGTGTGTTCGTGTCTTGCTTCTGCTTGAAAAAGTGGGAGGGAGGGCGGTGCATTAACTAACCGCATGGTGTAGGATTTTTGGCAGAATTTAGCAAAGTAATTTTCACATTTTAATGCTAAATTGCTATGCTGTTTGCCGAGTCGCGGTCTCCACTCAAGAACACGCTTACTCCAACGGTTGTCGGTTCTTCGCGAGATATGGCCAGCCCACTGCCACTTCAGCTCGCTAATTCTCTGAGCTTTATCGATAGCGTAGTGTACGACACCCTCCGATCATGTGGGATGACGATCTGCGAAAAACTGCTGGCAGATGCTGGATGCGGCAAGCTGAAGACAGGGCGCTATGGCGCTCATTAGGGGAGGGCTATGTCCAGCAGTGGACTACATAATATAGCCTGAAGAAAAAGAAGAATGCTAACGACCTATTTTTTTCTCGTAGTCGGTTTGTGTTTTAATAATAATGGAAGTTTAATTACAAACCGATTGCAATTTAACAGTCCCCGCATCGAGAGCGAAAAACAAATGAAACCTTAGGGACGAGTGTCAACAAACACGCGGCCAAAGTGTCAACATTGGTCGGTCCAATATAGATGGGAAAATTAATAATTCATGCCCCCTCTATCGAACAATCCTGATACTTGATGTTAATCGTTTTCCAACAGAGGATGCGGAATCGCGAGTTTTTTGGCTATTTGTTTTCTTGAAGCAAAATGTCACGAGGAAAGTGTCTAGCGTTTTTAAAAGGCATTTTCTGAACTGAGAACTTCAAAGTTCATGTTCATATGAATATATTTTATTTTGAAACGGACCTAGTTAAACTCGTAACGATTCGATTTCAACCCTTGTATGTGCCCACGCTGGGCACGGGTATCTTCCTGCATCGCAGGAAGGTTAGGCTGACCACGGGGGCCAAGTCCGGGTTGGTGGAGGATTGCAAGACAGTGGCGGGCACTACTGTCCGAAGTTATCAGGCCGCCGATAAGGCCTCTGACATGGCTTAACGACTGCTATTACATGAAAGCCGGCACTAACGGCTTAACGTGCCTTGCGCACTTGAAACGATAAATAAATATTATTTTTTTATTTTTGGTATGTATTCGCTCGGAGAGAAAGTGCGGGCTTAATTACCTCGCGTGCCCACATCGGATTGGCAATTTCAAGCGCTCGAATATGTAATCACCTCCGCGACACCGATTCCCAGTATCTGTATTAAACACGTTAGAACCTTGCCACATTAACCTCTTCCAGCCTGATGTTTGAGAAATTGACCTTTTTGACTTTGACAAGGTACTAAGGTGCATATATGAGTGCACGAGACTGTACGAAAATTAGAACAGAAAGTACCTAGTTGTGGTATTCTAAGTAATTTTTGTTTAATACTAAAATTTTTTTAACAGTATCTCTCGCTAACTGTGAATCGATCGTAGCCCCGACTGCCTGAGTGATCTTAAAATTATCACTACGGTTAAGCAACACAGGGCGCGTTCAGTGCATGGATGGGTAAACCGTCTATGACTAGCATTTTTCCGAGCGGTTCCGTGTTTCGCAAGGCACGTTAAGCAGTTGATGCCGGCTGCCGTCGATAGATGGCAGGCGTTAAGCCAAATCAAGAGGCCTTAGAGCGGCTTGAAATCTTATGACAGTAAGAGCAGCCACTAGTCTTGCAAGCCTTCACCAATTCGGACGTGGCCGACGTGGAGTATGGTCTATACCTTCCTCAGGGAAGAGACCCGTGCCCCTCGGTGGGGACATAATGGGTTGATGATGATGATGATGATGATGATGATGAACTGTGAAGAAAAACGTCGTGAGGAAATCGGAGTGTCTGACGTGATTACGTATGTTCTCACTATCTGAGAGAAGACTTATGCCGTGCAGAGACATGTATTTAATCTGCTATTGCTGTCAACTTAGAAATCTTCTTCTTCTTCAGGCTATATTATGTAGTCCACTGCTGGACATAGCCCTCCCCTAATGAGCGCCATAGTGCCCTGTCTTCAGCTTGCCGCATCCAGCATCAGCTCAGAAAGCAACTCAGAAATAAAAGACCACAATTCATTCTGCATTTTAAACTCAATCTTCCCAGACCCTTTGGCTCAAAGAATGGCCATCCCTACGTAATATTCCTTGACTTTGATAATATTTCGAAGAATCATTTGTTTATCCCACGGGACTACAGTGTACTTATTCGGGGGAATACTGCCTTTGACAGCAATGTAAAGGGACGCAGGAAATAACTGTATCTCTGAGATTCACAACGCAATTATGCGACATCACAGGATTACTGGGGTTTGTTTCAGCCCCATTTAAAGTGAGTTACTTGTTTGTTGAGTTCTGCAGAGCGTCTACGGTTTGTGGACGCCATACTCCACCACGGGGCCAATAAATTCCGTGTTGGTGGAGGATCGTAAGACAGAGGCGGGCCTTACTGTCAGAAGTTATCAAGCCGCCCATAAGGCCTTTGACATATTATGTTGATTTATTTTATTCATTAACACTTAACGCAATGCAAGACACAGCGCTGATCGTAGTTTCTCTTCTAAATTTTTTTCGTTGCCTACGTAAGTATTATAAAATCTAAGACGCCCGTTAACCTTCCTGGCTTTTATCCTAAAACGGTAACTATAACGGCCGAAACCACTTAGCCCTACTTAACTGAGAAAGTATAGAGATGATAAAAATGATGACCGCTTTGCTTCGGATGCGTTGGTAATACTGACTTGGTTAATGTTGAGAAAAAAACGCTGTTAGCCCCGACTGCCTGAGTGATCTTAAACAATAACGAAGGTAAAGCAATTCAAGCAAAGCACACACGCATTTACACACTCAGGCTGTTTATAGATAATTTTTGCATGATAATCGTATCCGTTAACAACCCTTGTATGTCCCCACTGCTGGGGCACGGGTCTCTTCCTGCACCGCAGGAAGGTTCGGTTGGTAAGAGCGCTGGCATGGATAGCCAGAGGTCGCGGGTCCGAATACCGGCATGGGTGGAATTTTTAGCCTCTAAATAGGTTTTTTAAAGAATATAATTGTTAAGAGATGTTTTGGCTACTAAACAGAGATGTTTAGATTTTCACTCTGCTGATAATCAAACCTTTGGACTTGGAATTGAAAAGCCACCAAGTTAACTTCTGCATTAGCTTACAAACCCGCATCATTGAAACCTCTTCCCCAAATAAAGCCGAAATTGCAAAATCAGATTCCCCTGCCCAAACACTCTTTGCGCGGACCGTTTTCTTAATAGCTTTTTAGCTGTATACCCGTCTACAGGGTGTTTCATTTCGGGGAGCATGCAGGGACTATTCCTGAAGGTAGTACTGAAGTTGTACGAAATTATTAAAACGATTTGTATCATTATCTTATTTTTAATGCACTAACCCGTGCTAAGGACAATTTGAAAAACCTATTTAGAGGCTAAAAATTCTACCCATGCCGGGACTCGAACCCGCGACCTCTGGCTGCTGCCTGTACGTAATACAGAGAGTATTGTATAGAAGTTCGAAATTTCACTGATGCCAGGGAGTCGCCCATTATCTCAATTGAGAGAGCGCTGGCACGGTTAGCCAGTAGTCGCGGGTTCGAGGCCTGAGTGGAATTTTTAGCCACTGAGTAGGTTTTTAAAACACTTTGTATCAGCCAAGTGTCTTCCCGAGATGCGTATGAACATTTATTTTACTTCGGAAAACAGTAATATCTGTACGAATAGTAAATACACGTCCCACTGTAGGGCAAAGGGTTTTTCATCAGAAAAAGAAAGAGAGTATGGGCTTAATCACTACGCGTGCCCACAGTGGATTGGCGATTTAGGCGCTGAGGTAAGTGAACCTTTCAAATACTCAGGTTTCCTCACGATGTTCTCCTTCAGTTAGCGAAATGTAGGTAACATAGAAAACAAACTCAGTGGTACATTGTAGACTTTTAGTCCGGATCTACTTACGGGTGCTGTTATATCGGAAGAGTCCGACCAGGTGTGAGACGAGCAACCGACGACGCGAGCTCCGTCTCTGCTCACCATGATTAAGCTCTGCGAATCGGAGCGAAACCTGGTCGGACTCTTCCGATATAACAACACCCGTAAGTATATCCGGACTAAAAGTCTACAACGTGTTGTGCTTAAGAAAGTTTTATTTCAGTGGTACATACCGGGAACCGAATCTACGACCTCTCGATTGAGAAGCCGGTACCGGAATTGTATTTAAACATTATTATTGATATCAATCCTTTGTATGTCCCACTGCTGGGGCACGGGTCATCGCAGGAAGGTTATGCCATAATCCACCACGAGGGCCAAGTCCGGGTTGGTGGAGGATTGTAAGACAGTAGCGGACCTTACTGACAGAAGTTATCTGGCACGGTTGTCCAGAGGTCGCGGGTTCGAGTCCCGGCGTGGGTGGAAGTTTTAGCCTCTTAATAGTTGTTAAACTTAGACCTATTCAGGGCCGTGTCTCGTGGAACGGCATCACTTGGTTCGCTGGTGCTGCTCGATGTTCAGTAAGTGGTCTCGATACTCTGTGTGTCAAGTATCAACTTGGTGATGTGGGTACCTCGAGTTGTCACTGGGGACCTGAGTGCTTAGTGCGAGTTTTTTTAACTACTCGATCTCGTTAACGTTTACTCATATTTCTATGGCATCGAGGAAGCACCACCTAGCGACAAGTATGGGAATTAAAATTGCTGAGTGCGAGTTGTAATGGTTTATGTTGAGAAGTAAACAAGTTTACCAGCTAAAACACGAATAAACGCGAGTAGGAGTTATACTGTGACAGCGTTTTGCCAGTTCGAACGGTTAGCTTACTCATACTCACTACTCAATGCTCGGTAGTAAAGTTATTTGATTGGATCTGTCAAACTCGCACTAAGCACTCGGGTGTTGCACTTCCGTGAGATGAGGTCCTGTTCGTCACAAAACATTGATCTTCGTAAGCCCAGTTGTGTTCTCAGTGGGATGCTCTAAGGGATGTGTTAACTTACCTTATTCATTTGTGTATTTTACTGTAGTAACCCCAACAAATAAAATAAAAAAAAAATAGGTTTTTAAGAAGTTATCAAGCCACCCATAAGGACTCTGACATGACTTAACGACTATGACAGCCGGCACCAACGGCTCAACTTGCCTTGCACGGAAGCGCTCGGAAACAATGTCACTAGCGGTAGTCACGGTACGGTCACCCTGCCTGCACCTGACCGCGCGTATTGTTGCTTAACCCAAGTGTTCGACTAGGCCACGAGCGCTTTAATGTCATAACAATGTTTAATAAAAATTGCTATTATTATCAATTCCATGTCAGGAATTCAAATCCCGTCCAAATTCTCATTCTACTAACTCATTTTGTTTCTTGTCAGTCGAACTATTTCCTTTCCTGACACAGTAACGAAATGGTAAACAAACCTTTCCTATGCAAAACCTGTAACTACAGGATCTAAACAACTGCATAATTTACTTTTGCAGTGTTAGTGGGGTTCGCAGAATAAGCGCGACACAAACACGTAAGTACAGGGTGGATGTCGGCGCTAAATTCCATCACCCCGTATAATTACATGGGGTATACTTTGTTTGCCTACCCGTATGCTCGGCTTACGCGGGGCTTGTGACTAGGGATGGGCCTGACGTCGATTGTCGATAAAGCGGGGTCATGGAATATTCTTAGCTAAAATTTAAAGCTGGTCATAATTATAAACGGACGTATTCTACATACACTCACGACTGTGTTCGGGATGGGTAGGAGACTGGGGTGAAATTTATTTTATATAAAATTGGACATGCTAGTAAAAAAAAAAGATTTGAAGGGTGATATACATACATACATAGATACATACATACATACATACATACATACATACATACATACATACATACATACATACATACATACATACATACATACATACATACATACATACATACATACATACATACATACATACATACATACATACATACATACATACATACATACATACATACATACATACATACATACATACATAACCTCACGTCTGTATTCCAGAGGGGTAGGCAGAGACCAGGGCCTGCCACTTGCCACGATCCTGACAGATCACCTTCGCTTCATCAGCGTTCATAAGTCGTTGCATGCACGGACGCCGGTTCCGGGTACTTTTATCTTTCCTTTTGCTAATACATCCCCTATCTGGTCGATGTATGTCCGCCTGGGACGACCCTTACCAACCCTTCCACTCACATTCGCAATATATATTTGTTTCGTCAATCTTTCTTCCTTCATCCTCTCCACATGTCCAAAACAACGCAACATTCCTTTCTCAATTCTAGTCACTACATCGTCTTTCAGTCCACAACGTTCTCTAATCAGAAGTATCTAGAAGGGTGAGTTTATGTATATTAGGTGTTTTATGGTAATTAATAGTAATAAAAAAAAATCGACTTTCATCGAAATAACCTTTGGACACTTTTAGAAACGTAGTCTGCGTTTGATGCATTGACTACAGGAGTTCGTATATTTGATAAACTACCGTTAAATAACAATTTTCTTCAGCATGATGATTAATGGAACACAGACTGAGTTTTTTATGATTAATGTTTTGTGTAATTTTAAACGTCAAAATTTGTCAGTTAAGGTATTTGTATGCAATCGGAGATTTTTAGAGTGCAGATTTTAAGCGCTGGTCAATCAACCAATGAGATTCAAGCATTAAGGCCAATCAGCGGCCTCTATTCAAAAAAATTGAGGCACTGTGAAAATATATTTTACACGGAAAAGTGTAGAAACTGTTCACAAAATTAACAAGCTCTTGTCTCTCCTGGAAAGTACGGAAAAATTACTTGTGCAGTTTTTTGCTAAGCGATCTTGCTCACAATTATGTTTGAAACTCTATAAGAGGAGATTATAATAACTATTAGAAAAGTAGCAAGTAACGTAGGGCGCGTTCAGTGCATGGATTTGTGACCATCTATGACTAACGGTGGTGGCTTTTTTCCAAGCGGTTCCTTGCTTCGCAAGGCACTTTAAGCCGTTGGTGCGGGCTGTCATGTAATGGTTGCTATGTCATATCAGAGGCCTTATGGGCGGCTTAATAACTTCTGACAGTAAGGCCCGCCACTGTCTTACAATCCTCCACCTACCCGGACTTGGCCCCCGTGGTCGAGTATGGCCTAACCTTCCCGCGATACAGGAAGAGACCCATGCGCCAGCAGTGGGGACATATAAAGGATTGGTATGGATTAGAAAAGTAAGCGTCTTTTATCGATAGCACAAAACCACTGGTCCATCACTAGGGATTTTAAAATGTGCAAAATACGGCCGAACTCAGCTTTAATATTAACATGCTAATAAAAACAAAGCCGTCACTGTTAGTGGCTTAAAAAAGTGTAAGAAAACAAAGAGTTTTACAAACCTATTTAGAGGCTAAAAATTTCACCCATGCCGGGATTCGAACCCGCAACCTCTGGCTATCCGTGCCAGCGCTTTACCAACTAAGCCAATGGGCGACTCACCGGCATCAGTGAAATTTCGAACCTCTTTACACTATTCTCTGTATTACGTACAGGCAAATTTTAAATTTGTCCTTAGCACGGGTTAGTGCATTAAAAATAAAAATAGTATAAAGAGTTTTATATTAAAATATAACTAAGTTTTTTATGAAGCCTATTAATTGTCCCATATCTTCTCTCAGAGAGTGAGTACGGGCTTAATTACTATGCGTGCCCACCGTCAATTGGCCATTTCAAGCGCTGAGATATTAGAATATCGCAGACACTGAGGTTTCCGCACGATGTTTCCTTTACCGTTTACACTTAATAAAATTAAATCGTCTACTAATAACACAACACATGAAATTGACTTATAGGGAAGAGCGGGTGATCGTGCTCTTCCACTATAAAGAGAAATATCCCGCCAGGCAGATCGTATACCTGGGGACGGCCGGTCCAACTGTTGCTAGTCGGACGTTATATTTATGGTATGTCATTGAAGCACTTTGATTGCGCAATGCAGGAATGTTGGAGTTTGTAGTGCGCGCGCAGAGTTGACATGTGCTCGCCACAGACTCGTTTCCAAACTGTGCTATGGTTACCAGGCAAGGACATCACAAATATTTCTTACCATATCGATATCAACCCTTGTATGTCCCCACTTCTGGGGCACGGGTCTCTTAATGCATCGCAGGAAGGTTAGGCCACACTCCACCACGGGGGCCAAGTCGGGGTTGGTGGAGGATTGTAAGACAGTGGCGGGTCTTACAGTCAGAAGTTATCTTGCGGCTTGATAACTTGATGCGGGTCTCTTCCTACGATGCAGGGAGAGACCCGTTCCCCAGCAGCGGGGACATACAAGGGTTGATATCGATCCCTGAATCGACCAGCCAGCTGTTGCTTCAGTTCGCTTTATAACAGGAACGCATTTGACTTCTTTTTGTCTCTTTCACACAGAACGTTGAAGGCAGTATTGCTTCTCTACATAATTACGTCACAGGCTGCAAACAAAGAAAAATGGTCTAAAGAAAGAACACTCAGGCTTCATCAAAGCTTTGCTGAAAACGTAAAGAAATAACACAATTTTTTTTTGTTTAAAATTATGTTTGTCTGATTTGACTCTCTTTGCCGTGGTCCCGTTTTCAGGGGTCTGTTTACAAAAAAATCATGTTAACTTTTTTCTGTACCCTATGTACGTCTGACTGAAGGGCACATTGTCTTCTCTCAGAGAGATAGTATGGGCTTAATTACCTCGAGAGCCCAACGCGGGTTGGCAATTTTTAAGCGCTGAGGTGTGTGTGAACACCGAGGTTTTGTCACGGTGTGTTTTTCTGCAGTTAGTGAGTGGTAAGACTACAACAACTGCACAAATGTACGTAACTTAAGAAACAAAGTGATCAAAACATGCCGGGATTCGAGCCCACGACCACCTCACCACTTCAGATAGATAGATGAATTATTTATTTGCTTGTACACATACACAATAACATCAATATTAAGCAGACCAAACAGACGACTTACAATCCTCCACCAACCCGGACTTGGTGGTGGTGGTGATAACCCCGTGGTAAAATGTGGCCTAACCTTCCTGCAATGCAGGATGAGACCCGTGCCAGAGCAGTGGGGACGTACAAGGGTTGATATCGGTACAGTCTTCAATGATATTGTTCCTTATTATTGATTAGCGACCAGATTAATTTGCTACATTTTTTCTTCGGAAAAGTCCGACCTGGGAGGCGAGTCTTTAAAATGCATAGTAGTTAATGCACACTACCGGTAGTCTGATAATCAATCGTATTGAAATGGTATAACCCATGCTACTTATTCGGCGCCTCTTGTGATTCGATCATCTTCGCGAGATATGCCTATTTAATTTGCGCGGGTTATACCCTTGGAATGACATTTTACTGAAATTGCTTTATAGACTACCAAATTAAGGCAAATATCTTTGGGCTTATCTCATTCCATTGACAGTAGGGCCTAGTTTCACTGCGATTCGCAGATCTCACACCTCGGTAACAATAATAAACATTTTTTTATACAGAACCCTTCGTTAGTCTCGCAGTCACTCTCGCCCGTTTATGTTTTCTTTCGTTTTATTTCATTTTCTGTCCCGTAGCGGTACCAAAGGGAATGGCTTACTCAAAAGTTTCTTTTTCGCCCATAATCTAATTGAATTTCGGTACAAATTACTGAAAAGGGACGGTGACCTCTATTGACATTCCCGTTAACTAAATGTACCTACTTATATTTTTGTACAGATAGTATTGTAGAGGTTCGAAATTTCACTGATGCCTCTGAGTCCCCCATTAGCTCAGTTGTAAGAGCGTTAGCCAGAGGTCGCAGGTTTTAGTCCCGGCACGGGTGGAATGTTTAGCCTCTAAATAGGCTTTTAAAAATTATTCTTAGCATGGATTAGAGCATTAAAAAAAAAAAAAATTATATTTCTGTGCTTTCTCACTGACATTGAAGAAAAACGTCTTGAGGAAACATGGTTGGCAGAGGTTTTTACATACCTCAGCGCTTGAAATAGCAAATCCGTGGAGGGCACGCGTGGTGATTAAGCCCGTACTGTCTCTCTCTTTCTGAGAAAAGGTCTATGCCCTACGGTGGGACGTAAAAGAGGTACATTATTAATCTGTTTTGTAGTTCCTACTAGCGCCTTGACTATGTAATTATTAACGTATACATATGTGTGCAAAAGCCTATTATGTACTTAACTCTGCCGAATAGATATGAGGCCTGATTTGTATCACACATAGTGGAAACCGCGTTCTGTGGATATCTAAGAAATTATAATTGCACTTACCACAAAGCGCAATCGTTTCGTTTCGTTTTTGCTCACAGATCTAATCGTTAAAAGTTAAGTAATCAAGGCGCCAACTACAAATTTATTTCATCCACTTCCTTCTTCAATATATTGCTCCAGTCCATCCAAAGAATGTCTGGAAGGGATCAATTTTAGTGATAAGGCCGCCGTCTGCACTCTTAGGTTAGATCTGTTTTTGTTCGGTATGTCTTGTTCACATGTTTCCAATTTCGATCATAAGATCAGAATAAAAAGTCTGATCTTATGATCGGTCTGTTTATATGTGTTTTTTTTTTTGTTTATATATAAATATTTTTGTGTATAATTTGTAGTTCACTTTCACTTTCATCTGTGTAATTTCCTTTTTTATGCACAGTAAAGTCTTCTCTATGTATCTAAGTAATTCCATCTTGATCGGCAGTTTACTTCTTTACCTAGTCTGAATCTTATTGAACAAGTCTAGACAATGTTTATTTCGGATGGCCACTTGAGACAGTAGCCAATAAAAAGGTAGGCAAACTATTGAGACTTCGTAAGTTATTTTGAAGGATTGTTAATTTTATTTTCTACTAGCTGCCTTAAAGACTTTGTTTAGACAAAGCTTGAAGCAGTCCAATGCACATTCATGCAGTCTGTTAGCTTTTAGAATACACCTCGGCTACTATCGGATAGAATCGGTTATATTGCAATAAGGTAAGTTTTATAAGACTATTAATAGATAAATAAAATATTTATTGATACTTACGGCGTTATTACTATTATTATTATTAAATTCTTTGTTGTACCTGTAAAGATTGTACACTTGGCGGGCTTAATACTAAATAGTATTTTATTTTAGCCAACCAACAGGTGACGTGGAGAAGGTGGGGGGGGGGGGCTGGGTAAACGATATGTTTATTTTTGACAAAGCGAAGGTGATTTGTCAGGATGGCAGTCTTAGGTCTCTGTCTACCCCTCTGGGATGCAGGCGTGTTTTTTATGATAATTTTTCTTATGGAACTGGTGGCGCTAGTGAGCACCGGGTAGCGCCTTAATAAACGTTACAAAAAGACCTCCTTTCATTAATTTTTGTTCTAATTCGTGCACAAGGAGCTCGAGGAGGAAGTTAAGTCAAAGAGAAAATGAGTAGGCAGCTAACCTTTGAGGCGGTGTATATGCGGAAATTACCCCCGGCACAAAGTTCGATGACCCCGGCTAGATAATAACAACATGACGGCACATTTAGACCCAACGAGCATAACATTCGGAGTTCATAGGAGCTCAACGCATAACATGTCATGACATGACATGACACGACACGACACGACACGACACGACACGACACGACACGACACGACACGACACGACACGACACGACATGACATAACGCCTCGCTGGCGCATCGGTTTAGAACGCTGACTGTAAAACCGAAGGTCTCGGGTTCGATCCCCGGCTGGGTCAAACTAGGAAACGAACTTTCTAGTTTGTCTCGGGTCTTGGATATATATATGTATTTATTGAATTCAATCTATCGTTGAGTTAGCATCTGTAGAACATGTAATTTAGTTGTACTTTGTATGGGGCTAACGAGATCTTTGTAATATGTCCATGAATATGTATTTATTATTTATTTATGACATGACATAACATCGACACTTCATCAACGTTCATAAGTCGTTGCATGCCGGTTTCGGGTACTTTATATCTTCCCTTTTGCTAATATATCCACTGTTTGGTCCATTCTTATGTTAACAGGTGTACTCATATTCATCCATCCTTTACATATTTTTAACATGATCAGAACTGCAATACGTAACATTTTTAAATAAATATCATTAACTATAGGATATCATCTTAGAAACTTAATAACTGCGTAGATATCTAACAATAGCGACACACTAACACAGAAAAATTATTCAATATCATCATACTCCATAAACTCTTTTAAACTTTAAAAGTAATTATGTTATTTTTAATGGACTAACCCGTGCTAAGGACAATTTTAAAAATATTTGATGCAAATTACTTCAGCCCGATGTCGCTGCCTGTACATAATACAGAGAATTTTGTAAAGATGTTCGAAATTTCACTGATGCCGGTGAGTCGCCCATTAGCTCAGTTGGAAATAGCGCTGGCACGGATAGCTAGAGGTCACGGGTTCGAATCCCGGCATGGGTGGAATTTTTAGTCTCTAAATAGGTTTTTATAAAAAAAAACAACTAGAAGCCATTTCGTCGTTAATCGTTCATAAAGACGCTCATGAGGTGTAAACGCGTCGTCCCAGCCCCATTTTCTTTCCACCATACATTTTATTATCCATTAAGCTTCAGCAATTATCCTGCGAGATGTATTCTCCTCTTGTGAGGTACCCACACGAGTTTCTACATTTGAATTAATATCATTCATTATTCATTGAGAAAATAATTTTTTTCACAACAAATTCGAAGCAAGAAATAGGCTAACAATCGCCTTGAGTATTTATTCCACTTTGATCTGAAAATCCTTTATTTTAATAACATCATAAATTTAATAAAGAATGTTTCAAGGACTACTCTGAGTCACGTCTGAATGATACTTCATTTACGTAGTCTTTTTTACATATTTCGATATCAATATCAACCGTTGTTTGTCCCCACTGCTGGGGCACGGGTCTCTTCCTGCATCGCAGGAAGGTTAAGCCATACTCCACCACGGGGGCCAAGTCCGGGTCGGTGGAAGATTGTAAGACAGTGGCATGCCTGAAGTTATCAAGCCGCCCATGAGGCCTCTGTCATTGCTTTACATATGTATCTTCTAAATAATCTTTGCCTGTTCTTGACCAATATAATTATCTCGAACAAGATTTTGAATGGGAAACCTAGTTTAACTATTAAGCTATGAAGTCGCAATTTCTGTGCTACTTATCTTTAGGGATATTATTATACAAATTATATTAAACGGGTCTAATAGCGATTATTTAGAAGGTAAAACATATTGACTGTACTCGCCACTTCAGTCTACCCGTGACCACGGCAAGGCTGCCGAAAGATCAGTAATTAAAATAATTACGCTTTACCTAATACATAATCGTGATTAGTCCCGTTTAATATTGAATAACAGTCTGTTAGCTTTTAGAATATACCTCGGACTTTTGAGTTGGCTTCAGTTTTCGCCGAAAGCACACGAGTGTAATACTACTCCCTGCTCTGTAAAAAACTTTTCTTCACTATTTTAAAAAGTTTTGTAATTATTAGTTTATAGTACTGCTGTGTCGGCCTAGACAATAGCACCAACCCAAATTCTTCCCGCGGGTGTCGTAAAAGGCGACTAAGGGACACAAACCAGGGGATGGGCAGCAGCGCCCCCTGCAGTACAATTCCACCCAACTGCGATCCCCAACCCGCATGCCCAGCGTGGGGATTATGGGCACTACCCCCTGATGGCACAACGTTGCGCTATGGCACTCATTAGGGGAGGGCTATGTCCAGCAGTGGACTAATAGCCTGAAGAAGAAGAAGTTCATAGTAGTTCCAATATTTCTATTGCACGAATATATCCGATTCTATCCGATAGTAGCCGAGGTATATTCTAAAAGCTAACAGACTGTAATAAATGTGGAATTCTTTTGTTAACTTAACTATGTATGAGCGTCGCGAATCATTAAGAAATATTAATGTTCCAACTTATTAAAAGCTACAGACGCGAAGCGATATTGTATCATCATTAATTAATAAAAAGCTTGTAGTTCTGCTTATAGTTATACTCAGTGTAACATAAAAATAATGCTGTATTTTCGTGCTTAAAGATAAACATTTCGTATTTGTAAAAACCTATTTAGAGGCTAAAAATTTCACCCATGCCGGGATTCGAACCCGCACTTGTTTCAATTTGTTCCTTAGCACGGGTTAGTGCATTTAAAATAAAAATAGTGTAATTTCGTATTTGTATTTTTTTAAGAGAATATCATAGCAGTGATACCACTCATACGGAGCCGAGCCGAGATACCAATCATGACATACGGAGCCGAGACGTGGAACCTGACAGTGAAACTAGCCCACCGATTGCATGTCACTCAGCGAGCTATGGAAAGGTGTATGCTCGGAATCTCGTTAAGGGACAAAGTCCGGAACGAGATCATCCGACAAAAAACCAAAATCACTGACGTAGTTCAGAAGTGTAGCAGGCTGAAGTGGCAGTGGGCTGGTCACATCTGTCGCAGAACCGATGATCGTTGGAGCAGACGGATTCTCGAATGGAGACCACGACTCGGCAAGCGTAGTGTAGAACGCCCTCCGGCCAGATGGACCGACGACCTGAAAAAGGTGGCTGGTGGTGACTGGATGGCGAAAACGGGAGATCGGGTCTTGTGGCGCACCCTGGGGGAGGCTTATGTCCAGCAGTGGACTGGAATAGGCTGAAGTGAAAAATGATGATACCACTCGCTAAATACTGTGAAAGAAAAAAATCGTGAATAAACCTGAGTGTCTAAAGTGTTCAAACACTTCAGCGCTAAAATTATCTAGTAGTAACGAATTCCATACAAACCGAGGGGTGGGCAGGAGCGCCCCCTGCAGTACATTTCCACCAAACTGCGATCCCCAACCCGAATGCCCAGCGTGGCGATTACGGGCATTACCCCCCAATGATGGCACAACCTAACGCTATGGCGCTCATTAGGGGAGGGCTATGTCCAGCAGTGGACTAATATAGCCTGAACTGAAGAAGAAGTTGAAGAACTAATTCCTTACTCTCTCTTTCTCTGAGAGAAGGCCTGTCCCCTGCAGTAAGAAGCTTATAGGCTACATAAAAAAAGAACTGTCTTACAATCCTCCACCAACCCGGACTTGGTCCCCGTGGTGAAGTATGGCCAAACCTTCCTGCGATGCAGGAAGAGACCCGTGCTCCAGCAGTGGGAACACACGAGGGTTACTATCGATAAAAAAGAACAGGATTTTCAACGTAAACTCTTGTCCACAGATCCGCCTGGTGCACCGTACATTGAAGGTTACGCAGAAGGCGAGACAGTTCGCAGGGGCCAGCAGGTAGATCTGGTCTGCCGGAGCCGAGGAGGGAACCCTCCAGCTCAGCTGGTCTGGTACAAGAACGGCGAGCAGATCCGAATGGCCTACAGGTATGTTTCTAGTCTTGGTGTATTAATTTTCTTCTGTTGACAAAGGAGGCATGTTGAAAGGATTTGCCAATCTTCTCCTTCTTCAGGCTATATCGCTCCCCTAATGAGCGCCATAGCGCCCTGACTTCAGCTTACCGCATCCAGAATCTGCCGGTAGGTCGCGGTCTCCACTCAAGAACAATGTTAGCGTATTATTAGAAGTGGAAGCTGTACACTTGCGACATACACATACATACATAACCTCACGCCTGTATCCCAGAGAGGTAGGCAGAGACAAGGACTGCCACTTGCCACGATCCTGACAGATGACCTTCGCTTCATCAACGTTCAGAAGTCGTTGCATGCACGCACGTCAGTTCCGGGTACTTTTTATCGTTGCCTCTGCTAATACATCCCCTATCTGGTCGATGTATGTCCGCCTGGGACGACCCTTACCAACTCTTCCACTCACACTTGCGACTTTTCGATTAAGTACCGTGCATACTTTTATTTCTACTATAGAGACTTGAGAAGTATCTGGCAGATGCGCATCGAAGAAAATATAAAATACGAAGTAGTAAGGGCGCATGTGGCAAATGTTGACATTTCTTGAACTAAAACTTTCGTAAGCACAACACATTGTAGACTTTTAGTCCGGATTTACTTACGGGTGTTGTTATATCGGAAAAGTCCGACCAGGTTTCGCTCCGATTCGCAGAGCTTAATCATGGTGAGCAGAGACGGAGCTCGCGTCGTCGGTTGCTTGTCTCACGCTGACACACGGAGCGAAACCTGGTCGGACTTTTCCGATATAACAACACCCGTAAGTAAATCCGGACTAAAAGTCTACAAGTTGACATTTCTACTTAGAACGTATTTCTTTCAACTAGCGTCTAAGGCGCAAATGGTCACTTGCGACCTATCTTTTATTTGTTGAAGCGCTCGTGGCCTAGTCGAATCGAGTGATTGGGATCAATCACTTGAGTTAAGCAACAACAGGCGCGGTCAGGTGCAGAGCGCTTCTGTAAAAAGTTTTCAAGCAGCCCATAAGGCCTCTGACATGGCTTAGCGACTGCCATTACATGACAGCCGGCACCAACGGCTTAACATGTCTTGCGAAGCAAGGAAGCGCTCGGAAAAAATACCGCTCGCGGTAGTAACGGGACTGTAACCCATCCTGCACCAGACCGCGCCTGTTGTTGCTCAACTCAAGTGATGTAGCTTCCGATCAAAGATTTGTGCGGCGTTTAATTTTTTCTCTTATTGGTCGGAGTTCTTGAATCGGATATATAAAAATTAAAATATTCGTCCAAAGGCAAACCGCTGTCAAAACTGTCAAAACTCGACTCGACATCAGACTTGTATTTTATCAGTCGCAGAGCCTTCTTTTCTGCCCATAATAACAATGTCAGACATCAACCCTGCCTAAGTAACATATTACCCTGCGAACCACAAAAGACAGCGCTTTGAACGTACGGTAACGGGTAGTAATAAAGCACAGAACAGCCACCCCAATAAATATCCAATTTCGAGCTCTCTCATTAAGACAAACAGCTAAATTAATTGCCCATAACATACGCCCCTCACACAGCCTATTACCCTTACTTACCCATTAAATGTACACGCCAAGACCTTCACGAGTTCGTCCTTGGTTATTTGGAACTTTTACTTTGACAGCGAATTGCACCCGGACAATTCAATTCAATCGTCGCGATGATGGCGACGAGGATCATCATGAAATTGCGTCAATTTTACGACGATGATCATCTGAAGTTGGGTTAATATTGTGACATTCATCATCGTGATATTGGGTTAATTTTGCAACGATGATCATTGTAAAATTCTGATAATTTTGCGACGATGATCATTGTAAAATTGGGTTAATTTTGCGACGATGATCGTTGCAAAATTGGGTTAATTTCACGATCTTCGTGGAATCGGGCCACTTAATCATCATGAAATTTGTTTAATATTGCTATGATTATCGTTATCACATTAGGTTGAGACGTCGATCGTTATGAAATTCATTTTATTTTACGACGATAATTATCATGAAATTGGAACTCACATCACATGTTCTGTGAACGCAATCATCATGACCGTGCCTTAATTTAGCGGCGATGATCACCATGAAATTTGGTTAGTGTCGCAACCATGATCAATGAATTTTGATGATTTTGCGACGATGATCATAATGAAATTGAGTTGTCGCGTCAATGTTGATCTCCAAACTAAGTTGATTAGACAAATTAGAGACTTATAAATTTTATATTACACTTCTTGCAGAGATGAATTTGTTTTTAATTTATTTATTCGCAATTCAAAGAAATGGCAGTGGGCTGGTCATATCTCGCGAAGAACCGACTACCGTTGGAGTAAACCTGTTCTTGAGTGGAGACTGCGACTCGGCAAACGTAGTGTAGAATGCCCTTTGACTAGCTGGGATGACGATCTGCGAAAAACTGCAGGCAGGTTGTGGATGCGGCAAGCTGAAGACAGGGCGCTATGGCGATACTTTTTGTCTTCTTCTTTGCTAATACATCCCCTATTTGGTGATTGTATGTCCGCCTGAGACGTCCCCTACCAGCCCTAACCTAGGCACTTAGGGCTAAACTGACGTGTTTTTCCGTATACCTACTTACGTACAACGCAACATAATATAATTTTTCCCTCCAATCCCTACATCGTCATTAAAGTTGAGATTTTTTGCCTCCGTAGGGGGATGTGTAGATAGCAAAAAACACGCCGCCCTACCCCCCCCCCCCCCCCCCTCTTAGGGTTATTTTGCACTGCTTCCGTTGTCATTTTGTCTCCCTTACAACGGTGAAGAGTCCTTTCCATTTTTTTGGGCTAACCATCGACTGATCTATCGTCTATCGACTGTTATTAGTCATGTTATTTTAAGCATATAGTTAGTCATTTAGAACTGTCCATTTCTTTGTAAGCTGCAAGTTTCCCAAAAAGAAATAAATAATAATCTTCTACAGGCTATATTAGTCCACTGCTGGACATGGACCTTCCCTAATGAGTGCCATAGCGCAAGGTTTTGCCATCATTGGGGGGGGGGCATAATCCCCACGCTGGGCATGCGGGTTGGGGATTGCAGTTTGGTGTACTCCAGGGGGCGCTGCTGCCCACCCTCCAATAATAAATGAATAATAATAATAACTCCTATCTATTTTTTTTTGGACAAAACACCGACTGATCTACTGCCTAAAGGCAGTGATCTGGCAATAACGCCTTGCCAATTTTTTTGAACAATTTTGTGTTCATATTGTAACATATTCCTAGCTTTGCCGAGCCGCAATGGAAATTCGCGAGGAAATTGATTTCATCCTCCTTCTTCTATCATCTTAGTCTATGCGATTGAAAACATGTCCGTAATGTAAAGTTGAGAAATGAGAGATAGGATATGGATGAATTCAAATATGTGCATTCACGCATATAATATATTATACCAAACATTATAACATACTATTTTCTGGTTGTGTAATAAAGTGTTCACTATCTATCTATCTATAACAAAAAGAAAATATTTTTTTATGTCCATGTGTCTTAAAGTTTCCTTTCAAATTTCTTTTCTATTTAAAGTAATATTTTTTCATATACTTGAATCTCATTGTTTTTTTCAATTACAATAGATTTTTTATGGGTAAAAACTTGTTTTGTTCATTTGTTTGTTTGGGTATCATTATCATCATCGGATCATCCTCATCAAATTAGAAACTGCCACTGTCCCTGTCCCTGTCCTTATCTTCTTAACTTTCTCATTTTTATTTATCACTTTTTCTATCTGTATCTCTCTCTCTTTCACACCCAACGGAGGCAGTGCACACTAATCCCCAACCCCTCGCAGACATTCTCAGAGGGCCCCGTAACAGATAGGGCGTATGTCACCATGATTTATGTCGGCTCATGTACTAGGTATGTAGTGTCGTCGATATAATGTCTTATCGATATTTTTGAACGAACCCCTAAAGGTGGTATTTGGGACAAAAAGACTCGCATGTGCGCTGTCTTTTCAGGTTTGTGTATTAAATTGGGGGACTAATCGATAAAACCACTTTTTGTTAAAAAAAGACAGTGATTAAATATTATATTATATGAGAAAAGGTATTATAGTTGAAAGATACATTATAACTGACATCTTTAGTGACAAAGGCGCTTAGGCAATGGGCACCGCTCTACTAATTTCTTAGATTAAAATAACTTCTTCTGTCGAGTTTTTATTTTCTTATAAATCCATTCATACAGTAATTCTGAATATTATTATTATTAACGTTTATTTCAGACTTTAAATCAAATCCATATTACAACAGATACACAAATAAAATGTTAGTTACACAGATAATTGCTTACACTATGTTAGTACTTATTATTACTATTTAAATGAATCCTAACCCAGTGGGTTAGGAAGCGACCGTCAAACCGGTCCGCTATGCACGCCAGGATGCCGTTGCCGCTGGCCCGCAGCCTACTCAGCGCTGAAGCGCAGCGCTTGCGAAGTGTGGCGTGGAAGCCGTCGACGCGGGCGCTCGCGAACATACTCGACGCACTGCACCAGCGGGGCAGCCGCAACAGCACCCTGAGTGCGTTGTTGTATTGGACACGGAGGGCACTTAACGACTTGTGGCTGTATTTAGTCCATAGGCTGCTAGTATATAGTGATGTACAGTATGCCCTAAACAGCGTAATTTTTACCTCCGCTGTACATCGACTAAACCTACGCGTTACCATGTTCGCTCTGGTTGCCAGTGCCCTCCGCTCCCTTTCTATGTCTAAATCATCCTTCAAATCCTCTGTAAGGACATGGCCAAGATATTTGAAGGATGATACCCTATTTAGAGCAGTTCCATTAATAGAAACAGGTGGCACATGATAAGGACACCGTTTACCCGCCCTAAAAACCATCATTTCACTTTTCTTTTCATTGTATTTTAGGCCATGCTTCTCGGCGTAATTTACACATATATGTAACAGCTGTCGAAGTCCTCGGATTGACGGGCTCAGCAGCACCATGTCATCCGCATAGCTAATATTATTAACGCAAATGTTATCGATATAACAACCGACATGAGTGCTACCAAGCTCGCCAATAAGCTCGTTGACATACAAATTAAATAATTTGGGCGATGTAAGTCCCCCTTGTCTTACCCCACATTCCAGTCCGTATGGTTCAGATAAATCGTTCGCCCACCTGACTACATTTGTTTGGTTTTGGTACCAGCATTTGAAAATGTTGATTAGATCAGTCGGTAACTTAGCGTCTACGAGTTTTTTCCAAAGGATATCATAACTAACCAAATCGAATGCTTTTGATAAATCCAAAAAACAAGCGTATATCGGTGTCTTTCTATCGACATAATACCCAACAGTGTGCTTTACGCTTAATATTGCGCTTTCGGTAGACAGCCCGGGCCGAAAACCGAATTGTGCATCGTGAAATTTTAAATATTTATCAAGCTGTGCGTTTAACAGACTATCCAGCACCTTAGCTACAGTAGTTGCCAGCGATATAGGCCTGTAGTTCGAACTGCTCGAGATGTCTCCTGTTTTGTTTTTAACAATAGGAACTACGATTGTTTTGGTCATTTCATACGGCAGATATGAGTGACCCATACAAAGAGTAAACAGCATGGCTAGGACTTCAGCCAGGTGGGGTCCAGCATATTGAAGATGCTCGACACTCAAACCGTCATGACCAGGCGACCTTCCTCTATGCATATGTTTCAAAACGTGAATGACGTCACCCGCCTCGAACTTTGTTGTCAGCTCAGTTCCCGACGGTTGAGCGTCGATCACCTCACTCGATTTGCCTAGTGGAGATTTTACAGAAAAAGTGTCCCTGAATAAATTGGCAATTTCTGTATGGTCAGTGATACCCTCTACACTTACAGGTAAGCCCGGTCGACCACTCAACAAGTTTGTGCGTTTCCAAAACTGACGAAAGTTTTTCTTTGCATGATGCGATGCAATTACATCCATTTTAATTTGATCTTGGTGCCGTTGACACCATTTTAACTTAGATTTAAATACTTTTCGGCTATTGCACATCTCATCATACAAAGGGCCTGCTCTCGATTTGCCATGCAGTACCCAGTCTTCGAACTTGCGTCTTGCGTCCCGATGAGCCTGACTTACATGCTTATTCCACCCCACTATCTGTCTCCTTTTTGTGCCTGATGGGCCCTCATGGGTAGCCATCGATGCTTCAACCAGGGTACTAATAATTTCAAAATATAACTGGTCGATAATTAGCCTATGATCTATATTTGTACAGTAACTATCGCAACAAGTTTTCAATGATATAGGTAATACAATACGACTCAACCTCTCACAGCATATATTATTATATTTAGAAATTTGTTCAGCCCTACGGTCTCCCCATAGTACTTTATTTCTACATTGGTTATTGCTTAAAAATATCTTCGGCCTAGTTAAATTTAAATTACATTCAATCACTATTGGAAAATGGTCGGACCAGTAGACATTGTATAGTACACACACATTAACAATGGAGTTCCAAGCCGCCTTAGTAACTAGACAGTGGTCTAGCCAGCGCGTACTGCCATGCGCTTCACTTAGGTATGTATACGTACCGGAGTCCATACCAAGATATTGAAAGTCCGCGCACAGCCAGTTCTGATCGGAGCAGAAACCCGTCATCTCTTCACAAAATGGTGTTATGGGGTGTGCATTGAAATCGCCCATTACGTACACTGCTTCCGTGCCACTGTTCTCCACCAATGCACTAATCTCGCCCATGCACTCCGTAAACTCAACCAAATTTTTACTGCTATCGGTCGGCATGTAAACACGTATAACTACCACCGAGCCACTACTTATAACCGCTTTTATTGCCGAGATTCGCACACTATTACACGGAACGACCGACACAGACTGGAACAAACGCTTTCGCCACAGGATGCCTACGCCGCCGTAAGGTCTGCCTTGCAAGATTCCACTCGATGTGTCCACCGCCGACTTCCCAGTAAACTCGAAATCTTGGTGGATGGTGCCCAGGTAAGGTATGTCATGGGGCAGCAGCCAGTGCTCCTGAATGGCTATGATGTCATACTTGTCACACAGTTCACGAATACATTGAACAGATCGTTTTACTGATTTACAGTTAAACGATACCATCTGTACCTTGTTTATCTGTTTATCGCTGTAACTCATTCTAATTATTTTATTATATTTTAAAAGTATTTCCTCCGTCTGCGCCTGACTTGTTTACATAATTATTTTTGAAAATGATGTACCGACGGAAAAAGATGCCATCGGGCCATAGATCGTCATTACAAAACACCGACAGTTTATGCCTTGGTACAAATAATTTGAAAGAATTATAATCTTTAATTGCTTTCATTGTTATTTTCTCCGGTGAGACTTTAGTCTGCGTCTTTTCCATAATGTATTCGGCTATGTCTGTACTTGACACCTCCTTCGCAACGTTATAGATGTATAACGGAACATCAGCCGCCTTGAATTTTGATGCTGAGCCTACAGGAGCTGTCCCTTTTTGCCCCGCAAAGCGTGACTTTGAGGTAGACTTTCGTCTTTTAACAGTTATCCAACCATCCTCCTCCTTTTGTTTGTTTTCAATCTGATTGCTTACTGCGGTTGCATAAGTTAACGGTTGTTTTTGTTTACAAAGTGTATTCTGCGATATACCCTCAATCGGCAAGTCATTCGCCGAGGCGCTCGAAACGGTATTAATCTCAGCTGTTTTCGATAGCCGACCATATTTACATGGCACCGCGCTCGTTAGATCCGCAGTCTTCACACCATCACTAGGAACTGGTTGTTTTTGGGGTGAGATGGGCATACAACTTTCACTGCCCCAGCGCGAGCGAGACGTAGCCTTTTGTTTAGTTTCATATAACCCTCTTTTATCAGAGTTATTAGAGTTATTTGTGATGTTTGAAAATTCATATGGTAACAGTCCCATCGGACCGCTGTTCAGTTCGAAACTCTCTTGCAAGCAATATGCGCCTCTTTTTGGATTCACATAAGAGTCATGATTGTTCACCCGTGTCTCCTTGAGTTTTTCAATTTCCGATTTTAATTGTTCTATTTGTTCAGTAGTCGCATAGTTTGGCTCCGTCACGAGTTTTTCCTGCATAATTCTTAGGTCGTTTTGTATGACAATAATATCTTTAAGAAGCCTTGTCACGTCAACGTGATCGAAGGTGACAGGAGGCAGCTTTTCTAGGTCTTTCGCCACGAAAATCGGCAAATCGTTTGGGTCAGACTCCTTTATTACACATATTATGTCATCCAGATTCCGCTGAGTTTTGCCTGTTCTTTTTCTCGTCGTTTTCTTTTTAGACAACGACTCAAAAAGAAGTTTCTTTGCATGTTCAATTTCTTCACTCGTGAATGCCGATGTACAAAGACGAACGATTGATTCTTCGTCCATTACATCAGACTTGTTCTGGATGAAAGATAACACTTCACTGATCACTATGTTGCAGTTCACACACTTTAATACATTTGATGACATTTTGACCGTTATTGCGCGGTACGCGCGCATGCAACAACCGATCGCTTACCCGCACCGAACCGGACTGAAATACTGAATAGATTATTAATACCTACATTAAACTTTGCTACTGTTTACAAATATATTTATATTAAATCAATACAATAAATAATAAATCTTAAGTGAGAAAAATACATACCAATTTACTTTTGATCGACCATGATTCGATCAAAAGTAAACTGAAAAAGATCGACTTGTGATATAATAATATTATTTATACTGGACCATCAAAGAAAACATCGATATAAAAAACTTTGTTTGTTTACGACACTCGCAAAATTGTATTAAGACGTGCCTACGGGCAGTGGAGGCTGATTTACTGAGCTCACTAGCTGCAATACCGCTAGTGATTGGATTGAGTGTCGATAAATATATTTGTCGATGAAAATCGTCTGTTGAGCGACCATCGAGGTTGAGTAAAATAAATTTAAATGGAATATTATTTATTGTAACTTCAAAAGCTAAAGAACTTTGGTCTTGATTGAACGAATGAAATCAAAGTATTCTAATCAAAATTACACTAAAACTGTGTTTTATTGAAAGTTACAAATAAACCTAAATGATCATTTGTTCTACATTCTACATTTTTTTTTCATTATTCTTTAATATTGTTTTAAATACTCATACATTCATAAAATTACCTAATTAATTTTATGAATGTATGAGTAATGCTTTGCGATACTCATACATTCATAAAATTAATTAGGTAAAACTAATAAAAAATCGCGATTTGACCCGTATAATATATAACTATGTTTTTTAAACTTCAAATATTCCTTATCTTGTATGCTCTTCCTGAGTAGTAACCAAAATGTCTACCTTTAAAATGCAAAAAGCTTACTAAGAAGTAAATCTCTGTGTCGCTGAAAGTTTGACCGTACATAAAAGTTTTCTTCCATTTATTGTCAAGTATTTTGTCTAAACGTGTGAAGCTACTATATTTCTCGTATGAAAACGCAGACGTTAAAATTATCTCTAGTGCAATATTTACCAACATTTTCTTAGCGTCATCTCTCAGATCGTTTGTCGTGCGTTCTTCATAACTAATTGTGGAAGTTTTCAGAGAAACATAAAGCGGGAACAACGAGACTAGGAACTAACAGGAGGTCCACAAACCTACCTAGTTAATCCACTGGTAAATCAAGCAGACATGATGTAGGTAACATATGAAAGAAAAAACACGCAAGGGGTCATAGTAGCCTTTTCGTTAAGACAAAAGAGGGACTGTCAAGTAAGTCCAATAAGAAATTTTGTAACTGAATTGTTGTCATTATGTTACTTTAACCGTAGTGATTTCAAACGCTACGGTGTTTGAACTTCTCAAACTTTCGGGTTTTTCTCACGATGTTTTTCTCCACATTTCAATTATATAAGGAGTTTATTGTGACTTATTTATGTTTTGTTTGAGGTACGAAATTTGGGTTACTTTGTATTTTACTGCAGCTATAGTCTCTATAGTCGGAAATAAATGCTACAATTTATACAACCCTATGATTGCTACTTCAAAAAATAATAATATTTGTGTAATAAATTATTGTTTGTGAGTAGGACTTCTGCGTACCGCATATTTAGTGAAGTGACCTGAGGTTGACGGTTCTTCCCTATTGTCTTAGAACAATTAATCTAAACTTAGACTCTCTTAGTTCTTGGAGCGTTTTCCGCAGAGAAAAGACGCCGACAATGGCACTAAACAAGGTATAAACTATGCTGGAGCTACTGTTCTTGTGGCTAGGTAATTGTCAAATAAAATATGGTGCAGGAAAATGACATAGCAGTATATAATACATAACATTGCGTAAGAAGCCAATATACGTCTTGCTGCGAGGCACAAGCTTTCTCTTACACAGAGAGATAGATTTTTTTTTATTATTACTACGCATGCCTATCATGAATTAGCAATTTCAATCGTAAAGATGTGTGAACATCTAAAACATTCAGGTTCCCTCACAAAGTTTTCCTTCACATCTAAACAATTATTTACAATTCGTAACTTAGCGACCTAACCTACGAGATCTTGGATATGAGGCAAGTATTGAGCGTTTATCGCTTGAGTTAGATTCTTCAAATAAAAAGTTATACAAACTGCCGAGTCACAAAAGCATAAAAACTAGAAACGCGTTTAAAAAAATCAATGTTATCGATACATTTATAGTTATCGATTACTCCCGTCACTATGACCGCGTGGCCTTATGAAATAAAAATGCCGCCAATAATATTCTGCTATAACTTACCTGACTTCTTTCTCTTCTCGCGCCTCCGGGCTTTTAGTAGCTTTCGATATTAGTTGCAGTGGGGCCACTAGAAGAGCGTTTGACCTGCTACTTCGCCTAGCTTGCTGTCTTGCTCGGCACGATATCAATCCTTGTATGTCCACTGCTGGGACACGAGTCTCTTCCTGTATCGCACGAAGGTTAGACCATACTCCACCACGGTGGCCAAGTGCGGGTTGGTGGAGGAATGTAAGACAGTGGCGGGCCTTACTGTCAGAACCTATCATATCCGCCCATAAGAGACGGGACGGTTGTTGCTTAACTCAAGTGATTGCTTCCAATCACTCGGTTTGACTAGGCCACGAGCGCTTCATAAAATGTTCGTCACTTAATGATTCAGCAAAGCTGATATTATTTAAGAATATTTGCTTTTTTGATATTGCCCATCCACGGTGGGCACGCGTGGTGATTGAACCCATAATCTCGCTCTGAGAGAAGACCTGTGCTCTTCTACACTGCGACGTATATCGGCTGCGGCTGCTATCATTATTACAATCCTCCACTTTAGTGGCCCAACCTAACTCAGTTTACGAAAGATTTGTATTTATTCGTGAGTATAAATCCCTATTGGGCACTTCCATTTCCTCTGCGAAACGCTCGCACGCTAATTTAGTGGACGACCACCCTAATAGGGTCATTTTATAGCTTTAAAAACCTATTTAGAGGCTAAACATTCCACTTATGCCAGGACTCGAACCCGCGGCCTCTGGCTATCCGTGCCAGCGCTCTTCCAACTGAGCTAATGGGCGACTCACCGGCATCAGTGAAATTTCGAACCTCTTTAAAATATTCTCTGTATTACGTAAATTGTCTTTAGCACGGGTTAGTGCATTAAAAAGAATATAATCATTTTATAGCTTTTCAGTAAACCTCCAGACGTTAATTAGACCATTGCACGTAGCAAACACAAAAATTTCCTCACGATGTTTTCTTTCACGGTTAGTGAGTGGTATTTCTACAATAATTTAGGAATTGGCGCATGTGTCACTGCTGTTTGTTTTCCTTAATAAATAATAATAAAAAAAAATGGCAATTTCATGCACTGAGGCAGTCTCAGAACACCTCAGACATTTAAATTTCCTCACGATGTTTTCCTTCACTGTTAGCGAGTAGTACTGCGGTTGTGACTTCACATAATGTACGTAAGCTTGAAAACAAAGTAAGCTGGTACATGCCGGGATTCGAACCCACGCCCTCCCGATTGAGAAGTCGGCGTTTCACAACTTCGCTACCACCGCTCCTGCACTGACCAGTAACTGTTATTGGCTTTAAACTCGGTAACTCAAACAAAAATATAGGTGCGACGAAGCGCGTAGTGTAGCGGAGCGCGAAGGAGCATGTTAGGTTGAACATGTAAGACCGAAAACCAACGCGATATTGTTGGATATATATTATTAGAATTTTACTTTATTTTTCTGCAGTGAAAACTAGTTTTGACTGATTTTAACAGTCAAGACTAGTTTTGACGGTTTCAGAGTTTTGACTGTAACATAATATATTTGTTTCGTCAGTCTTTCGTCCTTCATCCTCTCCAAATTCCCAAACCAACGCAACATTCCTCTCTCAATTCTAGTCACCAGATCCCGTTTCGGTTCACAATGTTCTCCAATCAGACTAGAAGTAATCAGAAGTATTAGTTCCAAAATTATCATCGTCACTTCCATTAATTTTGCAGCCCCCTTTCTCTGTCTCCAGAATGACGTCCCTTCACTAAGTTGTTACGTTAGCAGGTCGTCAATCTTAGTTTTTGTGACGCCGTGTATGCCTACAGGCGTCTGTGTGGACATTGTCTCCGAGGGAGGGCAACTCCAATGTTTACAGACACGTCTGTCGGTTTTTGAAGGTCGGGGTGTATTCAGACTGAAAGGTATTGTTGGGTTAATTGCTATTTTTGTGAATGGAAAAAGTTTTTGGGTTAGGAACGTCCCAGGCGGTGAACGGTTGTAAGGTGGTTTGGGACGCTGACTGTAAAACCGAAGGGCTCGGGTTCGATACCCGGCCGGGACAAACTAGGGAACGAACTTTTCTAGTTTGTCTCGGGTCTTGGATGTTATCTACATGTAATTTATTATATTAAATGCATCGTCGAGAAATCACCTGTATGACAAGTCATTTAGTTGTACTTAGTATGGGGTTTACGAGATATGTGTAATATTACCATGATTTTTTGTGTATCTATCATTTTCAAAATTTGAAATTATTTCACCCATTTTTGAGATTTCCTTGACTCTTTGGATTACTACTTTACGTTTCAACTAGACCGGACTACAGTCTATTTATACTCACTTGTCCAATTTAGTAAACAAGATTCTACCCTTAAACTGTGACTTTTTAGTCCAAAACTGCCATATTTCCATAAATGAAGTAACTTGGAACACTCTTTTAGATAACACGCTGCCAATTTTATAAACATAGTTCATGATAGTTCATGAATTTGCAAGAAAATGTCTAGTTTAGGCATCTAATCTCAATTTTATCGTTAAGGTTAGAATCTTGTTTAGTAAATTGGACAAGTAAGAATAAATAGACTGTACGTAATCGTCCTTTACCTACTTATTCTGCTTTTCTATCAAGTTTTATCGTTATAAAAAAGGTTGGTACCCACTTAAGGTACAGCACCTATTGTCTAAGGCTTTGAATAAAGAAAACTAAGTAAAGAATTAAGCAAGATCTCGTCTTACACCTTTAGACTGAACCTCTCAGGAAACTTTCCTGCATAAGCTGAGATTTAAACTATTTTCCTTCAACGGAATCTTAATTTTGCCGTAAACTCCCACAAGTGTAGTGGTTTTGACGACATGGGAGCTCAACATAAGCGGTGGTAATGCCTGCTTCTGCTTGGTAGAGCGGGAAAAGGGCGAGTAAAGCACAAACAATTGATGTTGTAATTTTTATTGTTTGTACTTTACTTGTCCTTTTCCCGCTGGCTGCATAATGTTATAAGTATAAACATTACGGCAGGCTGGAAGAAATTTCTCTAGAAATAAGTCCATTATTTGAGCACAACGCTGAGTCGAAACCTATGTCTGTTTTTGTTTCGTTTATTGTATATTCGGTTTATTTCTGTTGTGCTCATGTCGTATTAATTAATTATTTCTGTGATGTGTCTTGTTAGTATAATAAATGTCTTTCTTTCTTATTTAGTCAATTTTTGTTGGAACAGTCCGACCAGGGCTCGCTCTGATTCGCGGATTTTCACTTAACTTTATTGCACCCATACAAAGCTTACAAAAAGTGTACATGGCAAGTTTATTTCATTAGAAATCTCTTCCAGCCAACCCTAGATGTGGTGATACGGACATTTAAAGCAAGAGAGGAAAGTTTACAACAATATTATTTAAAAACCTATTTAGAGGCTAAAAATTTCACCCATGCCGGGATTCGAACCCGCAACCTCTGGCTATCCGTACCAGCGCTCTACCAATTGAGCCAATGGGCGACTCACGGCATCAGTGAAATTTCGAACCTCTTTACAATATTCTCTGTATTACGTACAGGCAGCGACATCTGACTTAAGCAAATTGCATTACTTACAGCCCCGACTACCTACTTTGCAGTTAGGTTTAACATCGGAACGATATCACTGTACCCACATGATTACACTATTTTTATTTTTAATGCACTAACCCGTGCTAAGGAACAAATTTAAAAACCTATTTAGAGGCTAAAAATTTCACCCATGCCGGGATTCGAACCCGCAACCTCTGGCTATCCGTACCAGCGCTCTACCAATTGAGCCAATGGGCGACTCACGGCATCAGTGAAATTTAGAACCTCTTTACAATATTCTCTGTATTACGTACAGGCAGCGACATCTGACTTAAGCAAATTGCATTACTTACAGCCCCGACTACCTACTTTGCAGTTAGGTTTAACATCGGAACGATATCACTGTACCCACATGATTACACTATTTTTATTTTTAATGCACTAACCCGTGCTAAGGAACAAATTTAAAAAACCTATTTAGAGGCTAAAAATTTCACCCATGCCGGGATTCGAACCCGCAACCTCTGGCTATCCGTGCCAGCGCTCTACCAATTGAGCCAATGGGCGACTCACGGCATCAGTGAAATTTCGAACCTCTTTACAATATTCTCTGTATTACGTACAGGCAGCGACATCTGACTTAAGCAAATTGCATTACTTACAGCCCCGACTACCTACTTTGCAGTTAGGTTTAACATCGGAACGATATCACTGTACCCACATGATTAGCACGGGTTAGTGCATTAAAAATAAAAATAGTGTAATCATGTGGGTACAGTGATATCGTTCCGATGTTAAACCTAACTGCAAAGTAGGTAGTCGGGGCTGTAAGTAATGCAATTTGCTTAAGTCAGATGTCGCTGCCTGTACGTAATACAGAGAATATTGTAAAGAGGTTCGAAATTTCACTGATGCCGTGAGTCGCCCATTGGCTCAATTGGTAGAGCGCTGGTACGGATAGCCAGAGGTTGCGGGTTCGAATCCCGGCATGGGTGAAATTTTTAGCCTCTAAATAGGTTTTTAAATTTGTTCCTTAGCACGGGTTAGTGCATTAAAAATAAAAATAGTGTAACAATATTATTGTTGTTAATATTATTATAAAAATCAATCAATATTTAGGTTTAAAAATAGGGTTTTAAAAATGTCCTTAGCACGGGTTAGTACATTAAAAAAATAATATAATCAATATTTAGGTGTAATAAATTTTAAATAAATACACAGACCTAAAAATAAAATAATAAATATTATACATAGAAATATATAAAGAACCCTAATTTTTTATTAATTTTGTTCAGTCGAAGCCATACTCCCGTCAAAAGGCGTGCACCAAAACTGCTCCTTCGAGGCAGGAGCATGTACCTTGCAACACTGTGTATAATATTCCTGAATAATTAACTAGAATTGACGGTTGCTTTACACTGCGCCAGTGTTTATTATAGTTTAGGCCTCTATCACACTATTCGCGAAGTTGGCCGATGTTAGCCAAATACGATAACGTACACACGCACTTCATTTCGTCTTGTGTATCGTGCGTGGTGTGGTTTCACCTCGTTTCGGGTGACGTAGGTTTTTGTAGGATGTCACCGTGAATTTGTTTACGGATCACCATATCACAGGGTATCCTAGTTTGAGACCAAGGGGGTGAGTCTCTAAATTGCATAGTTGTTCAATAGAGTCATATTAGTCCGGTAATGGTCGTTTCACTCACACTATCAGTTGTCTGGTAACCTATCGCATTGCAAAGGTATAACCCGTGCTACTTAGCTTGGCGCCTCGTGCGATTCGATCTTCTTCGCGTTAGATGCCTATCTAATTTGCGCGGGTTATACCCCTAAAATGATATTCTACTGCTAGACTACTAAATTTAAGCAAATGTCAACCATTGTCAAGCTTATTTAATATTATTGAAAAACTACGTAAGTAGATAGATAGATAGATAGATAGATAGATAGATAGATAGATAGATAGATAGATAGATAGATAGATAGATAGATAGATAGATAGATAGATAGATAGATAGATAGATAGATAGATAGATAGATAGATAGATAGATAGATAGATAGATAGATAGATAGATAGATAGATAGATAGATAGATAGATAGATAGATAGATAGATAGATAGATAGATAGATAGATAGATAGATAGATAGATAGATAGATAGATAGATAGATAGATAGATAGATAGATAGATAGATAGATAGATAGATAGATAGATAGAGAACACTTTATTGTACATAAAAATGGAAATTACACAGATATTTCTTAACCTAAGAGTACAGACGGCGGCCTTATCACTAAAAGTGATCTCTTACAGACAACCTCCGGATGAACTGGACTAATACATTAGAGAAGGAAGTAGATGTACAAAAAAAAACATAGAAAACATTAATTTCAGAGGTTCCAAATACATGCCTCAATAACAGTGTGAATAAATAAAATTATCAACAGATACCTACAAATAATTTACATAAATAAAAATAAAAAATGAATGTCTAGCATTTGGGACCCTGAGGATGCCTCGTGTTAGAGGCGAAACGCGTCGCGTGTTTTCTAACACAAGTATTGGTGTTGGTGGTGGTGTGTTCGTGTCTTGCTTCTGCTTGAAAAAGTGGGAGGGAGGGCGGTGCATTAGCTAACCGCATGGTGCTTGTGGGATTTTTGGCGGAATTCAGCAAAGTAATTTTAACTTTTTAATGCTATAAAAAATGAATATTATACATAAATACATAAATAATTAACAAAATATACACAGTCAAAGGACATAAGTACAACACAACAACAGCAGGACAATATTACAAAATTAAATAATAACAGTAGTAGTGAAATAGAACTCCTTTACCATAGCCTTAAAAATGGGAAGGGATTTCTCTTTCCTTACCTCCACCGGTAAGGCATTCCATAATCGGACTGCCTGCACGGTGAAAGAACAACCGTAGATAGTGGTGTGATGGGATGGGATTTTTAGGAGCAGGTTTTGGGAAGAGCGAAGATTAATATGAGAGGAGTAAAGAAACTCGAAGCGCTGTTTTAGATAGGAAGGAGTACTTGGATTAAAAAGTACGCAATATAGAAGAGAGAGTATATGCGTAGTCCGGCGGAGACGGATTGGGAGCCACTTGAGCTGTGAACGAAATTCAGAGACGTGGTCATATTTGCGCAGACCAAATACAGAGGTTTTGAAGACGCTCAAGTTTGTTTAGTTGCTCCTCGGTGAGGTCAAGATAACAGGTATCAGCGTAGTGGAGAATGGGAAGAAGGAGTGATTGTGCTAATGCAACCTTGGTAGCAGTGGGTATAAAATTGCAAAGCCGCCTAAGCGAGCTTGCAGACGCATACATCTTTCGGCTCAACATTTCCATTTGTAGTACCCAGGATAAGGTACTGTCAATGATTACACCAAGATTTTTTACAGTGTGACTAAATTGAAGTAAGTATTAGAATCTAGGGACAGGACAAGATATTGTGTTGTGAGAAAGTAATTTTTAAACAATACTGCTCTTATTTAAAACTTAAACACGCAGCAAAGATAAGATAAGATAGGAATATTCTTTGTTGTACACTGGAAAAACAACAAATACAAAACAATTGCAAATATACATAGTACAATTGACGGCCTTATTGCTTAAAGCAATTTCTTCCAGACAACCTTACGATGGAAAGTTGCTGAAGGAAATTAGAAAGATGGGTAGCCAGTGCAAATTTCAATATTGATACATACTTATACTTACATACCGTTACTTATATAAACTTATAATATATCTAACATTTATTTGTAAAGAGAAAAAGATAACCAGCCCAACAAACTATCATTGAGCAACGATAACAAGCAGAGAAACGGCGCCCCGTCGACGATTTTCTTAAAAAAACACGCACGCAGCCACCGAACCACAGCACCGCAGTGAGCCATAATCATAAAACTGTCACCGCACCATTGTCGGTGGCCGGCATTATATCGATATATCGATGGTCGATAAAACCCATTTAGGCGTCGCGCGTCACTAGTGACGTATGCGCTGTGGTTCTTATTTTCCTGGGCTACCCTCCTGGGTGTTACGTTTTGCTGCGTCGTCAAAAGCTTTTGTTGACTTTGGAGGCTTTCGTAATTTTGCAGTCGATTCGGGTGAACGATTGCAGGCTTTTTAAGCTCCGACGTGGTTTTATTAAAAGATGTTTTAGGGTTTCGTGCTTGAAGGCTGAAGGGGGGTCCTTTAAGGCAGTGCCCAAATGGTAAAAACGGGACCTTATTACGAAAATTCTACTGTCTGTCTGTCACCAGGCTGTATCTCATGTATCTTGAGAGCTAGACGGCTGGATACTTCACATATGATGACGTACTAGATGTGGCCCGCGGTGTTACCTGCGGCTTATCAATTTTCCCATGGAAAAAGATATTTTCCGCGAGTAAAACGTAACTTATGTGTTAATACAGGGTGTCATAAGAGTGTAAGAGTCTGACATAACCAGCACCTGTTTCAAGGTGCTAGTATCCCTAAAGGATTTCCCCGCGAAAAAAAAAAAAAAACAGCGAACTCCATACCATATTTTATTGAAATCGCTTCAGCCGCTTAGCCCTGAAGAAGTGACAAACACACACGCTTACAAAGTTTCGCCTTTATAACATTAGTGTGATGTGATAAGATCTCTGTTACTGCTATAACATTATAGTATTAAAAACAAAATTATATAAATATTTATGTGGAGCGCACACTCAACAAACGTCACTTCCTTGTTACTTCCCATTTTCGCTCGATGTTAATAATGCCAACAGGTAGACGGTTGAAATATCTACAGAATATTTATTTGTAATAATTACAATAAAGTACATATTTAAAGTTTCGGCAAGAATATGGATCGAAATTTAAGCATCCTTTATACATCCCACTACGGCGGGCTTAATTACCCTGCCTCTTCCTCAGAACCCTGAAACGCTGGATCTTGGCCCGTGCCCCCCACATCGACATAGTCTCCACCAGCGGTAAACGCCTCAAGCAGTATTTATTGAAAAAAATAAAGTAATTTCGCTCGAAAACTTCCCTTTTCCGAGGATCTTTTGCGCGCAAAGTTTTTGAATCATTCAATCACAGAGCTGTCAGGGGAATAGAGTTCTTTCTCTTATAAGGCTTTAATACCTCAATTCGCGGTAGAAAATTGTGTGTTTTCTTCCAAGTATTGAGAGTATTGAATTAAAAAATTATGGATATAATACTTTGCTGTGTGGTGTCGGCCTAGAGAATAGCACCAACCCAATTCTTCCCGCGGGTGTCGTAAAAAGCGACTAAGGGACATAAACCGGGGGGTGGGCAGCAGCGCCCCCTGCAGTACAATTCCACCGAACTGCGACCCCCAACCCACATTCCCAGCGTGGGGATTATGGGCATTACCCCCTATGAAAGCCCAACGTGGCGCTCTTTAGGGGAAGGCTATGTCCAGCAGTGGACTAGTATAGCCTGACGACGACGACGACGACTTTTAATTCTACTTTATTGTAGCCGCAGACCATAGTATTGATGGAAGCTGATGGAAGCAAGGAATGATTGAGCGAATGAGTTTTTTTTTCTTATTCTGAAGGGATAGTAAAATTTTCAACATAACATAACCTCACGCCTGTATCCAAGAGGGGTATGCAGAGACCAGAACTCCCACTTGCCACGATCCTGACAGATCACCTTAGCTTCATCAACGCTTTTAAATGTTTCAATACTATTTAAATTGGTTTTTTTTTCTCAGGTATATATTTTTTGCACTTTCTGTAGTAATCACTGTACTTCCTGTGATATTCACTACCACTTCCATCGATTAGGGCAGACTTGAACCACTTTTTAAAGTTCACATAAAGTAGCCACTAAAATCGTCTGTGGCAAGCACATGTCAACTCTGCGCGCGCACTACAAACTCCAACATTCATGCATAGCGCAATCAAAGTGTTTCAATGACATACCATAAATATAACGACCGGCCGTCCCCAGGCATACGATCTGCCTGGCGGGAAATTTCCCTTTATAGTGGAAAAGCACGATCACCCTCTCTTCCCTATACGTCTTTTGTATGAATAAGAGTTAAAGGCTCTTTAAAAGGCCTTTAACTCTTATTCTTCAAAGACCCTCATTTAACAAAGCTCTACAAGACGTCCGAGTTTGCTTAGGTACACGATAGGTATTAGCGACTAAGATAACTATAATCTGAAACAAGACTACATCCCATTTCGCCAAAACGACCCGAACCGTCCCTATCAATATCCACTTAATCGAGGACCTATCGAAGTAATTTCACAGGCGCACAGACCCTTCCCATTTCTATCCATAACCCGTCCGAAAAAAGCAAAGGAGAAAAGCGAGATCTAATATTTTTATCACACATAACATAATCGCGAGCGACCCTTGTTAAAATTCTCATTTCCTACGGGTCTTGGTAGTTCGAAAGGCGTACGCACACTATGTTGTGAAGCGCACTAAAAGTACAGCCACAAAGGAGTGTTGAGTGTGCTGTCCACATACGCTCTCAAGAAAACTACTCGCCTTCGGCCTCGGCCTGAGTGGAGCTCGGCCTTCGGCCTAACCACGGTCGAAGTTCTTTGCGGGGCTCGGCTTTAGGCTTCACAATTTTGTCCAATCTGGTGCTGTTGAAATAGATTTTCGGTACAGAGGTACAGGCCGATTCGAAACTGGAGAAGTAATGGAAATAAAAAGTCGCAAATTATCACTGATTTTTCACTGAACTTACAACTACTGCGAAGTCTCTTTAAGTAAGTGTAAAGAGACATCTTAGACACATACATTCAAGAATATCGGTGACAAATAACCATTTTCCACACTTTATTTTGAGTCATGCTCCTGTGCTGTGTGGTGTCGTCGTCGTAGTCAGGCTATACCTACTAGTCCACTGCTGGACATAGCCCTCCCCTAAAGAGCGCCACGTTGTGCTATCATAGGGGGCAATGCCCATAATCCCCACGCTGGACAACCCGCATGCCCAGCGTGAGGATTATGGGCATTGCACCCGATGATGGCACAACCTTGCGCTATGGCGCTCGGGGGAGGTCTATGTCCAGCAGTGGACTAATATAGCCTGAAGAAGAAGATGCTCCTGTGTGGCCAGATCCGCTTACAGGATCTAATGTCCTAAAGTTGGATAAAATGGACCCAAAGTCTTCTGAAACAGAGTTCCTATAAGCTTAATATAGCTAATTTGTCGATATCAACCCTTGTATGTCCCCACTGCTGGGGCACGGGTCTTCCTGCATCGCAGGAAGGTTAGGCCATATCTAAATTACAAATTGAATGATTGTACCCCTTTTCGCGTAATTATGCTTTTGACTAGTATCTTAGAAAATAAAGTATGTACATGCCCAGATCTGAACCCAGGACCTTACCCATTTGGAGCGAATAGCCCAGCTATTGCGCTACCACCACAAAAATTCTGTAAGGATGTATGTTTGGTACATTTTATTGAACAACATTAAACAACAACAACATAAAAATTGAAGTGTCTTAAAATATTCCAACGTACATTTCGAATGGCCTCAGTCTGAATGTATCGCCATGTTTGTAATGTCCTTTCCTGATTGCTATAGCACTAGCTAACCCAGGTTAGGATCAAGACAAGCGATTGTGTTGTTTGGAAGTTATTTATGCTCTAGTTTTAGGTGTACGTTAGAAATTATCCCACGGGAAGGCCTTACCGGATATCAAGTATTGTTTACTCAATTTAGATCTTCGTCTATCTGTGCGCCAAGTTTCAAGTAACTCTCTTCAGCCGTTATAGAGTGATTGAGTAACAAACATCCAAACAGCTTCACAAACTTTCATATTTATATTTTTTAAAGATTCGCGATGCTCGTACACAGTTATCAATATCAACCCTTGTATATCCCACTACTAGCGCACGGGTCTCTCCCTGCATCGCAGGAAGGTTAGGCCATATACCACGGGGGCCAACTCCGGGTTGTACGAAAGTGGCGACCCTTACGTCAGAAGTTATCAAGCCACCCATAAGACCTCTCACATGGCTTAACGACTGCCATGACATGACAGCCGGCACCAACGGCTTAACGTGTCTTGCGAAGCACGGAAGAGCTCGGAATGCCACTAGCGCTACCGCTGTGGCATTCCGAGCTCTCTCACGGGTTGGTCACCCATCCTGCACCTGAACGATTTGATTGATTCGACTAGGCCACGAGCGCTTCCGTGCTTCGCAAGGCAGCCGTTGGTGCCGGCTGTCATGTAATGACAGTCATTAAGCCATGTCAGAGGCATTATGGGCGGCTTGATAACTTCTGACGGTAAGACCCGCCACTGTCTTACAATCCTCCACCAACCCGGACTTGGCCCCCGTGGTGGAGTACGGCCTAACCTTCCTGCGACGCAAGAAGAGACCCGTGCCCCAGCAGTGGGGATATACAAGAGTTGATATCGAATATATATAACTACACATTTATAATATTAGTAGAATTACAGTGCTATATATGCAGGTGCCCTAAGGGGTCGCCCGCGCACATTCTAACGCCCCGCTGATAGCATCTAAGGCCCTTTCGATCAAAAAACTGAGTCGCTAAAGGGCGGCGGGTGTCTCCGAATTGACATATATGCTCCCGATGCGAGAGCGGGTTAAGACGAGGCTGCTTTGGTTTCACAAATGGGCGAATTTCCGTCTTTTTACAGGGCATTCATGCAAGTGATTGTGTTCTGTCCATGTCATTTATACAAATCTAATAAAAGAGTCTTAGTAGTTTCAAAGGGCTACTATGTTGTGAAGCGCACTCAGGGGTACGGCCACAGAGGACTATTGAGTATGATGTCAACATATGCCCTCACGAAAACTACTCGCCTGCGGCCTCAGCCTGGAAGGAGCTCGGCCTTCGGCCTAGCCACGGTCGAGGTTCTGGTAGCCAGGTCGCAAATTCTGACTTCATTAGCAAATAATTCGTATATGAATCATGAGGTTTATGACTTGAATTCTACATAAAAAGTCGAGCGCCAGCGAAAATCTGTATTTTGAACGCCATGCTAGATTGAATTCGACTGAGAAAATAAATGTCTAATGACTCTGTTGAGTTATCTTATTTTTATGCGACAAATGTCTAAGCCTTCGAATATTTTGCGTCTAAGCTTTCAATTCGCAAGGGCAAGTATCGGTTCCCTGATTCGTCATCGGCCTACCTCTGCCCACCGTTGGGTATAGGTCTTTGCCCAATCACGTCATGATTCGCGGCCCCTCGCCATTTGCATCCACAGTCCTTCTGCTGACCTGACCACCTGCGACCATCAGACTATTGGTCTACCCACTGACAGCCTTGGTTGGCGGCAAATAAATCTATGAAATTAAGCTCCCCTTACAATTCTGACCACGGATCGGATGAACAGTGGGCAGGCTCTCCACCTGATGGTCTGACGACCTGGTTACATTGGCGAGGAGTCGCTGAATGTGCCGGCACAAGACCGTGACGCTTGGAAAACTATGAGGGAGATCTTTGTCCTGCAGTGGGCGTCAAATGGATGATAATTATGATGATGTAGCTACATCGTTATTGACTACATTGGGGAGCTCCCCAATGTAGTCAATAACGTTACTTAACGTACTGTGTTCTGACTGAAGCACTTTGTTCTAGTCTTTGACCGTATCAAGTCAAGACTCAAGATTTGTCAGCGATATAATTTTTAAAAACCTATTTAGAGGCTAAAAATTTCACGCATGCCGGGATTCGAACCCGCAACCTCTGGCTATTCGTGCCAGAGGTTGCGGGTTCGAATCCCGGCATGGGTGAAATTAGCGCTCTACCAATTGAGCCAATGGGCGACTCACCGGCATCAGTGAAATTTCGAACCTCTTTACACTATTCTCTGTATTACGTACACACGAAATTTTTAGCCTCTAAATAGGTTTTTAAATTTGTCCTTAGCACGGGTTAGTGCATTAAAAATAAAAATTGTATAATGATATAATTTTTACTAATCCAAAAGAGTCGTTCATAAGGAGAATAATGGATCTGATTTATCGTAAGCCCACCTCTGCCCACTGTTGGGTACGGGATTTTGCATATTCTACTAAATAAGTAATATTTGACATGATTTTATATGTAAAAACGGAACTTAGTGCAAATAATTCATAAACTTCTAACTTTAATATATGTGTAAGTTCTGTTAAATAAAGCCAATGAAGTGTTCTATACATACTTTAAAATATGCCGCAAAATAAGGGCCCTATCGTGTTTCTGATAAACAACAAAGAAAATTAAAGTTATTTGCGCACGGCAAGTGTGAGAATCAACAAATAAACGCTCTCACAAACGCAAACAAAAAATGTATAACGCCTACGTGAAAAAATGGAAACGAAATATTATTTCTAGATAATAACCTGGCCTTAAATCCCCGAGATAATATTTAAAACATTAGCCTTCGCTTCAACGGAATACTGAACGGTTCTCAGGGACACAAAAAATTGCCCTTTTCCTTCGACCTAACGATATTTCTTTTGGAATTGAACCGAGGGGGTCAACTCTATAATACGACTGAGACCTATGTAGGTACTTTAACGTACTTTTTTATGTACCCTATAAACGCCCCTTTACAGGGCACAGGCCTTCTCTCAGAGAGAGAGTATGGGCTTAATTACCACGCGCGCCCACCGCGGATTGGCAATTTCAAGCGCTGGGGTATGTGAACAGAGCTTAACAGAGTTTAAATATTACACTATTTTTATTTTTAATGCACTAACCCGTGCTAAGGAACAAATTTAAAAACCTATTTAGAGGCTGAAAATTTCACCCATGCCGGGATTCGAACCCGCAACCTCTGGCTATCCGTACCAGCGCTCTACCAATTGAGCCAATGGGCGACTCACGGCATCAGTGAAATTTCGAACCTCTTTACAATATTCTCTGTATTGTAAATAAAAATAGTGTAATCATGTGGGTACAGTGATATCGGTCCGATGTTAAACCTAACTGCAAAGTAGGTAGTCGGGGCTGTAAGTAATGCAATTTGCTTAAGTCAGATGTCGCTGCCTGTACGTAATACAGAGAATATTGTAAAGAGGTTCGAAATTTCACTGATGCCGTGAGTCGCCCATTGGCTCAATTGGTAGAGCGCTGGTACGGATAGCCAGAGGTTGCGGGTTCGAATCCCGGCATGGGTGAAATTTTTAGCCTCTAAATAGGTTTTTAAAAAAGAGTTTAAATAATTATTATAAAACATAGAACGCATGCATTGTGCTAGCTTTAATTCCTGACATCGTTTTTAACTAAATAATCATTTATGTTATAGTAGCCTTTTTGGAACACATTTTTTGAACCGCGTTTGAGGCAAGCGTAATATATCTTCAGGGATTTTATTAAAGACACGTATACAATGCCTCATGTGGTTAAAGTTAGACCTAAGATTTCCGCACTTAGCCTCATAGCTGGGCCATTGTATGTAGCAAGCGCTGAGGTACTATAACACTTCAGACACTAGGGTTTTCTTACGATGACTTTTTATTAAAGACACGTATACAATGCCCCATGCGGTTAAAGTTAGACCTAAGATTTCCGCACTTAGCCTCATAGCTGGGCCATTGTACGTAGCAAGCGCTGAGGTACTATAACACTTCAGACACTAGGGTTTTCTTACGATGACTTTTTATTAAAGACACGTATACAATGCCCCATGTGGTTAAAGTTAGACCTAAGATTTCCGCACTTAGCCTCATAGCTGGGCCATTGTACGTAGCAAGCGCTGAGGTACTATAACACTTCAGACACTAGGGTTTTCTTACGATGACTTTTTATTAAAGACACGTATACAATGCCCCATGTGGTTAAAGTTAGACCTAAGATTTCCGCACTTAGCCTCATAGCTGGGCCATTGTACGTAGCAAGCGCTGAGGTACTATAACACTTCAGACACTAGGGTTTTCTTACGATGACTTTTTATTAAAGACACGTATACAATGCCCCATGTGGTTAAAGTTAGACCTAAGATTTCCGCACTTAGCCTCATAGCTGGGCCATTGTACGTAGCAAGCGCTGAGGTACTATAACACTTCAGACACTAGGGTTTTCTTACGATGACTTTTTATTAAAGACACGTATACAATGCCCCATGCGGTTAAAGTTAGACCTAAGATTTCCGCACTTAGCCTCATAGCTGGGCCATTGTACGTAGCAAGCGCTGAGGTACTATAACACTTCAGACACTAGGGTTTTCTTACGATGACTTTTTATTAAAGACACGTATACAATGCCCCATGCGGTTAAAGTTAGACCTAAGATTTCCGCACTTAGCCTCATAGCTGGGCCATTGTACGTAGCAAGCGCTGAGGTACTATAACACTTCAGACACTAGGGTTTTCTTACGATGACTTACTTCACAGTCAGCGAGTGGTATTTGCTACTATAACTTTGCAAATGTACATAATTGAAACTGTCGGCCTCGGTGGCGCAGCGGTTCAGCACGCTGACTGTAAAACGGAAGGTCTCGGGTTCGATCCCCGGCCGGGTCAAACTAGGAAACAAACTTTTCTAGTTTGTCTCGGGTCTTGGATGTTATCTATGTATTTATTGTATTAAATCTATCGTCGAGTTAGCACCTGTAACACAAGTCATTTAGTTGTACTTAGTATAGGGCTAACGAGATCTGTGTAATATGTCCATGAATATTTATTTATTTATTTGTTTTAATACGGATTTTACTCGTTTATTATATTTTTACAATTTACCGACGTTTCGGCACTTTTACATGTGCCGTGGTCTCGGATGAGATCACGGCACCTGTGAAAGTAAAATAGGTTTTTAAAGTTTCAATTTTGCTAGTACTCGTGTTAACCTTAGAAAATATACATAACTTAGAAAACAAAGTCATTGGTACATGCCGGGGTTCGAACCCACGACCTCTCGATTGAGAAGCGCGTTCTACACCGCTCCGCTACAATGCCCCATGAAGGATGTATTAACCATTACCAGTGTTCTCTATCTATTGTGGAAATCTCCGATCTCACAATAACATAACATTTACATACAGGCACATACATTGCTTCTGGCCCCACACTAGGATACTCTGTGTCATGGGAACCAGAAACAACTACATTTGTTTATTTATTAATATTATGTATTTCTTTTTGGGAAATTTGCAGATTACATAGAAATCAACTGTTCTTAATGACCAACTTTAAGCTAAAAATAAGTTTCCGCATATGGTAACTAAGCAAAAACATTGTGCAAGTTAATAAAAATTTGTTTAAACTACACTACAGCACCGAGGACGCGTCCTTGAGGGCTCGTAAATTAAAAAAAGAAAAGCAAAGCAAACCACTGCCATAATATCAGATAATGCGTCACAAACATGTAAACATCCAAGACCTGGGTTTTTTTGTCCCCGGATGGGGTTCGAACCCGAGACCTCTCGCACGGTAGGCAGATGCGCTTCCGCACACAGAAGTCGTCAGAGATCTTTTTTTTCTTCAGGCTATTTTAGTCCACTACTGGACATAGCCCTCCCCTGATGAGCGCCATAGCGAAAGGTTGTGCCATCATTGGGGAGTAATGCCCATAATGTCAATGGTCCCCACGCTGGACGCTGGATGGTCAGAGGACTATAGCGGTTGTAATGTTGAGCTCCACGCTGGACGCTGGATGGTCAGAGGACTATAGCGGTTGTAATGTTGAGCTCCACGCTGGACGCTGGATGGTCAGAGGACTATAGCCGTTGTAATGTTGAGCTCCACGCTGGACGCTGGATGGTCAGAGGACTATAGCGGTTGTAATGTTGAGCTCCACGCTGGACGCTGGATGGTCAGAGGACTATAGCGGTTGTAATGTTGAGCTCCACGCTGGACGCTGGATGGTCAGAGGACTATAGCGGTTGTAATGTTGAGCTCTCTGTCAGCTTGTGGTCAGAGAGTGATCTGTGATTGTGGTACCGAATATTTTTTTTTAAGAAGAGTTTAGTACTTTGAGTTGTAAACTATTATCAACAATATAAGTACTGGCACGGATAGCCAGAGGTTGCGGGTTCGAATCCCGGCATGGGTGAAACTTTTAGCCCCTAAATAGGTTTTTAAATTTGTCCTTAGCACGGGTTAGTGCATTAAAAATAAAAATAGTATAATATAAGTATAACTTTTATAAAAAATAAAAAGTGGAACGACTTCAACTGTTGTTTTCTTTGGAGATAGGTACTGTTATTTTATTGTAGTGCAAGATGTAACCTAGTTCAAGCTACTTATAATATCAGTCCTTCGACATTATAGTCAGTCTTAATTGAGCTTTACTCGTGTCATTCATTTCCCTGAACGCTCCGCCCTACATGGCGACCCTGCCTTGTTTGGTGCATGCGAGCGCGCATCAAAAAAAAAATGAAGCGACAAAATAGACTATTAATTGAAAGAAAACAGAAAATTGGATAAAAACGGATAAGCAGGTAAAATAGTCGGATCTAGTCGATGGGTAAAGTTGTACCTAATGAGGAAAAATGAGGGAAATCGAAAAATGTGTGACGTAATTTTAAATATTTGAAAGTGATAGATAGAAAAAGAAATACAAGAAACTAGCTGACCCAGCGAAATTCGTACCGCCTAACAGTCGATTCTTTTTTTTTTCTCTCCGTTAAAACCATCCTCGTACTTCAAGGAATATTTTAAAAAAGAATTAGCGAAATCGGTTCAGCTGATCTCGTGATGTACGCTTAGCAACACATTCAGCGATTAATTTTTATATTATAGATGATTATACTATTTTTATTTTTTTAATGCACTAACCCGTGCTAAGGACAATTTTAAAAACCTATTTAGAGGCTAAAAATTCCACCCATGCCGGGATTTCTAACCCGCGACCTCTGTCTATCCGTGCCAGAGCCCGAACCCGCGACCTTGGCTCGGGGCCCGGATAGCCAGAGGTCGCGGGTTCGAATCCCGGCATGGGTGGAATTTTTAGCCTCTAAATAGGTTTTTTATATTATAGATGATGTAAAGAGGTGTTCACCGTTACAGAGTGAAGCCACAAAGTAGACCCCCCGCTGAAACTCCAAAGCTTTGTTTGTCAAAGTATTGTTAATGACAGCGCCTGAAGGAGTGTCTTTGAAAAGGTGCTTACTAACTTTGCTGACTACAAAAAGAACTATTAATTCTTATTGACTTAGAGACACGAACACAATCGATAATGTTTGTAAACTGATCTAAATATTTCTTTAATTGGGAGGAGCGTAAAAGGCAGACAATAAACAGAAAACAATACAAGAATTAACTACTTAGCAGGCGGGACCAACTTAGATAAGTATACCACACTACCTAAGTCTTCAGTAGTTTGTCATTATATTTATATATATATACATTATATATATATATATATATATATATATATATATATATATATATATATATATATATATATATATATATATATATATATATATATATATATATATATATATATATATATATATATATATATATATATATATATATATATGTAGATAATGTTTATGTATTTATTGTATTTCATATTTATTTATTGTTATGTTATATAATTTTTCCCCTACAGTTTTTAAGTTAATATAGCTGCTAGATAATGCTTAGTAGCATTAAGCTCGCCTATGTGCAAAATTTTTATGCAATAAAGAATTTTAATAATAATAATAATAAATTATTGTGTAATTTGTTAATTTGGGTCCTAGTTGTTAGTAACTTTCTTTATTCAAATCAAATCAAAAAGGTTTTATTCACAATAACATAGAAACAGTGGCTTAGTAAAATGTACATAATTTTGGAGAAAATAAAAGGTAAATTAAAAGAAAATATTTGATGTTTTATATTTTGGTCTTTTTAGTGATTTTAATTGTTTTCTTCGTTTATTTTATGTCGATTCTATACTCTACATGACACGTACACACACATACATGAAGAATCGATTAAGATCTTATTTATAAAAAAACTGACTAATCATTGATTAAGAGGTTCGCAGAATCCGACATACATACATACATACATACATACATGTATGCATGCATACATGCATACATACATACATACATACATACATACATACATACATACATACATACATACATACATACATACATACATACATACATACATACATACATACATACATACATACATACATACATACATACATACATACATACATACATACATACATACATACATACATACATACATACATACATACATACTGTTTAGAATAGAAGTGTGATTTTGGCAACACTGTATTTGACAGCTGTCACACTGGTCTGTGCTCACTTGGACAACTTGCTTCTTGATTGAAAAACGTGGAGTGTTTTTTCTTGGCCCAAATTGGTGTGGCAATCTGGCAATTAGATTGCCGGGCTTGTATCTTCGTGTGAAGTGTGAGATACGTTCCGGGACGGTTCCCGTAGTGTTAATACATTTTTGTTAGGCGACGGATCGCCCAACATATTGAATCAATACATTGTGGTGAAAGTGCACTGCAGGTACGTAGCTTTCTGGGGAAAGAGCTCTTGGGGGTAGACGGGGAAGTCTAGGGATCCCCAAACCTCAGTGCACCCACCCCGGGCGGCGCCGGCTGCCAAGTCGAGAGGCGTCGACGCGGACAGAAGTTGTAAGTTATTTGCTTCATAATTAGTTTTAAGTATTATTAGTATTTAAGTGGGTCGTTTACCCAACACATACATACATACATACATACATACATACATACATACATACATACATACATACATACATACATACATACATACATACATACATACATACATACATACATACATACATACATACATACATACATACATACATACATACATACATACATACATACATACATACATACATACATACATACATACATACATACATACATACATACATACATACATACATACATACATACATACATACATACATACATACATACATACATACATACATACATACATACACTCAGTCTAGGTTTTGATTTTTCATGATTTTCATGTCCTTGCCTATTCACCATAGCCCTGGGTACCCAAGCTTGGGACCAGGACAAATAAAATATGCATGGCATACTAAAACTTAAAATAAACGTAAACAGAGCTTTTTAGAAACAACTAAGCCTTTTAGAAAGTCTCTTAGACGGAGTTTACACGTTCAGTCTGACGTCAGTTCAGTCGACCTTCATCAAGCTCGGATTGATGCCAGGCTGATGAAGCATCAAAATATTTGAATATCCGTCAGTATGGTCAATCAGTCCACTGAATAGACAATCAGTCTGCCGTCAGTCTGACCAGACTGATGGAATTGACTGACGCCTGACTGAACGTGTAAACTCTGTCATAAAATATATTCTGTTCATGAGGTTCGGGCCGCTTAACTGAAAAGTTTGTGGCTAAAACCTCAACCTCAAAGTAGACCCCAGCTCAAAACTTATGGCCCTATGGGCAACCTCCCAGTCTATATTTTGCGCCGTAAATTTCTTCGAGCGCGTTATTTACGACCTAATCTCGGACACTCCGCCCTGTAAATATTTTAAACAGACTGCTACTAGCTCTAAAGCGATTTTTACGTGGCCAGCGTATGTAAAATGTTTATTTATTTGGGGGCCAGCGAAGGAGTTTTATTCACGGCTGGCCGGTGGAAAATAAAAGCCTTAAAATATTTTAAAAAGCTACGCAATCTCTTGGCACCTCAAAAACTGGTTCATAAAAGCACTTTATAGCTTAATATTGACCTGCATGGCGCCTCCATGGAGGTCAGAGATGCTTACAAATAATTCAAACTGCCAGTATAAAAAAACAAGGGTATAAAAGTATAGGATAAGAGGGTATGTACTTAAAGTCTTTTTTTTTTACTTTCAAAACAGGGCAGTAACTATCAATGAGTCTGAGCAAAGAGGTTTTAGAACCTCTTCAAACTGCCAGTAATAAAAAAAACACGGGTAAAATAGAATAGGATAAAAGGGTAGGTTTAATAAAGCACTATATAAGTATGTTTATCTTTTTTTAACTTTTAAAACAGGGCAGTAACTATCAATGAGTCTCAGCAAAGAGGATTTACAAACTCTTCAAACTGCCAGTATTAAAAAACAAGGGTAAAAATTATAGAATAAAATGGTAGGTTCTTAATAAAGCACTAAGTATGTTATTCTTTTTTTACTTTAAAAAACAGGGCAGTAACTATAACTGAGTCTCAGCAAAGACTCAGCTTTTTTACTTTTGAGCGTGATGGTTAACTGCAATATCATTATTCTCTGGAGCAGTGACCATTAATCAATGGCGATAGTAGGAACTGAGCCAAGTTTCCTTCAGTTTTTATAGTGGTCTTAGTATGAGAAAAGGCTGAGCTCCTTTTACAAAGTACAGAGTTCACGTTGTTTTTGTGAAAGATTCTGTGAAATACTAATCGACTGTTACTTTGGAAATTAATTTTCTACTAAGAATAGATTAATACGCTTACTTGAATTGTTATTCATGTTATAGGTGCTAACTCGACGATAGATTTAATACAATTAATACATAAATAACACCCAAGACCCGAGATGAACTAGAAAAGTTCGTTTCCTAGTTTGACCCGGCCGGGATCGAACCCGAGACCTTCGGTTTTACAGTCAGCGTGCCAAACCGCTGGAATAACAACCATTATCGTGCATATATCATTGTATTGAAAACCTAGGGACAGGAGGTTCAATGTCACTGACCAGACACACAAAATTGTGCATCAGATAACTTTCAACCAAGCCTGGTATTATAACCTAACCGAAACGCTGTCAGAAGTTGAAATTAAATTAAAAGCAACTTCACTCATATCAAATTGTTTCTAACAGCGAAACGAACTTTATAATTAGCTACCGCATCGAAAACATAATTAGAATTTAACGTTAGGGATCGGTGTTTTATAAGAAGCATGTTTTCGTGGCTCCCCAACATTTTTGAGCTAATGGGAACTTCCGTAAAATCCACGATTTTCCCGTCTTTATTTTGTGAAAATGAAACATACATACATATATACATAACCTCACGCCTGTATCCTAGAGGGGTAGGCAGAGACCAGGGACTGCCACTTGCCACGATCCTGACAGATCACCTTCGCTTCATCATCGTTCATAAGTCGTTGCATGCACGCACGCCGGTTCCGGGTACTTTTATCTTTCCCTTTGCTAATACATCCCCTATTTGGTCGATGTAAGTCCGTCTGGGACGTCCCTTACCAGCCCTTCCCCTCACATTCGCAATATATATTTGTTTCGTCAATATTTCTTCCTTCATCCTCTCCACATGTCCAAACCAACGCAACATTCCTTTCTCAATTCTAGTCACTACATCCTCTTTCAGTCCACAACGTTCTCTTATCAGACTATTGCGTATCCTGTCATTCAAAGTAACATTATACATACTTCTCAAGGACCTCATTTCAACTGCATTAATTCTACTTTCTTGCTTCTTTTGCCACACCCAAGTCTCGCTACCATACATAAGTGTTGGAACCAGCACGCCACTATGAATAGCCAATCTAGCTTTTTTGAAATGAAAATGAAATGAAAATGAAAATAAATTTATTAACACACACAATTAGCTATAACTACGACATTAGCAGTAGCCACCACAAAAGGTCGAGCCTGAACCGTGATGGCCCATCTTTGGGTACATCATAGGGTACAGTGAGTCAGCTGAAAAGATACTGCGTAAGTAGTATTATTAAATTTTCTCTAAGCCTTCGCATTAAATATATTTTCACTGTAACAATTTATAACACTGACTGTCCGTTGCCAAAATAGAAAAAAAAAATAGATAAATAAATAAATAAAAATAAATGACTCACGATGCTCATGGCGGCGGTAGCCCGGTGAGTAAAACAATGGACTCAGGTTCGAATCCCACTGCGAGTTTTTTTTTGTTTTCCATGTTTTATACATTTGTGAAGTACGAATACCACTAGCTAGGAAGGGGCGGTGGTAGCGGAGCGGTGTAGAACGCCGGCCTCTCAATCGGGAGGTCGTGGGTTCAAACCCCGGCATGTACCAATGACTTTGTTTTCTAAGTTATGTACATTTGTAAAATTATAGTAGCAATACCAGTCGCCAACGGTGAAGGAAAACATCGTAAGGAAACCCTAGTGTCTGAAGTGTTAACGTACCTCAGCGCTTGCTACGTACAATGGCCCAACTATGAGGCTAAGTGCGGAAATCTCCGGTCTAACTAACTACCACTAGCTAACGATGAAAGAAAACATCGTGAGGTAAATGCCTAAGGTGTCCAAATACCCCAGCGCTTGAAATTGCCAATCTCGGTGGGCACGCGAGGTAATTAAGCCCATACTCTATATTTCTGAGAGAAAGCCTGTGCCCCGCGGTATGACGTATATAGTCTACGCACGAGTTGAGAAAAGATGGTCAGAGTGAAGTTTTTTTTTCCCGCTGCCTTTTTCTCCGCTTCAGTATCAACCCTTTATATGTCCCCACTGCTGGGGCACGGATCTCTTCCTGCATCGCAGCAAGGTTAGGCCATACTCCACCACGGGCGCCCAGTCCGGGTTGGTGGAGGATTGTAAGACAGTGGCGGGCCTTACTGTCAGAAGTTATCAAGCCGCCCATGAGGCCTCCGACATGGCTTAACGACTGCCATTACATGACAGCCGGCACCAACGGCTTAGCTTGAATTGCAAAGCACGGAAGCGTTCGGAAAAATGACACTAGCGGTAGTCACGGGACGGTCAGCCATCCTGCACCTGACCGCGCCTGATGTTGCTTTACTCAAGTGATTGATTTCAATACTCGGTTCGGTTAGGCCACGAGCGCTCCCGTGCGTGTACCTATATGTTATACAGGGTGTCTCATTCAAATCGGTCAGTATGGGAAAGTCTGAAACCATACGACATACGAAGATCTGTTCTGAGGAACCATGTCATCGATTTTAATAACGAGAAAAACTGCATTCATACATTTTAAAAAACATCTGTACTCCGTTCGGGAATCGAACCCGGTTGTTTTGAAAAGAAAAACCTACACTATTTCTATTTAGATATCGATTGTGTAGGTCTTAAGCAGTAAATGTCTGTATGAAACATGATGTCTAAAATGAATAAAACGCATTGTTTTCAGACAAAATGCAATCGTAAGATCGTTACCTAAACGTGTTGAATATTGTATTAAAAAGTCGGTGGTCACTTCGAGTACCTTCTAAAATAAATTAAAGTATGTGAAAACAATGCATTTTATTCATTTTAGACATCATGTTTCATACAGACATTGACTGCTTAAGACCTACACAATCGATATCTAAATAGAAAGAGTGTAGATTTTTTTTTCTTAACAACCGGGTTCGATTCCCGAAAAGAGTACAGATGTTTTTTAAAATGTATGAATGCAGTTTTTCTTGTTATCAAAATCGATGACATGGTTCCTCAGAACAGATCTTCGTATGTCTTATAGTTTCAGACTTTCCCATACTGACCGATTTGAATGAGACACCCTGTATATTATACTATTTTCGTTTTTAATGCACTAACCCGTGCTAAGGACAAATTTAAAAACCTAAATAAATAAATAGATAAATAAATCAATAAATCTAAATAGGTTTTTAAATATATGATATATATTTATATCTTATCTAAATTGGCCAAGGTACTCGTATTAACTTGAACTACACCTCTTGAATCGTGATTTCACTCAATCCAATGTGAAAAATATCTTTTATCCCCGGACGAAACGTCTTCCTAGATATGTTACAAGCTTATAGATTATTTCCCATGGATAGAGCATTGAGTTTTGCTTCCAGCTGGAAATTTCTTTCCACTGCGTGAACTAAGTCAATTAGAAACTTTTTTTATGCCCACAATCATTTTGTTTTGCGAAGGTGCAGTAAGCTTGCACCTACACAAACTTTGGTGCAGATTACTACAAAATTCAAGGACCAAATCTATTTGTATATGTGTTAAAATGAAGCTATATGAATCAGAATTAATTATAATTACAATTATTAGTTTTTAACTACCTATAAAATCTACGTCCCACTATAAGGCACCGGCCTTCTTTTAAAAAAAGATAGATAGATAGATAGATAGATAGATAGATAGATAGATAGATAGATAGATAGATAGATAGATAGAGAACACTTTATTGCACAACCAGAAAAATATTACAACCATGATTCTTAAATCTAAGTAATGTTATACAATTGGCGGTATTGTATAACATTAATTAACATGTTATATAATTGGATAGTATGGGCTTAATTACCACACATTCCCACCAAGGATTAGAAATTTTAAGTGCTGTGGCAGTTGAACATTTCAGAAACTCAGGTTTCCTCCCGTTGTTTTCCTCTGCCGTTAGCGAATGGCGTTCCTAATAACTTCACAAATGTACACAACTTAAAAAACATAGTTATTGGCACATGTTTATATTCGAACCCAGGACCTACGGATTGAGGAGCCGGTGTTCTACTGCTCCGCTACCACCACTCAAATCAAATAACAACCAAATCATATTAATGTCGAGAGTTCAAGCCAGTTCACTAGTTCGCATTAGTTAAAATTTTTAGAGTAAAAAAAAATATATTATGTTATGGTCTAAATTACGACAAGTTAAGTTTATTTTCTTTAAAATGATCTGGATCTGTTTTGAACAAAATGCCGTTTGTTTTTATTTATTTTTGACTGACCACAAAAACAAAGGAGGCAAAATTTTTGCACCTGCCACCATCCCGGCTCGCCATGTGCGCCACCCATCACCGCTTGAATCTAGAGCCTATACTGCCACTGTCACCATTGTCCGATGTAAATAGTTTGTAAACAGACGAGGTTCAATGACTATACCTCCGCCTCCGAGCTTCCACGCTCCGCGGCATTATGAATTCGTGAATCCGCTAGGGCCCGCGCAGCACGTGGGAGCGATCGTTATCAGCTAATTAGAAATAGTCACTGCGCTTTATAACGATTGGGGAAATTCCCTCGGCGGGAAAATGCGGGATTTTAGGTGCGATTGTGAGCTTATAAGCTTGGCGGAGAGACAGCACTTAGAGCGTTCCGTTTTTGTCTCACGCCGCGTGAAGAAGCTTATTATTATATTCTTTTTAATGCACTAACCCGATGCTGCCTGTACGTAATACAGAGAGTATTTTAAAGAGGTTCGAAATTTCACTGATGCCGGTTAGTCGCCCATTAGCTCAGCTGGGAGAGCGCTGGCACGGTTAGCCAGAGGTCGCGGGTTCGAGTCCCGGCGTGGGTGGAATTTTTAGCCTCTTAGGTAATAGGTTTTTAAAAAAACTTTTTTGTACACACCAAATTGATATCTTGCATAAGTAGATAGTATACGCGTCGAATTGATCCTTCCGGCTGCCATCGCCACTGAGTTTTGCAACCAGCTGCGATGGAGGATTTTTCGTTCTTTGTTAGGCTATTTGTCCACCGCCGCCGTCACCATCACGTCACCGAGAACGAGATGACCGGCGTGACCGCTAGAACGTGGCCCGAGATTTTGACGGGCCGATGTGCCGGCAATACAAAACACGTATGAACTTGTCCACACACTGCCTTTGCACCGTCGCACCGTAAACGAGCTCAGTTATTATTTTGTCTGTCGTCAATTATCATAATACATCATTGAAATAAAAATGGCCAAATAAATTAAATACGATATTTATTCATTAATAGAAGTTTAGAATAGAAGTAAAGAATGTTTGGAACAGTTGGAATTGGAACAAACTAAACCATCGGTCGCGGTGGACAAACGATCGCCGTCACGTCATATTAAACTCGGCCCAAAATAATCTCGCTCTCGGTGACGTGACGGTGACGGCGGCGGTGGACAAACAGCCTTACTCTTATGAAATCGGTTGTATATAAATAAATAGACTGACTAACCGTGCCATTGTCCTTAGCACGGGTTAGTGCATTAAAAAGAATATAAAAATAAAAAGTGTTAATCCAATTTATTTATTTTAAACTCTGTCTCCTACCTCAACGCCCTAGCCAAATACCTTTCAAAGGTCTCTTGTACACAATGTCAGCCTCTACTTTCAATACACGCTCTCTCTCTTGTGACTTTCATTGCTTCGTTGTGGACTGACCATTGTGGCTGAAAGCACTGCAATAGGTTTCTGGGATTTAATCAATTGGACCTCCACGCCTCTGGGAATACCCATTGTCTCCCGCCGTCCAATTAAATGTCTAATTAAAAATGGTTGAAAACTCTGTGTTAATGTTCGGTGTAATTTCAGGCCTCGTGGAAATGTGCCTTTGACCAGAACATCCACAGCCAGATCTAATAGACGCTAGACAATTTATACTTTATACGCTATTGGCGGTCCAGTGGGAAGAACAATGGACTGGGAAACGGGAGGCCCAGGTTCGATTCTTAGTGCGGGCATGTACTTTGTTTATAACTCCGTTTGTGTCATGTAATTCCGTCCAGCCGTTATTGCGTAATTTAGAAACAAACATCCAAACATTCTTTTATGACTCGTTCCCCAGCAGTGGGGACATACAAGGGTTGATAATGATAACGATATTTATGATATTATAGAATAGAATAGAAAAGGTTTATTCCAAAGACAAGACACACACAACAAAACAACAAAAGTACAGTAAAAGCATGGTGCTCACAGTAAAACTACGTTTTGTGAAAACCTATTTAGAGGCTAAAAATTCCACCCATGCCGGGATTCGAACCCGCGACCTCTGGCTATCCGTGCCAGCGCTCTTTCCAACTGAGCTAATGGCAATTACGTGCAGGCAGCGACATCTGTGAGTTAAAATTAAACATGCACATGAAACATTATTACAAACTTACTTATAACTAGAAAAGTAGATAGAAGAAACGAAGTTTAGTTTAAAGTGGGTATGACGAAGTGTGTCATGGCTTTAAAAAGGGAGTCTGGACTCAGCATGTGTTACAGCGTATTACTAGTTGTGCCCCGCGGTGTTACCCGCCTATATGGTACGTTTGCTACTTTGCTCTAACCGGCGAAGGCCCGATTTGTTACAGAAAATCAGGCGGGTCTGACATCTTCTTTGACCAACAAAAGGTATTTGGATATAAATACTGCTCCACACTGGAAGCTGGAGTCATAGTAAAAAAATGACTACAAGCTCTTTCTTACGCAGACACTGAAGCTCTCCTCAAGATAGAGTGCTAACTCACACACAAGCACACAAGGTACATACTTTCTCACACATACTTTACATTCACACTTAGACCGTCACTCACCCTCTGCCCAGTGGCCAAAACCCGAACCCAAGACTACAGTCGTAGGGCTGGGCAGAGTACATACACTCACCCACAATCCTTCACTCAACACACATTTTGCTCTTACCAATACGCGTTTATCTTTGTTATGTAATTTCAATTCCTAATAATTAATAAATAAATAAATAACACTCCTGTAACCAAAAAAAAAAAACGCAACAATGTACCCAAACATAGGCCACCACGATTCAGGCCCGACCTTGTGTGGTGGCTACTGCAAATGTCTTAGTTATAGCCAAACGTATGTGTTAATAGTTATTTTCATTACATTTCATTTCAAAGCAAAAGCCGGCTATAACGCAAAGCATGCACGGTTTAAAGCAATGTTCAAAAGGCACAAGATTGAAATATTAAATTCCCTGTTTTGTTTTTTCAAAATATTTAAACTGTGGTTAACGGTGCTGGTGGTACAATTATTTAATACCTTAAATAATTAAGTATTTATGTTAAAGTGTTATTGTACTACTGTTTGTTTTCCTTAATAAAAAAAATAAAAATAAAGAACTGATCGATACTCAAAATCAGCAACGTAACAAGAAACGGAAAATATTACAGGAAACTATAAAAACAAAACTAGCTGTGCACCACGGTTTATCGACTTTCCCATGGGAATAAGATATTTTCCCGCAGTAAAACGTAGCATATGTGTTAAGCCAGGGTGTCAGCTAACTTCATATCAAATTTTATTAAAATCGCTCCAGCCGTTTAGACGTGAAGAAGTAACATTTACATACAGGCACATATATTGCTTCTGGCCCCACACTAGGATACCCTGTGTCGTGGGTACCAGAAACAACGACATCACAAACATGTAAACATCTAAGACCTGTGAGTTTTTTTTGTCCCCAGCCGGGGATCGAACCCGGGACCTCTTGCATGGTAGGGAGATGCGCTACCGCTGCGCCACAGAGGCAGTCGGCTGACATTGTCATTGCTTATTCGTGAGATCGCCCGTAATGAAAACCCGTGGGATAACCGCAGCTTCCCGCCTCCGAGACTACAACTGTGGTCTGCGTTTATTCCCTACTAGCTGTGGCCCGCGGTGTTACCCGCGGTGTATCGATTTTCCCACGGGAATAAGATATTTTCCCGCAGTAAAACGTAGCCCCTGTGTTAATCCAGAGTGTCAGCTAACTCCATGCAAATTTTTATCAAAATCGCTCCAGCCAGTAACAAACATACACACTCACAAACTTTCGCCGTTATACAAGTAGTATTAGTGTTATGTTGTGATGTGCTGCGTGGTGTTGGCCTAGAGAATAGCACCAACCCAATTCTTCCCGCGGGTGTCGTAAAAGGCGACTAAGGGACACAAACCGGGGGGTGGGCAGCAGCGCCCCCTGCAGTACAATTCCACCGAACTGCGATCGCCAACCCGCATGCCCAGCGTGGGGATTGTGGGCATTACCCCCTATGATAGCACAACGTGGCGCTCTTTAGGGGAGGGCTATGTCCAGCAGTGGACTTGTATAGCCTGACGACGACCTGATGTGATATGATAGATCCGGTGGCTAAATCCACAATGGATCCAACGACATTTTGCTTACTCTTTAGATCCATTTCAATAATCTGGTTCGAAAGATAAAGTAAAACTTGGATCCGTTATGGATCTGGCGACTGGATCTTAGGGGAAAAAAGGGTGGTCTGCGCGGTCCATTACACAGTAGCTTGTGTTTAAGTGTATTAAGGCGAATGTTTGTGAGTGTGTATGTTTGTAACTTCTTCACGAGTAAATGGCTGAAGCGATTTTAATATTTGATATGGTCTTAGCTGACAACTTGGATTAACGCATGGCTACATTTTACTGGGGGCAAATACCTTATTCCCATAGGAAAATCAATTATTTGCCCTAATATACCGCGGGCAGTACCGCGCAGATAGTAGTTAATATAACGTTTTAAAATGACATCTATTAGAGTTTCAAATTGTTTAGATGCTCATATAACATTAGCACAAGACAACGCCATAACCCCCTTAGTCTTCCCAGCAGTCGGCCAAAAGTGCCATTAAAACAATAAAAGTCTCTCCGAGGAACTGATTTGATTATTAAACCCATCGCTCCCCTGCGCTCCAAATATTTTCTTGGCACAGTACACCCAAAGACGCGCAGAAACTTCGTGGCAGTGCACCCTCTTCGAGTTTTCAGATGGCCAATAATTAAGGCTCAACCCTGCGGCACGACACCGCGATTTACATTTTTGTCGTCCTAGTCTCTGGTGCTAGAGAGGTTAATTTTGTTTATTGCAACCTGTTCGAGTTTCAGATGGCTAATAATTAAGGATCACGACACGACACCGCGATATACATTTTTGTAGTCCTGTTCTCTGGTGCTTGCAACGTTAATTTTTTCATTGCAACCTGTTCGAGTTTCAGATGGCTAATAATTAAGGCACAACCCTACGGC